>JAZKJV010004293.1:0-600000 GCA_037367405.1 Ottelia alismoides | reverse complement strand
GATGACGGTTAACCTGCTCCATCTCAGTCTTGTGCACAATCTGGAGCGTACTCAGCATGTCCATGATCTAGTTAAGTGCCTGGGCCTGTGAAGACATCTCTGGTTCGGTGTGGTGGCCCTGGCCTGCTCCTCTCTCCTACCTTGGCATGTATTTCTGAGAGGTAGAAGGCTGGGAGTATCGCTGTCGTGTGGAGGAAGACTGTTGCGGCTGCTGATAAGGATAATTCTGTGAATAGTTTGCAGGGTGCTCATATGAATGTGGTCTCCGATGATAGACATTCGGATAAGACTGCTGCGGCGTGAAGCTCTGGCGGTGCTGGAAATGCGGACGTCCAAGCTGTGGATGACGGTACGGCTACTGTTGTTGATTCGGTATACTCGGCTGCTAAATTGGAGTATACCAAATCCCGTTGATTTTGAGAGTCTATTGCGGATCCACCTCCATCTCTGCGGTGCTAGTGATCTGTCCGGGATTGGCGTGAGAGTGATCCTCATGCCAATCAAGCTGCGGAGTCTCTGGCTCGCTCTGTACGAAGTGGATCGGACGGGTGAGCGGAGCGGGTAAGATCCTCCATGCTGGTTGTGTGGTCGAAGAAGACTGGCTCTGCTGATACTGATGTTGGAGCTCAGACACCTTCTTCGAAAGATCACTCAGCTGTTGAGGTAGAGCTGAGAGTTTCTCCAACTCTCGCAGCGGCTGTAAGTCCTGAATTTGCTTGTGAATCATGTCCACCAACGTTAGTTTCTCGCTAATGAATCCCATGTTGGTGTTTGATTCAGAATCTGTGATATTTGCCACCTTGTGATGCTCTCGGTGATGTGGTGGATTCATAGCTTTCTGAAATGCCCGAGTAGAGTCTACGACTCTGGAATTCTCGGCCATCCCTTTGAAGATGGCCCAGACTAACTCGACATCCTTATTCAAATAATTGCCGCCACATGCGGCACTCACAAGCCCTTGTACGTCCGGCTGAAGTCCTCCAAAATAGTTCTGTACTAGCACCTTCGTCGGGATCTCATGATGCGGGCATCTCTCTGTAAGGTCCTTGAATCTATCCCATGCCTCATGGAATGATTCGTGCGGGAGTTGCGTGAAGTTGGAGATCTGGCTCCTCATTATGTTCGTCCTTCCCAGAGGAAAATATTTGCGCAGGAAAGTGGACTTCAGATTGTCCCATGTAGAGATTTCCCTACCCAAATGACTCAGCTAGTAAAGAGACTTATCGGCTAAGGCAAAGGGAAAGGCCGTGAGGCGTACAGCTTCCTGCATAACTCTTGGATAGTAAGCCATATCACATATCATCTCAAATTATTGCAGAAAGGTAAACGGCTCCTCTGTAGCATTCCCGTAGAACTTGGGAAGCATTGAGATGAAGGACAACTTTAACTCGTATGGCCCTTGATTCGATAGAAGCTGAATCCAATGATGGAGCGTCCTAGCACCCGGGTCATACTCTTCCCGTAAAGTCGCGGGAACTGCAGGCGGTAAATGGTTCCCGACCCCTGCTCGTAGCACAGCTATTTCATCTCGTAACTCATTCTGAGTTCTAAACTGATCTCGGATCTGTAGATTCATCTGTTGAAGCGCCCTGAGAATACTAGCAGTAACATCTGCAACGTATGTTCTTCCTTCGTCTTGCTCCTCATCTGCTGCCCTCTCGTCTGCTTCTGGTGCTTTACCGCGAGCCATCAGCTTTGATTCGTCTAGAAAAGAGAAGCTCTCGTAAGAACTCAACGAAAATCCGATTGGAGATGATTTATTGAGACGAGGGTTTGTCTCAATTTTCTAGCCAGGAGGCGAGGGAGTCTGTGTCTGACTCTCCTCGAGATCAGAGGGGACAAGCATGAGAAGAGAGACATCCCAAGCTTGTGAAGATGTACGGTCGACGGTGGACAGTAGAAAGCTCACTAAGTCTAAGCAGAAAAGCCATCAAGACGTCATCCTCGATGTCAAAAGATTAATTGGGAGAGCACGATTTACGATTCAAAGGAGAGGAGAAATGCGAAAGCCGCGGAAACTCACGCCCCGCAAGCAAACACAAAGCAAACCCCGTTTTTCACCAACTACCCCGGATGATGACCGTTAGAGTTCAGTCTTTTTATCTTGTCGGTTTTAGGGTTGTAATTAGCAAACAAATAGTGCGGTTATCGTGCGCTGTGCGAGCTGATAGGTGCCCAATTTATCTCCTGCGATATTTTCCCGAGTCCTTACAAAGAACCACTTGCTCTCAGCCAGTATGGTGGCAAGTACACAGACCGATTACGGCCCGCTTTACTTGAGGACGGAGCCTTATGCGGTGTCCTCTAAATCCCCCACTCTGCTATGTAAACTCGGACTGTTTTCGGCTACCGAGCGTACCCACTTAAAAGCAGTGATTCAATGTATGAACTAAGTAGTATGTTGAAAGATATCAGGTTTTAGATTAAGTGCCGGCTCTCGCTCGCACACTCTGAGAAATGGCGGGGATTACTCTCCAGATCAAATGAATCGTTACGATTTTTAAGTCCGATATGTTTAGCAGTCCCGGTTTTATTTTGTGGTTTTATAGTTTTTTTATTATTTTCAAACAGACATCTACTATATATTTTTTTATTTTCTAAATCCTAATAATTTACAATTGTGGATTTATTAGGAATTACTCACTTTCACTCTGTTTTCACTAAAAAAGTTCATAAAAAATCATATTTTGTTAAAAAATAACAAAGAAATTATTGTAGTACCCTTGCATCATGTTTTCATTCTAGTAATTTTTTCATAATTTCTACTTACTGTTTGTGTGAGCAATTGTGAAAAAACCCATAAAAAGTGCTTGGTTCTTATTATTTTAGCCAGTATGAGAACTTGGTTCTTATACTAATCTCGTGACATTGACGTAAGTGCCATGGTGTGATAAAATAAAAATTGTTGATCAGTGTACGCCAACTCTTGATAAAAATAGTGGAGCTAGCCAAAAATACTACAAATCAATGAAATGACAAAGAAAAGCTCTCATTCCACAAAGTTAAATATCAAAGAGCTTCCACCAAAGGCGAGCACTCTCAACTATTTCAAATGTCCACTTGGACCACCGCTATTAGGACCAGGAGTCGGGCTTGCACCAAAAAGGGCTCTGCATCGTAAATGCTACAATTCTTGCTTACTATTTTAGCCAGCATGAGAACTTGGTTCTTATACTAATCTCTTGACACTGACCTAAGTGCCAGGGTGCGATAAAATAAAAATTGTTGATCAGTGTGCGCCAACTCTTGGTAAAAGCAGTGGAGCTAGCCAAAAGTACTACAAATCAATGAAATGTCAAAGAAAATCTCTTATTCCACAAAGTTAAATATCAAAGACCTTCCACCAAAGGCAAGCTTTCCCAACCATTTCAAATGTCCACTTGGACCACCGCTATTAGGACCAGGAATCAGGAATGCACCAAAAAAGGGCTCTACATCGTAAATTCTACAAGTGTGGGTGTAGAAGGTACGATAGGTACTCAAAAAAAGATGCACCCCGGTGCATTCCCTGGAAAACAAGTGCACACGGCTCCAACTTCTCTTGACGGACGCACTGATCAACACCAAAAATATGTGTTGCATAATAAGGCACTATAGAGAATAAGTTTTCCAATAAGAGGGAGAGAAGAAATGACACAATCCCTTGCCCTTCATCACTGGCCTTCCATCTACTTTTTTTAAAGTCTGACAACTAAAGAGACGGTGGACTGGACGTAAGATTTGATTTCTTCCCTAGTGTTGAGGATTGGGTCCTTAGGAGAATTTCTTGGACCAAGACCTTGAGTGACGTTTTGACTCTACTCTCGGGAACGCAATCAACACTAAATGGCATACCCTTAGTCTATATGTACATCAGAGAGAGTCTAGATAATTAGAGGAATTGGGTGCCTCTTGATTAAGGCTGGGTTGAGCTCTAAAATTTTGGACCTCTAAAGTTGAATGGACTTGAACATATCGGATCATGTACGCACATGCACAAGGGGGATAATTCAGTTCATTCATTTTCTTTGATGCTCGAGGACGAGCAGTGTTTAAGAATAGGGGGTTGTTGAAACCATGTTTCATGCCTATAATTCATTGAAATTATCCCCTTATCTTAGACTAGGTGTCAATAAAAACCAGAAAATCCTTGTAATTATCAGAGTCATTGAATAAATTAAAACCACAAAAAATTGCAAAATTAAAATACATGGTGTTTTTATCCTTAAAATGCCCTCAAAAATATTTTCGGTCTCAAAATAACCTCATCTCCGTTTTTGGTCAACATGAAACTTGTACATCTCATCGAGACTACAACTTTCATGTTTTGAGTTTCTTCAAATTCGGCCATTTATCCTCTCATAATTCATTTTCCTTATTCTAATAATCTGATTGGGCGACGTGGCTCTTTCTGGTTCAACCACGTGGCCTGGCCCCTTTGCCCTTGCCGCCCTCGCTCCTTGTCATTGGATCTCTTCTTGATCCAACGCTCCCACGATCTCCACACACTCTCTACTGATTCGCCATCTGATCTCCACCTGGATCCATCACAGCCCTTCCTGAGCGCCCTCACACGCCACAACGCGTGGCGGCATCCACGTCCCTTGATCGCCTCTAGCCCTCACATCTCAGCCGCTCCCTTCACCTATGTCATCTACCGTCCGATCACGTCGTTGAATTCATAACAGTCGCCCGTTGGCGCCTTGAGCTCCGCCCTTCACATGGAACTTTGTGCATCGTTCGATTGCATCACCCGAAACCTAATCTCATCCGCTCGTTAGCACCCATCTTTCGGCCGTTGGATCTCAAGATCCAAGGACCAAAACATCATCATCTACCTCCGACCCCTTCCCTCTCCCACGATCACTAGCTCGCGGACCACCTCCCCCCTTTTTATTTTCCCCGTCATCTCGATCATCATCTCCACTCGCCAACACCTCCACGACGTTGCTTGATCATCCACAACTCTTGCGAGCTGTCACTCCACCCACTTCGTCCTCTCCACTACTCCATATCTCTCATGCAAGTCAATCCCATCACCACTGGAAATGCCATCTACGCCCTTGACATACTTCATCTCCTCCACCATCCACGCTCGTCCACCTTTATGCGGGGCTCCGCCTAGCCCCTCTCCTCCTCCCCATGATAAGGGGAGGGACGATCGAGGCACGAAGATGGCTACTGCCCCCAATGTTGACCCCTGGCCATGGTAGCACAGGATCGCGGTGGGTCGGCCTCCACCAAGCTACCTCCAGTCATCGCGAAGGTCCAGCGATGACCAGAGCACCTCGTCAGGGCTCGCGCACAGGCTCCACTCCACCATAGCTGGGTAAGTTCCTCTCAACCCTTCCTCTGTATTTTCTTTGCTTTTTTCTTAATTAATTAGGTCTCTATAGCCTCCTAGTCCCTCATTGATCACTCCTCCAGCTCCGCGTTTCCTCCATTATCCACACGCTCACCTCCGAGCATCCTCCCTATCTTCCATAACCTTAGAACACCTTCGTCCCAACTTCTCTGGGCTCGCCGAAGAAGATACCTGGCCGCCACTTGCTGCACCCCACCATGGTCGTCCGTTTCATTCCACTTCGCTTTCACTTTTCACTGTACGGTTCGACTAGTTGAACTTACCATGCAGGTCTTGAGCCTTCAATGAATGGATAACTCGCCAGAGATGCTTCAAGCTGTTGAGCATCTGGCCTATAGTCGTCTCCTACTTCCTCCAGACAAACCATCTGCTCCGTCGAGCTTCAAAGATGATTTCCAGGTTGTTGAGAGCGGCTGGGGACCCTCGTTGACGCGGGAGAAGACTGGCGGAGCTTGGCCTCCTCCGCCGGAGCGCGAAGATCGCTGCCGGTCGCCGCAGAGGATGGAGGAGCAGACACCATTGGATGATCCTCCCAGAGTTCATCCTACGACGCATATGCGACCACGTCATTCCTTCAGTAACGTACAGTAGCCATCCGATTATCATGATCGGAGGGTTCCCCAAGCCTCAGCACCAGACCAGCAGGCTCGGTTGCCCCGACCTTCACCAAGCCTCCTAAGAGTATCGAGACCATCCAAGCCTAGCTGAAGCTGGTCGAGCCTACTCCGAGCCTCAGCGTCTACCATGCCTGGAAGAGCACGTGCCGGTCACGCGTGACCTGGGCAAATTGCAGGGAGGTCCACCAGAATCTTCAATTTTGCTTCCAGGTCCCGGAATCACATGCTGACCACGTGCATAGTGGGTACTTTGCATTTATACTCTCACGGGTTTTCATAATTGCAAAACTACCCCTGTACATGTGGGTAATTTACAGGGAACGTCCCAAACTTTCTTTAATTGCATTTTTATCCTTGCTAGGGACCTGTTTGCTATTTATCCTTCATGTTTTCTTGCGTTTATGCCATTGGCTTCACTCGTGTATATCTTGAGCATCCGAGCTCAGATTGAGTTGATTTTAGTTGCGTTTTGAAGCTCTTTTAATTATCTTCTTTATGGCATGCTTGTATTTCGGATTTGACACTATGAAATTTGATGTGTTATTTTATTGGCTAAGTGTCTTGATTTCAATGCTTCTCATGCCTAATTTTTACATGAATGAAGAAATCTTTATTATTTGACCTTGATTTGACTTATAATTAAATAGCTCAAGTATTTATTTCATCCGGGTAGATTTGCATTGCATTTAATTGCATCTAAGTGCATGTTAAAAATAAAATAATATAATGCATAGATTCATGTTTATTAAGTGCATTGTCTTGTCTTCGTGCATTGTTTGACCTATGGTTCTCTAACTAAACACTTAATGAAATTGATAAGAGTCTAGATAATACGAGAGATGCTCGTGTCGCTGAGTTTGACCTTGGTTACTTACCAAGTAAAATAAAAATACATGACCATTTGATTTCCTTGATATATCAAATAAGATGGTCTTTGACGGACCGAATCCAGTCCGACTGTGATGACATCCAAGTACTACTCACGCACTCTTAAAGGGTTGGATTTCCTGTTCATCAAAGGTTCCCTTTATTATTATTTTATATAAAAATTGTACATATTTCCCGTCAAGTTTTTGTAATTACAAACAGGTCCTCGTACATGTTTTGTTATGTTCATGTTTAATTCATCTTTACATGGATAACCCTGTGTTTGTGCGTTAAATTGGACCTCTCTTTTGCATCATTTTATTTAATGAAAAATGTCATTGTGTTGAGAAACATATTTGCTATCATCTGAAAATTTAATTGTATTTTTGTGAGTTGTGGGTAATTAACTAAAATTGTTTAATTGAAATTAGTTATGTTTTACCCAATCTGTATTTTTAAATTGATATCTAACTCACGGCTGCTCTAAAAATTCTTGAAAAATTTGAAATGATGTCTTGAAGCGTGCTTTAATTACTCTCCAAATTTCGTCCAAAGTGAAGTTGTCTTGTGTCTAAAATAAATCATAGAGTGATTTTTGTATTTTATTTTAATTAAATCCACATATATCCTTTTCACAAAATTTCAAGTCTCTTGGATTCCATATAAATACCTATAAGAGATAATTTCCTCTCTGCCTAATTTACTATTGTGGATTTATTAGGAATTTACTAGTCACTGTGACTCTGTTTTCACTAAAAAAATCAAATTTTGTTAAAAAAATGCAAAACAATTACTATAGTATCCTTGCATCATGTTTTCATTCTAGTAAATGTTTCATAATTTTTGCTTACTGTTGTGTGAGAATTTGCAAAAAAAAACCCGTAAAAAGTGTGCATTTTCACTTGTTGCATTTTAACCCCAAAAATTCTAAAAAAATATGTTTTGCATTCATCTCTAGATTATGATTATATGAAAAATATAATTTAGCAGAATTTAACTGATTTGACATTTAAATTAATTTGGCCTTATTGTGTGTTTTCTTAAAGTCTTATTTCAACCGCATTTTCAATTGCATTTGTTTTTGAATAAAAAAATATCCGCATTTGGAAATCTGAATCTTAATTTTTGAACTGACCTCAAGTTGTTCCTTTGCCTCCCTGTGTTCGACCTCGGATTTGCCTGGGATATAAATTAAGCCGAGACACTCTTCACGGAGATCTTCTCTCGGTTTTGACTGATTCGCTAAGTACACGTACTACAATGTTTCCAAATTATATCATGTATTTAGCGACTCGTCACGGTCTCATGAAAGCCCTATGTTATGGCAAAATCAATGGATGAGATTTATTTGTGCTTTTTTCAATTAGCAATAATTTGTTGTAAAACACAATAACAATTAATTTAATTTAGATTAAATAAATATTGATACATTAATATAAAATAATCCTAAACTTAAATCAATAAACCATAAAGATAATGGAAAGAAGATTACACCATTCTCTGTAATAGAGTGACCGACCACCCTTTCCTTATAAGATTGGGTAGTCGTCCATCCTTCCAACATGGAAGGTGGAATCTCAAGCAATCCCATGAGATTGCAGTATTCCTTGCAAACTTCCTAAATTTACAGGAACATTTGTTGTAAATTATTCAGCAAAAATAATTTATAATTATTTTTTAATATTACAATCTTGCCATTGAAAATTTGTGAATCGCACTCACAACCGAAAATAAAATGTGATTTACATTTTCAATTTATTATTCAATGTGAATCCAATTCACACCAATATTAATAAACAAATATAAATCATCAAAAGATCTCTCTAGTACATTATAAATCACATTTGTAATATATTATGAATAATTAGGACATTTCTATCCTCAATATTCATATTTATAATAATTAAATCACATTTATTATATTAGATTATCATTCTCATGCAATTAAATAATATGAATCAAATTCACATTAATCGTGATAATTAATTCATATTTAGTTATCCATTTCTCAATGCTTAGATATAATTCAACAATTGAATTATTCCTAAACTCTTTCAAGAATAATGCGCTTTCTCCGCAGATACATGGAGATATGGACATGGCGATTGTACGTTCCACGTATAGTGACTTGGATATTGAGATCACATCTCAAATCAAAATCTCATGACTTCTCATAGATGCTTGATTAAATCAAGGTTGTAAATCTCTTCTCATTGCATCTGAATATTATTCAGATCATGTCAACACTTGGACTAAGATGAGATTACTTCTCTATTGAGAGGAGTGACTAAAATCCATACATGTTTCATCACTCCCTCAGAATGGAAGCATCATGGTTATACAATCATTTATGATCACATCACCCTCAGGTATTCTTGATACATGTACATCCAAAATACTTGAAGACCTATTATAAACCCAAAGATATAGATCATTTTCATATGGTCAACATTAGGGTTTCATTATCAAGCTTCTCAATCTTGGTTATTGAGATTCAGTATCGATCATATGCTTTCCAAAAGCATTTGTCATACCTACAAATACTTTTCATGCTTCCAAAACATGACGACCATGCATGGAATTTGTTCGGTCCCAATACCTCATGAGTGAGCTTGTGTCTTCTGGTTCACAATTGAACAAGCATGATCCCTTTGAGAGATCAAATTACTCACATGCCCTCATGTGCACACCAGCTCGCCGATGTATAGACCCTGGTTAGGCAATCAACCTATTAGTACACACTCAAACATATAGCAACACATATGTCTCCAGTCAAAGGATTTGTGCCTATGTCGTTACAATATACAACATAGGACTTTGGTTATCTCAATCTTGTTAAGTCAACCCTTTGACCCAACTAAACTGACACCTCTGAATCTCTATTCCCATGCAAAGGACGTACATCAAGAGGTCAGTCAAATATCAACCTAATGAGAAGGATTGCCATCTTCTTCTCAGGCTGAAGATCATCTCTTAACAATCATTTGATGGTGCTTGATGAGTCCTTGATTTAACTCAGATATTCATCCAAGCACAAGCCTCTATAATTCAATCATTGAATCAATAGTTGTGTAATCATTAAGATGGCCATGCTGCATAACCCTAATTTTACAGAGGGACCTTATAGTACATCCACACATTTAATCTCAGATAAGGAGTGAAATAGTTAATAACTTGTATTGATGAATCAAATATTATAATAACATTTATTGTAAGAATGGTTTGCCACGGGCTCACATGGCTAACAATCTCACGCTAGTCATCAGATTCATTCAGGTACAATCCTTAAACCCATACTCATTACATGTTGGTGGATAACCTTTTGTGTCAAAGGTTTGGTACGAGGATAAACATGTTGGAAATGCGAGCCCACGTCAAGCCATTATGCAATAAATGTCATTGCATATATCATTCCCTGATCTGAAATGAAGAATGAATAATTTGCATAATAAGTCCCATAGTACAATTAGGGTTATGTACCATGGCCTTCTTAATAATCATACAGCTGTTGATTCCACTATTGAATCATAGAGGTTGGTGCTTGGATGAATATCTAAAGAGATAGATTGAGGACTCATCAAGCACCGTCAAATGATTGTTAAGAGATGATCTCCAGCTTGAGTAGGAGATGGAAATCCTTATCTCTTTAGTCTGATATCTGACCGACCTCTTGATGCAGGTCCTCTGCATAGGAATAGAGATTCGGAGATGTCAGATCAGTTAGGTCAAAGAGTTGACTTAACAACATCGAGATAACCAAAGTCCTATATCGTATGCTGTCACGATACATGCACGCATCCTCTGACCAGAGACAGATGTGTTACTATATGTCTAAGTATGTACATTTGGCAGACCATAAGGTTGATGACCTAACCAAGGTCTATACACCGGCGCGTTGTTGTATATATAAGGGCATATGAGTAATACGATCTCTCAAAGGGATCATACAGGTTCAGTTACTGAACCGAAAGACATGAGCTCACTCATGAGATAATGGGAAGAATCAAATTCCATGTGCATAGTCGTCTCGCGCTTGAATGAATTTGTAGGTTTGATATATACTTTTGGAAAGTATATGACCAAGACCTAGGTATGATATATGCTTTTGGAAAGTATATGATCGATACCGACTCCCAATGATCGAATGAGAAACTTACTGATAAAACCATGAAGTAGACAATGTAAAGTTGATCTAATACTTCGGTTTTATTCTGGGTCTTCCAGTATGCAGGATGTACATGTATTAGGAATACCTGAGGGTGATGTGATCATAAACGATTGTATAACAATGACGCTTCCATTCCTAGGGAGTGATGAAACGGGTCTGGATTTTAGTGACTCATCGTAATAAAGAAGTAATCTGATCTTAGTCCAAATGTTGGACATTGATCTGAATGTGATTCAGATGCAATAAGAAGATTAGATTTGCAGTCTTGATTTAATCAAGAATCTATGGGAGGCCCACGATCCGGATTTGAGATATGATCTCAATATCCATGTCACTATACGTGGAACAATACAACTGCCCTGTCCTTATCTCCAAGTATCTGAGGAGAGATAACATTATTCTTGAATGGTTCGAGAATAATTCCATAAGATCTAAGCAATGAAGAAACAATGATTAAATGTGATTTAATCATCTTGATGTGTGAAGAAATTATCCAATATAATTAAATGTGATTTAATTACTATGGAAAAGAATAATGTGGATAGAAATATCCAATTATTCATAATATATTATAAATGTGATTTATAATGTATTAGAGAGAGCTAATTATAATTTATATGTGTTGATTAATTATTATATGTACTGGATACACAATGTGTAATTAATTGAAAATGTAAATTATATGTTGTTTTGGATTGTGAATACGATTCACAATTTTTTCCATGGCAAGATTGCAATATTCTCAAATATAATTGTGAATTATTTTTGAAGAATAAAACCCAACAAATTTGTTGCAAATAAATAAAGAGAGATTTCAATGGAGATATGCAATCTCATAAATTATCAAGAGATTGCTCTCCCCATGGAAATAGTGGGCGGCACCCTATTCCAAATAGGAATGGGTGGCCGTCCACATGGAAGGTGCATGGAGATGAAATCTCCATGTACATTCTCTCCTTATTTATTGGGTTGATTTAGGACTAATTTATATTTGATTTTGTCAAATATAATTTAATCCAAATTTGTTGTTTTTGACAACAACAATCTTGACCATTGGATTGACATAAATCAATCTCACCCCTTGATTTTATATGTCCCATGGATTGAAATCCATGGATCCCAAAACCCTATAAATAGAGAGGAATACAATGATCTCTATTTACAAGCAATTTTGGAGCTCTCTCTCTCTATCTTCATACACGACAGCCCTCTCTCCCTCTATTTTTGGTGGCCGTCCACCATACCCTAGAGGAGAGAATCGTCGACGCTTTCGCCACCGCGCCGCCGCTTCGACGTTCTTCGGTTCTCCTTCTTCTTGGAGTGTTGTACTCACGAAGGAGACTTTTGATCTCGTGCGACGAGATCAGGGGCAACTACGCTTGGATCAACTTCTTGGATTGCGAGGACAACGCGGTTCATCCCCGCGCTCACAAGCGGTCGAACCGAAGATTAGACTTGAGACAGGAGGTCTCTTCTGTTAGAGACTCGATCAACCACGCTTCAAGAGGTATTGCATTATACTTGTTGTGGTTATAGATGAAACGATTCATGAAGTGTTCTTGGATCATGTGGTTTCATCATATGAAAATTTTAAATTCCGTTGCACCGAACAACTAGTACGACTAGTCGTTCTTCGTCGTATCCGATACGACGATCACGCTTCCATGATGCGCTTAAGGATAATTCCATATCCTTCAAGTGGTATCAGAGCCTTAGGTCGACGGTTACGAATATGATTCGCAAACCGAGGATGACTTGGGTTCGTAAAGGTTGCGAAAGTTTTTGTTGCATTTGATTTCACAGATCTGTTTAGTAAATAATTTCGGCCATGTTTAAAATGTTTAAGCACGAATTATTTATTTTGTTCCCAATTAAATAAGGAAACTGTAGGATCTGAGTTTACGTAAATCGGATTTCGTATGGTCTAGATATGGTTGTTTTAATGAACATGTATGCACTGTTGCGGGAACTGCAGATCTTAACATGATTAAAGAGTTAATTAATGTTTTGATCCACCTCGAAATGCGTGAAACATCACTTGGCTTCTGTCTTAAATCAAGTTAGAAATCTTTGAAAATTGAGTTTGACTAATTTGGACTTAAATTGATTGAGATATGTTAATTTTAGTGAGTAGGGGTCACTACTGAAATTACAGTCCTAATCTAGAACCAAGTGATTGTCAATTAGTGAAATTAATTGTTAATTTCGTGAAATAATCATGAAAAATATTTTTGAAATATTGGGAGATGATTATTTACATAATTGACTTGGCCTCAACCAATTAAATTATTAGATTTGATCTAAATCTTAATTGGAAACACAATCATCAAACTTGATGTTTGATTAGTGATTGTCATTTAATCAATTAGTGAAATTAAATTGTTTACTTTCGTAGAATAATTGTGCATAAATATTTGTGAAATATTTGATGATAATTATTCCCTTAAATGACATTGCCTTAACCAATAATTGATTATATGTGATCTAGATCACTAATTGGTTACATGATCTACATGATCAACATTCCAACACACATGTTGCTTGAATAGGACTTGGGATTTGTTTAGCAAATCTCATTATAATGTTAATCAAAAATTGTTTTGATTATTATTATATGGTATAATTTCGGTCGAAGAACCGATGATCATCTCAAGTACAAAGTGATTTATTTTGCATTATCCTTTCCCGAGGTGGATATGGTGTCTAGTCGGAGAGCATTGGGGTTGCGGGTTGCAACGTATGTGGTCCGTCCCACTCTCATCGGTACTGGCCATGATAGCGGGTAGGGTGTATTTTCTAATTATTAAAATTCGAATTAACACGTATTTTGGGATATTACCATATATATATTCAAGTAAAATAATCAAGTTTTATTGATTGAATTGGATTGATAATTAATTTAATATGATTAAATTGATTATGTCCAATTTAGACACTCTATTATGAATAGAGTTGTCAATTCCCTTGTAAGAATTAATCGTAATGAATATGGTTCATAATGATTAATTAAAATTTGAATATGATATGGAGGATCACATAAGTGACATCCATAGTCTCTCGTCAAGGCGAAGGGTTCCGTCGCCAGATATCGTATGTAGGAGACGCCTGTCCGAAGTGACAGCTTCTGCATACGATCCATTTGGATTGGGCTCTTCGCTTCTCGAAAGAGTAAGGATGTATGTGTAGTGACCCCGATATCGGATCCTCATATTATTGGGGTGATATTGGATTGCGCATAGCGAGTTGTATTCTTGTTGACGGTTGGTTCAATTAATGAAGGGTCAACATCACCTTAGGGGTGGTGTGCCCGGGTGTTAAAGACCGAATTGGGAGATGCAAGTTGGACTTGCAAGGCGGAATGTGTTCCTGCTTCTTTTTATCCAAGTTGCAGATTCTCATATTATTGGGATGTAACAAAGATAAGGAAGGAGATACCAGATCTTGCTTGAGATATAATGGTAAGTATATCTCTTACAATGAAAGTGATTAAGGGAATGAAACCTTCAGTGTTGACAAGGCAAGACAACTTTGATATAAAAATTCCTTAATAAAAGTAATATGTATATATAATAATAAATACACTTATGCAAATTTCTTATTTCAGATAATCCTTCATTAAAACCCACTCAATGATATACTCAATAATAACCAGTAAAATATCATGGATTGAACTCATGATCCAGATATTGCACTTACAGTTAGACACGTAATGTATGTGGTTGCAATGTGCAAGTTTCCTCATAATAATGAGAATGACAATTAAATGGATAATAGGACTACAACCCTAGGTTTTATGTCTCTATAGTCTTGATGTCTCATCGGATGTACTTTGGAAGTGACATGTCGATGATGATCGCAATTGTCAAATAATCCTTATAAAATTAATGAAGATATTCTGGCATACATATGTGCTCTTGACATTTGTCATGAATGAGATGGTTCACTGCATCATGCAGAATGGTGGCTCTATAAGAGATGATGTATTCAAATTGTGTGAGTACCTACCTGAACCTATGTTTTAAGAGTTTAGATGGATGTAGATGATGAGTGTCATTATTCTACTATCTATACTCTATTCATTCATGAAGCTTCATAATATTCATATTGTATAAATTTAATGAAGCATGTATAAATGTTGAAATGATCTTACATTGAATTTTTTTGAATTTAACGTAAGAGATCCTTAGTCTTAAGCAATGGTTGCTCATAGATAAAGGGAGCGCAGTGGAAGCATGGGTTGGACCCAAGTAAGAAGTGTAGTCAAAGAATTGACTGTACCTTTGTGACTTCCATATGACATCCAAAGAGTTGGATGAATGCTAACACTGCAATAAATTGATGTGTTGATAGTACGACTATCAAGTCTGTCTAGAATCCTTAGAGAAGGAATCGGATGGAGCATCAGAATAATCTACATAAATCATTGATATTGACTAACTTATTGAATAAGATAAAGTCTAATAATTGTATCTCAGTCTTCTAACAACACTTGCAATGGGTTGCATATGTTTTAGAAGACTGGAAAAATTTGAACTTAAGGTTTATAATTATCCAGATGGACATTGATGCAATTGTTTCAACAATTTCCATTGGATCACTAGACTTCATAATTTCAGTGGGAGAGCCCTTAGTCTCAGAGAATGTCTCTATGACCTAGACATTAGAATACACTCATTGTTTGTTTCTAAATGTTGGAAATAAACATGAAATCTGGAATGGACCTACCATAAAGAGTTATGATAAAGATATTTCAGAAAGTAATCTAAAATCTAGTGGACTCCACTAAATTAGAAAATTAATGAATGGTTCATTAACATTTCTAAATGCTGAAATTAAACCTTAAGATAAATAGGAGGATGAAGATCATTTGACAATGATCAAGCATCAAGCCTTGGACATTTGTCTATTCATTTGATCAATAGACTAGTAAGAGATGAAACTTTAGAATGTCTAAAATTTCAAAACTTACATACTTATGAATATTGTATTAAAAGAAAAATGTCCAATACACCCTTCTTTGGGAAAGGTGTAAGATGTCAAGGTATTCAGGATCTCATACATATTGATGTATGCGGATCATCTATATCATAGTAAACATTATAGATATATGATATCTGTTGATGATTATGTAGGATATAAGATTTCTTCTCTTTAGAAACCTTTGAAATGTTCGAAGATTTCATAATTTTGGTTTGGAACCAAAGTCTGAAGGAAGATGAAATTGAATTTGGTCTAATCTAGGTAATCAGTACATATTAGATGAATTCATGGTATACCTTATGGAGAAAGGAATGTCATTCCTATCTCACTCCTCCTGATAAACCTAAACTCAATAGAGTCACAGGGAGATACAATTGGATCATGTGTGACATGATCTTATCAATGATGAATTTTAGCAAGATTATCCCTTAGTTTCCATGTATATATGTGTAGTAGAGACTACAATATATATCCTTAAAAGGATTCCATGCAAGTAAGCTGGAATTGTGCACTAAAGAGTGCTACTTCATTAGGAAAAGAAAAGGATGGTATTGGATACCTACTTTATGACCTTGAGATTCTTAAATATCTCATCTTTGAGAATGTGATTCTTAGTGGTTGAGACTCTTGAGAATCAAGATGAAAATGATGTGTAGGAACTCATTTAAGATAATGAGGCTCTTGAAATTGGAAGTCGAAAAGGGCAATTGAAGATGAAACACTAATACCTCTTCAAATGAGTTTGAGGATGGATTCCATGTGTCAGAGAAATCTGACAATGATCGAACTTCATGTGATGAAGCTTCTAAAGATCATAGCATGGATAGATGGATGTTAGCAATAAAAGTCTAATGTAGACTTCATATACAAGTATTGTATATGGACCTTCGAGGATCCACCTATATGGGTAAGACCTGTAAAGGTGTAAATGGATCTTCAAGAGAAAGGGAACCTGATGAGAAGGTAGAGACCTTCAAAGGACGGTTCGTAGCCATGAGTTACATACCAGAAGAGAAGACATTGCTTGCCATGAGACTTTCTCTTCGGTGACCATGCTTAAAACCATCAGAATATTGCTAACCTTATCTACACAACTTGACTATTGCATCTTCAAGATGTAAGTCAATATTCCATTCCTCTATGAATACCTCTCTAAGGATATTCACATGAAGTTGCCCCAGGGCTTCATGGTTAAGGAAAGCAAGGTGTGGAAGTTAAGGTATCCATCTATGGACTCAAATAATCATATTGAAGCTGGATCATAAGATTTGATGAAATTATAAATATTATAATTCCATATAGAATCTTTCTCAGCCATATGAAGCTTAGTGGGAGTGCCGTTGTGTTCATCGTGCCAAATGTAGATAATATCCTAATCATTTGGAATGATATAAGGATGATAATAAGTGTATTATAGACTGGCTATTCCATATCTTTAAATATGATTTCAAAGATAGCTCTTAGATCTTAGTTCTGAAGTTGTTCAGGAGCAAAGAGAAGAGGGTATTGGGACTGTCACATTAATAGTACATCTTGGACATATCCCATTTTATGGAAAATTCCAAGAAAGGCTTCCATCCCTTAAGATATGGTATTGACCTATCTAACGGGACAACACCTCAAAGAGTTGATGAAGTGAATGCTAGAACTACTTGCCCTTGGGCATAAGTTCTAAGAAGCCGGGTGTGTACTAGATGTGTACAAAAGCCAGATGGCTGCCATGCAGTGGGAGTAGTAAAATGTTACTAATCCTACTATGGAAATAAAACACTTGGTTGCAGTAATAACAAAATCTTCATAGATGACAAGTTTTTGAGATAGTGATCTCAAATGTCTTATCTTCAAAAGTTTAAGACTTTATAAATAGTGATCTAAAAGGTCTTAACTGTAGATACCTTAGGAGATAGAGATCTCCACGAATAAGGGTATTCTGATAAGGAATATGAAAATGCTGGTTATGATAATTGTTAAGAAGTAGTGTCAAGGACACTATAACTAACAAGATTGAGTATTAGTTTCAGAAGATGCAACATTCACATTAGATGCGAGCACTGTTACTGGGGATATGTAAGTACCGTAAAAGGACTTGGTGTAGTCTCGTGGGAACAGAGTGACTGATAAGCTTACCTAGCTATTTACTAAATAGCCTATGATTGTCACATGAGTGCGGATTTAAATGATTAGCCCATTAATGGCTCTTTGGGCTAGTGGGAGATTGTTGGAAATGCGAGCCCAAGTCAAGCCATTATGCAATAAATGTCATTGCATATATCATTCCCTGATCTGAAATGAAGAATGAATAATTTGCATAATAGGTTCCTTAGTACAATTAGGGATATGTACCATGGCCATCTTAATAATCATACAGTTGTTGATTCAACTATTTGAATCACAGAGGCTAGTGCTTGGATGAATATCTAAAGAGTTAGATTGAGGACTCATCAAGCACCGTCAAATGATTGTTAAGAGATGATCTCCAGCCTGAGTTGGAGAGGACAGTCCTTATCTCTTTAGGTTGATATCTGACCGACCTCTTTATGCAGGTCCTCTGCATAGGAATAGAGATTCGGAGGTGTCAGATCAGTTAGGTCAAAGAGTTGACTTAACGACATCGAGATAACCAAAGTCCTATATCGTATGCTGTCACGATACAGGCACGCATCCTCTGACCAGAGACAGATGAGTTACTATATGTCTAAGTATGTACATTTGGCAGACCAATAGGTTGATGACCTAACCAAGGTCTATACACCGACGCGCTGGTGTACATATAAGGGCATATGAGTAATACGATCTCTCAAAGGGATCATACAGGTTCCGTTACTGAACCGGAAGACATGAGCTCACTCATGAGATATTGGGAAGAATCAAATTCCATGCGCATGGTCATCTCGCTTTGGAAGCTTGACTGAATTTGTAGGTTTTATATATACTTTTGGAAAGTATATGATCAAGACCTAGGTATGATATATGCTTTTGGAAAGTATATGACCGACTCCCAATGATCGAATGAGAAATTTACTGATAAAACCATGAAGTAGATAGTGTAAAGTTGATCTTATACTTCGGGTTTATTCTGGGTCTTCCAATATGTAGGATGTACAGGTATTAGGAATACCTGAGGGTGATGTGATCATAAACGATTGTATAACCATGACGCTTCCATACCTAGGGAGTGATGAAACGGGTCTAGATTTTAGTGACTCCTCTCAGTAAAGAAGTAATCTGATCTTAGTATAAATGTTGGACATTGATCTGAATGTGATTCAGATGCAATAAGAAGATTAGATTTGCGGTCTTGATTTAGTCAAGCATCTATGGGAGGCCCACAATCTGGATTTGAGATACGATCTCAATATCCATGTCACTATACGTGGAATAATACAATCGCCCTGTCCTTATCTCCAAGTATCTTAGGAGAGATAGCATTATTCTTGAATGGTTCGAGAATAATTCTATAAGATCTAAGCAATGAAGAAACAATGATTAAATGTGATTTAATCATCTTGATGTGTGAAGAAATTATCAAATATAATTAAATGTGATTTAATTATTATCGATAAGAATAATGTGGATAGAAATATCCAATTATTCATAATATATTATAAATGTGATTTATAATGTATTAGAGAGAGCTAGTTATAATTTATATGTGTTGATTAATTATTATGTGTATTAGATACACATTGTGTAATTAATTGACAATGTAAATTATCTGTTGTTTTGGATTGTGAATATGATTCACATGTTTTTCCATGGCAAGATTGCAATATTCTCAAATATAATTGTGAATTATTTTTGAAGAATAAAACCCAACAAATTTGTTGCAAATAAATAAAGAGAGATTTCAATGGATATATGCAATCTCATGAATTATCGTGAGATTGCTCTCCCCATGGAAATAGTGGGCGGCACCCTATTCCAAATAGGAATGGGTGGCCGTCCACATGGAAGGTGCATGGAGATGAAATCTCCATGTACATTCTCTCCTTATTTATTGGGTTGATTTAGGACTAATTTATATTTGATTTTGTCAAATATATTTTAATACAAATCTGTTGTTTTTGACAACAACAATCTTGACCATTGGATTGACATAAATCAATCTCACCCATTGATTTTATATGTCCCATGGATTGAGATCCATGGATCCCAAAACCATATAAATAGAGAGGCATACCATGATCTCTATTTACATGAAATTTTGGAGCTCTCTCTCTCTCTCTCTCTCTCTTTCTTCATACACTACAACCCTCTCTCCCTCTATTTTTGGTGGCCGTCCACCATACCCTAGAGGAGAGAATCGTCGACGCTTTCGCCACCGCGCCGCCGCTTCGACGTTCTTCGGTTCTCCGTCTTCTTGGATTGTTGCACTCACGAAGGAGACGTTCCATCTCGTGCGACGAGATCAGGAGCAACTACGATTGGATCAACTTCTTGGATTGCGATGATAACGCGGTTCATCCTCGCGCCCGCAATCGGTCGCACCGACGATCAGACTTGAGACAGGAGGTCTCTTCTGTTAGAGACTCGATCAACGACGCTTCAAGAGGTATTGCAATATACTTGTTGTGGTTATAGATGAAACGATTCAAGAAGTGTTCTTGGATCATGTGGTTTCATCATACGAAAATTTTAAATTCCGCTGCACCGAACAACTAGTACAACTAGTCGTTCTTCGTCGTATCCGATACGACGATCACGCTTCCGTGATGCGCTTAAGGATAATTCCATGTCCTTTACAACAACGTTATCGGTAGAGGCCACCTTGGCGATGATAATGTTACCACGCTTTTAAATCTCCCAAATGATGTGGTATTTCCTTTCCACATGCGTGCTCTTTTGTTTCCATCTGGGCTTCTTCACCTGGCCAATGTCTCCTGTGTTATCCTAGAGTAATGCTCTGGGAGTATCAAAGGAAACTAAGCCAAGTTCTCGGATAAACTTGAGCAACCACCCCACTTTCTTTGCAGCTTCTAATGCATCAGTGTCTTCGGCTTTTGTTGTTAAATCTATTGTAGTGTCCTGCTTCTTGCTTCTCCAGCTCACAGCACCACCATTCAATAGGAACACAAAACCTGACGTCGACTTTCGATCACCAATATCCGACTGGAAGTCTGAATATGTATATCCCAGGATTTGGATATCACCATCTCCATAGACCAAGATGTAATCTTGCTCTTGTCTTAGCTACTTGAAAATGTTCTTCGCTGCATTCCAATGTTGTTCTCCATATCAAGATTGGTAATGACTTACCACTCCCACAGCATGGTAGATATCTAGCCTTATACACATCATGGCATACATTAAGCTTCCTACAGCTGATGCATAGGGGCATCCTGCCATGGCTTTCTCTTCCTCAACACTTTGAGGAGCCATCCCTTTAGATTGGTTAAGACAATATTATTTAAGTATATAATAATTAATCAAATATTTCTCAAATTTTATCCATGATTATTTCAGGAAATTATCTATTAACATCACTAATTGATTAAATGACAATCACAAGATTCTTGATTATTAATGTCATTTCTAGCAGTGACTCTCACTTACTAAAATTAACATATCCAATCAATTTAAATCCAAAACATGCAAAATAAGTTACCAAAGTTTTCTAATTTCATTTAAAACATCAACCAAGTAATGAGCGCTCATTTGTAGTTGAATCTAAGTAGTAATCAACTCTTTAATTACATTAATATTCTCCATCACTGAAACAATGGATACATGTTCATTAAAATGATCATAACATGAGCAATCAGATTCCAAATCATGCAAATGCAAATCCCACGATTTCCTTATTTAGTGGGGAACATGATCTTGTTGATATGTCTTTGTCTAAACATTTTAAATAGGCCCGAAAATATATAATAAACAAGGATGTGAGAATGAAATGCGATGAATTTGTCACAAACCCGAATGACCCCAAGTCTTCCTAGCTTTATTGATCACATCCAAAACTTCCGACCAAATTCTCTAATACCACTTGAAGGATATGGAAAAATCTTTAAGCACATCATGTAAGTATGAAGATCGTATCATATACAATCTAGAGAAACTAGCCCCAATAGTTTCTCGATGCAACAGAATTTAAATAATTTCATGCAATGAAACCACATGATCCAAGAATATGGGTTGGATCATTCCATCTAAACCAAATAATATATAAAGGAATACCACTTGTAGCATGGTGATGACGAGGGGAAGATCAAGGGTCTAGATATCTCACAAGGCGAGAGATCCAGTCGCTGAATTGACCTCTTAAAGATCCCCAGATCGATCAACAATTAACCCACAATAAATATATGCAATGAATATCCAAAAATATGGAGTTAAAGTTTATTATAACTCTACATGCAAATGTGTATAGGTGTAAGTACAGGTAGAGGTCGAACACTGGGAGGCGAAGGGAATATATGAGATGAATGATTTATTCAATCCTTGGTTCATGTCCATTTATTGTTTTTGTGGGTTTTGGATTTTATATATATATATATATGTTTTTATGATTTTTATTTGGTTTTTATATTTTATATTTTTTTTATTTTTAATTATATAATATAGATACATATATATATAGAGAGATATATATATAAGAGAAGAGAGGGAGGTAATATAAGAATATATATTTATATTAATACTCAATATAATTATATATATATTAGATATAAATTTTTTTCTGGATTTTTCTATTTTTATACTTTTTTGGTTATTTTTCTGAATTTTACTAATTTTTATGTATTTTTAATTCCAAAAATGTCCCTAATATGGGACTAATTAAATAGGCCGAAATTAATTTGGGTTTTAAAATTATATAATAAGTGTCAAAATTAATCCAAATTAATTTTAATACATAAATAATAATATATAGATAATTATAAAATAAGAAAACATATTTTTGGTATTTTTAAAGGGTTTTTATATTTTTTAGGATTTTGGAGCTTCTTGAAATTTTTATTTTTTCTTTTTCTATTTTTTTGGGTTTTTCAATTTCTGGACTCAATATATATATATATATAAATATACCATATATAATATTTTTGGGTTTTTTCAAAAACATTTTATAATTTTTTTGTATTTTCTAATTTAAACAGTGCAAAAAGGGCTTCTTTTTCATTTTTCTTAATTAGGAAAAATGCCAAAATTGTGAAATAAAATATGGGCATGCAAGAGCATCACATAGAGCATCTATCCTAATTTTTCTAGATTTTTAGAAGCCTCATAAGTATTTTTAATAAATAAATAAAGGACACAAAAATAAAACAGCTTGGCAGGGGCATTTTTGCAAATAAAATAAATACCAGGGGCATCTGTGCAAAAATACCAAAAATGTCTTAACGTGTTCTGCGATTTTAAGGACTAAAACCAAATAAGCAAACCCGCCAGGGCCCCCTTGCAATTTCACCATCATGTGGGACTACACGTGATCCGCACCCACAGGAACCAAAACGTAATTTCAGAAACTCTAGGGTCCTGGTTGCAATTTGTCACAAAAATAATACACTTAAGATTTTATTTAATGGACTAAAGTTAAATATACAAACATACTGGGGGACTTGTGCAATTTTACCACCTCACGTGGGACGACTTGTGAGGTGACGTGGACTGGACCCAAGTGTAATATGAAAACAATACAGGGGGTCACATGCAAAATTTCCACATTATTCATAACGTTATATTTAATTTACAATATTAAACATTATATATACAAAAAGGCAGGGGTACAAGTGAAAATTACCCCCACAGGTGCTGGATCTGACGGTTGAGCTTCGTGACTTATCCACGTGGCACCTCCACGTGAGCCGATGCCGCTTCGCCGATGAAGGATTCGGATTAGATCACCCGAGGTGATCTGATGGTCTGAGAGCTGCTCCATCGGACGGCTGTGATTCGACATGGGCCTTCGTTCTTCATCCAACGACGAAGAGCGTACGTGCAACAACAGGGAAGAACGCTCCCCGGGGCGAGCTTCTTCCTCCTCGATCTCGCTCCTCCGCCGGTCTTTGCCGCACGTGAAGGTCCAAGACGCTTCGTGGAGGGTTGCTCTATCTGCTGGAGGTGGTAGATCGACCGGAGACACGCTGGAGTACCGCCACGAGCTCGGAGAAGGAGAACAGCTCCAGGTACCTCCGCCCGCTGGTAAATCGACTCCTGGTGCTTTGCGAGGCACCTAACCTGCACAGTAAGGTAGAGAGGCTCGAGGGCGTCACCCTCGACCTGGGGTTTGAAGCTGATAGCATGGGAATGGTGATGGGCGAGGAAGCTCCAGCGAAGGGTGATGGAGGAGCTTCGATTCGCGGAACCAAGGAGGCTCCAGTTGATAGGAGGTAGCTGGAAGGTGTAGAAGGCGAAGGGGAACGAAATGACAGTGAAAGCGAGTCGGGAAAACAACGATGGCACGGTGGAGAAGTCGCCGGAGCGGAGCTCCGGCGAACTACGAAGAACCTAAATTACGCTAATCTACTAGTCTAAATGCGAAATAAAATGCGGAAATAAAATGCGGGAATAAAAATCTACCTAAAAAGATAAACGCGCAGCTCTTATACCTGAAGGGACTCCAGGGAGCAGGGCGGCTGCCGGAGCGCCGCCATGGGTGCAACCTTCGCCTCTCCTACCGATTCAAGACACTGGCGAGCTCCTCCTGTCACAAGGTATAAATAAATGTGTTTATGTATATGTAGGTATACTTATAGGTATTTTATCTGTATATTATATACATTTTATTTATTAAATGAATTTTATTTGTTTTTATTTTGTATTTGTATTTTTAGTAAGTTATATATGATATATACATTATTAGAAAAAATATTAAAGAATAAACAATTAAAGAATGTTTTTCCTCTTTTATTTATGTACATACTTCACATAGGTATTTTGTCTATATATTACATAGACTTATTTTATTTTACAAATTATTTTTGGTTTTATTCTAATGTCAATATGTACATGAATTATATACATTATCTACAAAACTCTAAAAATATGAATTTATAAAAATAATGAATATTGAATAAAATGAATATTTTAATCAGGTATTATGTACAAGAAGGGCCAAAAACCTAACTTCTACAGATGAACTCCAAAAATTATGAAACCATTTTTATCAAATAGTTCTTGGAATTCTATATACAATTAAAGGTGAGTTTGGGTGATTTGGAGTTTTTATTTGCAAGATATGGGTCTGTGAAGTTGAGATTTTGACTTTTTATTCTGTGTATAAAATGTACACTGTGTATCCTTTTTACACAAACTCAATTTTGTATTTTTTATTTACATTATTATCTACAACTTTCATGAACAAAGTTTCTTTATTTGATGAATAAATAATTATGTACAAAAATGCCTTAATAAATGAATAAATAAATGAGGTATTTATTTTATTCTTGGCCCTTATCTCCTTCTACTTTATTCCTTGTCGACAAATTCCATGCTGGCCTTGGTCTCGGGGTTCGGGTCATAAAATATTTGCAATATTTTATTCCTTTTTCTTTTCTTCCCTTTATTCTATAATTTTTGGCATTAAAAACCTTATTTTATGTACAATTAATACAATGAATCATGAATGCTATTTTATACAAATTAATGCTATTTACATGCATTTGCTGGGATTTTTAAGGCTAAAATGATAGAATAAAGGTGATGAAATGGAGATTCATCACCCCCCTATACTTGCCTTTGCTAGTCCCTAGCAAATACTAATGCTATAAGTACAAAAAGAATTAAGAAATAAGAAGAAAAGAAAAAGCAAAAATAAAGAATTCAAAGAATAAATCGAATTAATCATGCTTATTAAACTTATCTGTACGAAATCAAAGTTTGGAGCTCAGGTTAGACCTTGGTGTGGAAATGTGTGTGGAACCTAGTCGGGAACCAAATTTAAAACACAACAGTCTTCGTGAGTCACAGAACTCAGTTCAAATCACCTCAATAGCCAGGTCAGAACTAGCCTACATCACACACAAACCCTTATGACTATGAATCTGACTTGTATGGTGTAAGTGATGGTGGCTCTCCCCAACTGAAATGATAAAGGAACTGACTTCTCCAGAATGACAACCCAATGATTCCCCAATACAGCCCTCTACCGTCGAGGAGCGGGGTATTCCCTTCTAAGTTCAAGTGGCAACCGACTCAAGAAGAGGGGGAATAAGAAGTATAGAATTTTGGGAGCTCAACCAGTGTAGCTAAGTCTCCCGCTGCAAGCTTCATGAGATGTAACATGGATACCATAAGCTTTTGCTTTATTGAGCTATATACACTCCGGTTGGGTTATTAAATTTTCAATCCGACCCACCACTTTTTTGGAGTTCTTTTTGCATTTTTTTTCAAGTGCATCTTTACAGCATATCTACATGGTGCAGCATATATACAAGAAATTTTCCTCTTGAGCCAGTAGACTATCCCTCTTTTGAAGCTTTATTGCAGCCCACACTCTCCCGTCATTCGACTTCATTGAAACTGGACCAGCTTGGGGTGCACTTCCCTCCCTAGAAGAGGACGAATGTTTCCACTCGTGTGCATCTCAGACTGGCAAATCCAACCCCCTCACCACTCCAACTGAGTTGAGCCAAGTGAAAGGTACAAGTGTCCAAGTTAGGTCACGACCGACAAGAGTCATGCGTGTGTTTCGAAAAGTTCTAGTTAGTCCACTGAGGTGACTTGAACCCAGCCCTGCTTTCTCAAAGAATTAAGTCTGACTAGACCTGAAGTACCTTAAACCTAGTTCCCATAAGGTTCCAGTGCAGTTAGGTGCGGTAAGGTCCAACCAAGCTCCATTCTTTGACTTTATTGGACTAGTTCAATCATCAAGCTCAATCAAAGAATATGAATGCTATGCAAATGCTATTTACAAACATGCAAAGAATAATGCAATTTTTGAAAGAATTTGAAAACAAAGAAAGGAATTTTTACACGAAGAATTTACAAATAAAAGAATTTTGGCACTGAAAGTATAAAGTCTAAAATATATACAACTATTTACACGGGCGTGCCGCTTTATTTTAAAGAATTTACTAGTTTTGACAAGAGTGGTTTATTAAGGTGTATATACAATTGATAAGGAATTTAATGTATTTTATTTATGATTTATTCATTTTATTTATTATGGTGCTTTTATTCCTCAAATTTATTTGAATCATTTTGAAGACTATAGTACAAAATAATTTTTGCAAATATTTACAAACTTTTGAAAGCCATTTTGCAAAGATTTTGCAAACACTATATACATTTTTCAAAATATTTTTGCAAACATTTTCAAAATCATTTGCAAATAGGTTTTCAAATCCTTTATTTCACACAAATAAAAGAATTTTTGCAATCAAAATATTTTTACAAAGGTTGAAAATATTTCACAAAAAGTTTTCCAAACAGTTCACACCATTTTTCAAATCATTTTGCAAAAATATTTTTAACCTGATTTATTAATCAGTATATACAAAAAGAAACTGAGGAATAAGAAGCATTATTAATTAATGAATTATATCATCATTATTCGAAAGTACGAGTTATGGATGAAGTATATACAGAGTATATACGATCCCCCTATACTTAGCATGAGCTATGTCCTCATAGATCAGAAAAGAAAAGAGAAGACATAACTCGTACTGAGTATAGACGAGTCTAAAGAATATACGAATAAGATATAAAGGGAATAGAAGTTGACCGTCCCCCTATACTTAGGATCAAGTAATCCTAAGTATAGCAGACTGTACACAAAGTAGGGAGGGTCAAGGGTGGGAATAAATAGAATAAAGAATTAATTGAATTAGGGGTGCAACCCCCCTATACTTAGGACAAAGTACGTCCTAAGTATAGAAAACTGTCTGCAAAGGGGAGACACCATTTTATTTAGATACAGACGATATAAAGGGAAAAGAAGAAAAGAAGAAAAGATAGATATATTACGGATAGATGAGAAGATTGTGGAGAATATACGCATCACTCCCCCTATACTTAGGGTGAGATATCCTTAAGTATAGGCAACGACAGGAGTGACGAAACTGAAACGACGAAAGAACAATGCGGTGTGTACCCCCCTATACGTAGGACAAAGTACATCCTAAGTATAGACACAAAGATATGTCGATAGATCTAGGGCACACATAACATGCGGGAGAAAGAATGAACATGGAACACATATATACAAGTGGTGAAGAACTGGTGAAGTACATGACGGTATCTGGTAGCGAATAGCGTTCTCTCGTCGTCGTCTCCCTGTGAGAACGAGGATGCAGTCAGAAGGTGAAAAGACACCCGGATATACAGCCAGGTGGGCGTTGGCTACCGGGGACAAATAGATCGGAAAGAAAAACGAAGACAGGTAGCATGAAGCAGTCAATCGGCTCATAGGGTCAGCATGAAAGAATGGAGCCAATACCATAAGACCGGGAGGAAGAAGGAACAGTACAGAGCCCTCCGATCAATCAGAGTCTCGATAAGATATGGAAGATAAAGAATAGGAGACATCGTGGCATGCGGTGGTCATGAGGTCGGAAGATCGTAGGACCGGGGAAGATCATAGGAGACACACACTTAATGCCGCAAGACATGGCTCAACCCTGCGAGGGTCGTCATGGTGAGCAAGCTCAAAGGAGCCAGGAATCAGACCATAATCAGAAGACTTGGTCCCGTGATCCACAGATCGGATACACAATCAGAGAGGGGACCAAGTACGCAACTCAGAAGACTCGGCTTCGTGCTCCAACAGACAGGAGACACCAGAAGTGAAACCGAGTACCAAGAAAATGACGTACCCTCTCGCAGATAACCCTCGGAGAGTGGTACGTGCTAATCATCGAATAATCAGAAGAAGACTCGGCCTTGCGAGGGTCGTCAAGGCGAGCGGAGGCAAAGGCGTCAGTGATCCATCAGACGTATCATCAGAATCGGTCTCGGTAGGTGACATAACGGCTACCAGCAGAAGAGACCAGAGAGTCTAAGGAATGTGGCAGCGTCCCGCAGATAACCCTCAGGGAACGTGCTACCAGCTAGGGATGGAAAGATCAGATATCAGAAGCTCAGCCTTGCGAGGACCGTCAAGGCAAGCACACTCAAAGGAGTCTAATCAGATGGGTCCCACGATCCATAGATCGGATATGCAACTCATGATGGGACCAAAAATCATGTAAATCAGACAACTTAATTCCATGCTCTGCAAATCGGAGACACAGTCAGCAGTGGGAACCGAGCGTAAAGAGAGTGTCGCAGTCTCCCGTAAATAGTCCTCGGAGAGTACTGCGATCTAGGCAAGGAATAGTCAGAATGTGTCTCTACCTAGCGAGGGTCGTCAAGGAGAGAGAAGGGCTCTAAGGAGCCAGGTCCATAAGACGGACCCACACAACGGTCTCAGTAGTCGGCAAATCGGCTACTAGCAGAAGTGACCAAATCAGATCGGAAATATGTGTAGTCTCCCGCAGATAACCCTCGGGGAGCTACGAGCTAGTCAAGGAATAATCAGAAAAGAGCTCATCCTTGCGAGGACCGTCAAGGAGAGCGGACTCAAAGGAGTCTGAGCAATTCGGTCTCATGCCACAACAGATCGGGCGCACAATCAGAAATGGAGACCGAGCACACAAATCAGACGAGTCGGCTTCGTGCTCCAACAGACAGGAGACACAGGAAATAAGTGAAGCCGATCGTAAAGAAAGTGTCGCATCCTTCCGCAGATAGTCCTCGGGAAGCGATGTGAGCTACGCAGTGAATAATCAGAGTAAATCTCGTCCTTGTGAGGGTCGTCAAGGAGAGGAAGAGGCCCAAAGGAGCCGGATCCATCAGACGGATCCACCTAGAATCTGGTCTTGATAGACGGCAGACCGCCTATCAGCAGAAGAGAGCAAGAGAGCTAAAATGTGTCATAGCTTCTCGCAGATAACCCTCGGAGATCTATGAACCAGGCGTGGAATAATCAGAAAAGTGGAGCTCTGCCTTGCAAGGACCGTCAAGGAGAGCAATCTGACAGTTGGCCTCATGTGCCGACAGATCGGGCACACAGTCACAGAGGGAGGCCAATCAAGCATATCATCTGACTCGGTTTCGAGTCCCATCACAATGGCGACCAAAGTCGTGAAAGAAACTGTAGTCCTAGAAATTGTCGCATTCTCCCGTAGATAGTCCTCGGAGAGGAATGCGACCGGGAATGCCGGCATAAAATCTCAGGTCTTCAAAAGCAATCAATCCTTAATCATTCGGAGGGCATAAGATCAGGAGAGGGAGCAAATAATTAGGTCATTCACAAGATCTCCCTCAGGTCAATCAAATCTGGCTGAGATGGCACAACAAATAGTCAGGAATCCTTTAAGTGCCAGGGTGGATCAGAGAGTCAGGAGATCAAGGATGGGTCAATCAGGAAGATGAGAGATCATGCAAGATCCGCACACCTATATCAGGAAGTCCAAATCAGAATAATCATTCAATCCTCATAATCAAGATGGGTGGAACCTCAAGATAGATAGATCAATCAGTACTCATGAACTCTTCATCGAATCATCGCATCATATCACATCCTTAATCCGGTGTACGAGAACTGAAATTCCTCAATAATGCATCACACCTATGCTCTATGCATCAGCAAAAATCCCCAAGAAGCCCATATGCATGTATCAGAGATGAATCCATCAAATCAATCTCAGCATCCTCAACATCATGCCCGACTTACACAAATAATATGTATACATAATCCTCGATGCGGGGCCTCATCAATCTGCACAGCATTCCCGGGTGAAAGGGAGAGGTGATATGGGGTACACAAGAAGGATGGATAAGAAGGGTACACAATGGGGTGGAGAAGCTGATTGAGCGGACGTGCCAATATTATTGATGGTAGAAGAGTGATGCAGAGGGACGAGGAGGGCGGGCGAGAAGATCGGGACATAGGCACAAATGGGTGTTCCACACAGGGCGGGAACACCGTCAAAATGGTGGTTCGAAGAGCAGGCTGTCCTCGAACCAGAGAAGAGGGGGATGATACAGTGGATACGAAGAAAAGGGTGAAGAAGATGTCGGGACGAATGGACTTGGCGAACGAATGATTGAGCTCAAGCGCCAATATCACGACTCAATGCAAATGAAGAGGTATATGTATAAGAGAGGTAGAGAGACTCAAAGATGAAAAATGCATGACTCACACGGACGGGACCGATGACTCTAATAAAGGATGAGAAACACAACGGACTCCCAAGTCACAATCAATACACAAGGCAAAACCCCGAATTCACCTACTCGACTCAGTGAAGACCGTCAGGTGACGGTCATTTATTTTTTCGGTTTTTAGAGTTAGGTGAGATTCACAAAGTTGTAAAAACACTTAAGAGGCTTGATAGGATTTGGGCTCTACTCCTTAGCGTGTACGTGAGCACTTAAAACGCATACAATGAGGCGGTTGCTCTCCCCAAGACAAGGAAGTCCATTATGTGTTATTTTAAGTCCAATAGAGTTAGCAGTCCCGTTTTTATTTTAGTTATCACTGTTTTTGGGTATTTCAATGCACGTGCCTATCGAGGTTCCAATTTCCATCAAGCATCCTAGATTGGCAAAAACAGAGGGAGAAGGTCGGAAAAGCCATGCAAGTCAGAAATCGATGATGCATGCTAAGTAAGAAGACTTACAGTGCTTCCCAGCTCTCTCCATGCGGGATGCATAATAGAATTGAAACCTATGCTATACGCAAATGCAAGCCGAAGAAATCACCCTAGGATAGTAACTGCTATTATCGTGAAGCACCACAAGTCGGTCACTTATCCTTAACCTAAGAGTCCTGTCTTGGCTCACCCCTCCTCTTCTCGACACACTCGAGTTCAAGAGTAGCGCTTGATGGGGCTCACTCACGGCACAAGGGTTAAGAGATAAATGAACCGACTATTTAGATTTGACTAGATCCAAAACGCACTATAGGTACATGCAAATATATTAGGGTGTTTGGACCTTAATCTACCGGTAAGCAATTCCTAAGCTACGGCTCATTCACAGAAAATAATAAAAATAAAATAAAAAGAAAGAGCGTCAAAACTGTCGAGGCCCCCAAGGGAACAATCCCTTGGGCAATGGACCTCGGGAGTCGAAGTGTACCTGTGAGAGTCCTATATTATTACAAAATTCTAAGTGTCACTCTCTCACATGAATACACATAATAAAATAATATGCATAAAAATAGAGACTGCCTTCAAAAATTCTCTTTCTTCTCCCTTTGATGCTCTCTCCTGTTGGCTTGGCATAGAAGAGCCAACTCCACCTTGCTTGGGTGCATAGGTCCTCCTAGGAGTTCCTCCTTCGCTTGGCGGTCCCTCGCATCACAGACAAAGGAAAGAAATTGTCAGAGCAGTCAACCAAATAATATCAAACAGGAATAAAAACCAAACAAATAACTAAATCATGGACATGAGCAAATAATTGAATAAATGAACAAATAAGCTCACAAATTCATACAAAATCCGTTGCCTCCCCGGCAACGGCACCATCTAATGATGAGGGGAAGATTAAGGGTCTAGATATCTCACAAGGCGAGAGATCCAGTCGCTGAATTGACCTCTTAAAGATCCCCAGATCGATCAACAATTAACCCACAATAAATATATGCAATGAATATCCAAAAATATGGAGTTAAAATTTATTATAACTATACATGCAAATGTGTATAGGTGTAAGTACAGGTAGAGGTCGAACACAGGGAGGCGAAGGGAATATATGAGATGAATGATTTATTCAATCCTTGGTTCATGTCCATTTATTGTTTTTGTGGGTTTTGGATTTTATATATATATTTTTTATATTTTTGTTTTTATGATTTTTATTTAGTTTTTGTATTATGTATATTTTTTTATTTTTAAGTATATAATATAGATACACACATATATGTATATAGATATATATAAGAGAAGAGAGGGAGGTAATACAAGAATATATATTTATATTAATACTCAATATAATTATATATATATATATTAGATATAACATTTTTTTGGATTTTTGTATTTTTATACTTTTTTGGTTATTTTTCTGAATTTTACTAATTTTTATGTATTTTTAATTCCAAAAATGTCTCTAATATGGGACTAATTAAATAGGCCAAAGTTAATTTGGGTTTTAAAATTATATAATAAGTGTCAAAATTAACCCAAATTAATTTTATTACATAAATAATAATATATAGAAAATTATAAAATAGGAAAACATATTTTTGATATTTTTAAAGGGTTTTTATATTTTTTTAGGATTTTGGAGCTTCTTGAAATTTTTATATTTTCTTTTTCTATTTTTTTGGGTTTTTCAATTTCTGGACTCAATATATATATAAATATACCATATATAATATTTTTGGGATTTTTCAAAAACATTTTTTAATTTTTTGTGTTTTCTAATTTAAACAATGTAAAAAGGGCTTCTTTTTCATTTTTAATAATTAGAAAAAATGCCAAAATTGTGAAATAAAATATGGGCGTGCAAGAGCATCACATAGAGCATCTATCCTAAATTTTCTAGATTTTTAGAAGCCTCATAAGTATTTTTAATAAATACATAAAGGACACAGAAATAAAACAGCCTAGCAGGGGCATTTTTGCAAATAAAATAAATACCAGGGGCATCTGTGCAAAAATACCAAAAAATGTTTTAACGTGTTCTGCGATTTTAAGGACTAAAACCAAATAAGCAAACCTGCCAGGGCCCCCTTGCAATTTCACCATCACGTGGGACTACACGGGATCCGCACCCACAGGGACCAAAACGTAATTTCAGAAACTCTAGGGTCCTGGTTGCAATTTGTCACAAAAATAATACACTTAAGATTTTATTTAATGGACTAAAGATAAATATACAAACATACAGGGGGACTTGTGCAATTTTACCACCTCACGTGGGACGACACGTGAGGTGATGTGGACTGGTCCCAAGTGTAATATGAAAACAATACAGGGGGTCACATGCAAAATTTCCACATTATTCATAACGTTATATTTAATTTACAATATTAAACATTAAATATACAAAAAGGCGGGGGTACAACTGAAAATTACCCCCACAGGCGCTGGATCTGACGGTTGAGCTTCGTGACTTATCCACGTGGTGCCTCCACGTGAGCCGATGCCGCTTCGCCGATGAAGGATTCAGATTAGATCACCCGAGGTGATCTGATGGTCTAAGAGCTGCTCCATCGGACGGCTGTGATTCGACCTGGGCCTTCGTTCTTCATCCAACGGCGAAGAGCGCACGTGCAAGAACAGGGAAGAACGCTCCCCGGGGCGAGCTTCTTCCTCCTCCATCTCGCTCCTCCGTCGGTCTTTGCCGCACCTGAAGGTCCAAGACGCTTCTTAGAGGGTTGCTCTATCTGCTGGAGGTGGTAGATCGGCCGGAGACACGCCTGAGCGCCGCCAGGAGCTCGAAGAAGGACAGCAGCTCCAGGTACCTCCGCTCGCTGGTAAATCGACTCCTGGTGCTTTACGAGGCACCTAACCTGCACAGGAAGGTAGAGAGGCTCGAGGGTGTCACCCTCGACCTGGGGTTTGAAGCTGATAGCACGGGGATGGTGATGGGCGAGGAAGCTCCAGCGAAGGGTGATGGAGGAGCTTCGATTCGCGGAACCAAGGATGCTCCGGTTGATAGGAGGTAGCTGGAAGGTGGAGAAGACGAAGGGGAACGAAATGACGGTGAAAGCGATTGAGGAAAACAACGATGGCACGGTGGAGAAGTCGCCGGAGCGGAGCTCCGGCGAACTTCGAAGAACCTAAATTACGCTAGTCTACTAGTCTAAATGCGAAATAAAATGCGGGAATAAAAATCTACCTAAAAAGATAAACGCGCAGCTCTTATACCTGAAGGGACTCTAGGGAGCAGGGCGGCTGCCAGAGTGCCTCCATGGGTGCAACCTTCGCCTCTCCGACCGATTCAAGACGCTGGCGAGCTCCTCCTGTCACAAGGAACATCGCCGGGACCGAATGCGAGGAAGGGATTGGCTGAAAGCTGACCAAAATTGAAGAGGAGGTGAAGGTTCCTTATTTATAGAATAGGCTGGGCACCCTTATTGACCGGGCTGTAGCGGCGGATCGGCTCTATGTACAAGGGGATAGAAGATCGGGCGCGAATCTACAATGATCAGGGAAGATCTTTCATGATGGATTCGAGGGCGATGGATGGAAGAGACGCCCAGAAAAAGGGGATGAAAGTCGAGGAAATGATGGTTCTGGTGCGCCTGGTCCCAGATGGGACAGTTGACCAGGGGTCAGCTCAGGCCGCGCCCTGGTTGGTCCACGCCAACCGCTAAAAGACAAAACAGGAAATTTTAGCCTAAATTGATTTATTTGCCATAGTAAATGATTTTATTAGAATTTTCTTAAAACATAAAAAATGTGTATTTTTTCATGTAGTATTTATTTGTTATTTTTATTGAATTTTTCGAAGTATTTCTTTATGGTTTTAATTTAATAATGTGTTTATGTATGTATTTACATGTATTTTTGTGTATTTTATTTTTAATTTGTTTATTTTCTTTTATTATTTTATTGGCTTATTTTATGAATTTATAATTTATTTTTGTGAGTATAAATATATTTTTATTTAATTTTTATAGGTTCATTTACATTTTTAAATAAATGTGTTTATGTATATGTAGATATACTTATAGGTATTTTATCTGTATATTATATACATTTTATTTATTAAATGAATTTTATTTGTTTTTATTTTGGATTTGTATTTTTAGTAAGTTATATATGATATATACATTATTTGAAAAAATATAAAAGAATAAAACAATTAAAGAATGTTTTTCCTCTTATATTTATGTACATACCTCACATAGGTATTTTGTCTATATATTACATAGACTTATTTTATTTTACAAATTATTTTTGGTTTTATTCCAATGTCAATATGTACATGAATTATATACATTATCTACAAAATTCTAAAAATATGAATTTATAAAAATAATGAATATTGAATAAAATGAATATTTTAATCGTGTATTATGTACAAGAAGGGCCAAAGACCTAACTTCTACAGATGAACTCCAAAATCTATGAAACCATTTTTATCAAATAGTTCTTGGAATGCTATATACAATTAAAGGTGAGTTTGGGTGATTTGGAGTTTTTATTTGCAAGATATGGGTCTGTGAAGTTGAGATTTTGGCTTTTTATTCTGTGTATAAAATGTACACTGTGTATCCTTTATACACAAACTCAATTTCGTATTTTTTATTTACATTATTATCTACAACTTTCATGAATAAAGTTTCTTTATTTGATGAATAAATAATTATGTACAAAAATGCCTTAATAAATGAATAAATAAATGAGGTATTTATTTTATTCTTGGCCCTTATCTCCCTCTACTTTATTCTTTGTCGACCAATTCCATGCTGGCCTTGGTCTCGGGGTTCGGGTCATAAAATATTTGCAATATTTTATTCCTTTTTCTTTTATTCCCTTTATTCTATAATTTTTGGCATTAAAAACCTTATTTTATGTACAATTAATACAATGAATCATGAATGCTATTTTATACAAATTAATCCTATTTACATGCATTTGCTGAGGTTTTTAAGGCCAAAATGATAGAATAAAGGTGATGAAATGGAGATTCATCACATGGTTGTGATCAAGCCTCTACCAAAAGAAATCACCTGTTTCAAGTCTGATCTGAGGAGGAGGTGCTTGCGAGTGCGGGGATGAATCTTGTTCTTCTAACAATACAGATAGTTGATCAAGGAAAAAAACTCTAGATCTCATCACACGAGATCGTATGTCTTCTTCGCAAGCGAATCCTACTAAATAAGACGAAGAAATAATGGCGGTCGTGGTAATAGCACAACGACGATGCGATGACGACAGTGTCTTCTCTCAAGGGTTTAGGTAGACAACCACCTAAAGAGAGAGAAAGAGCACGGTAATTAAGAGAGAGAGAGAGATCTTGATATCACTATCGATGTTTTTGTAATTTAAGAGCAAGGGGTACCTCTTCTTATATAGTACTTTGGAAGTCCATGGATCACAATCCTTGGATTACACAAAATCAATGGATGAGATTGATTTTTGCTTCTTTCAGTGACCAAGATTTTGTTGTAAAATCACAACAACAACTAATTTATTTTAGATTAAATATGTACTCATAAATCAATATAAATTAATCCTAAAGTTAAATTAGTCAAACATAGAGATAATGGAATGTAAGTTACACCATTCCATGTAATATGAGTGGACGACTACCCATTCCTTGTAGGCTGGGTGTTAGGGTTGAGCATTGGGGAGGGCTAGCCCAACCCGGCCAGCAACCCGACCTGTTATGCTCGGTTCGAACTCAAACCCGTTTAAATTTGGGCTGAGCTCGGGCCCAAAAAAGGAGCATGTTTTTGAAATGGGCCTAGTTCAGGCTGAGGAGAGCACGACCCGAAGCCCGACTCAAAAACTCGGCCCGAAGTCAAATTATAACCCTATATAATATAATATATATGTATAATATATTACTTTAACCCTAATCCCTCATGTACCACCACAACCAAATCCCCCCTCAAACCCTATCTCCACTCTCCAACAATGTTACCATGCACCAACATTTCAAAGTTTTGGAAAAAAATAAAATGTATATGAAAAAGTCAAAAGTTTTTTAAGAGAAAAAAATAAACATTCCAAATTTTTTTTATCAAAATGCCATAGGGATGTCAAAATTCTTAGATTTATCACAAGTTTCTTAAAAAGTAAAAAGTTTTTTCAAAAGACTTTTCCATATCATAATTAAGTATTTAAAAAAATCAAAAGTTTTTAAAGGGAAAAAGTTATTGGATCGTCCCGGCCCGAACCTGGCCCCTTTAACTTCGGGTCGGGATCGAGTTCAGCCTGGCCCATCAAAAATTTTTCATGCCGCAACCCGGCTCAAACTCGAAAATAGAAACTGGCTCGGGTTCGGGCCAATGCCCAAACCAGCCTGCTCGACCAGATGCTCAACCCAGTAGGTGTCCACCCTTCCAACATACAAGGTGGAATCTTTTGCAATATCATGAGATTGGGTGGTTGTCCACCCTTCGAACATGGAAGGTGGAATCTCTTGCATTCTCTAGAGATTGCATTATTCCTTGGAAATGTCCGAGATTTACAACACTTGTTTAAATTATTCAATGAAAATAATTCAGAATTATTTTGTGAATATTACAATCTTACCATTACAAATTTGTGAATCACATTCACAACCCAAAAGAAAATGTGTTTTACATTTTCGATTAGTTATCTAATGTGACTCCAATTAGGATCAATAATTAATGTGCATATATAAATCATAAAAAGCTTTATCTAATACATTATAAATCACATTTATAATATATTATGAATAATTAGGATAGTTCTATCCTCAATATTCATAATATATTTAAATCACATTTAATTATATTAGATTATCATTATCCTGCATTCAAATAAAGTGTATCCAATTCACGTTATTCATGATAATTAATTCACATTTAATTATCCATTTCTCAATGCTTAGATATAATTCAACTATGGAATTATTCCTGAACTCTTTCAAGAATAATGTGCTTTCTCTGCAGATACTTGGAGATAAGGATAGGGCGATTATACATTCCACATATAGTAACTTGGATATTTAGATCACATCTCAAATCCAGATCTTATGGACCTCTCATAGATACATTATTAAATCATGGTCATAAATCTAATCTGCTAATTGCATCTGAATCTCATTCAGATCAATATCCAACACTTGAACTAAGATTAGATTACTTCTTTATTGATAGGAGTCACTAAAATCCAAACCTATTTCATCACTCCATAGGAATGGAAGCGTCATGGTTATACAATCGTTTATGATCATATCACCTTCAGGAATTCTTAATTCTTGTACATCGTGCAAATTGGAAGACCTATGATAATCATGAAGATATAGATCAATTTCATTCTTTCAACTTTAGGGTTTCATCATCAAGTCTCTCAATCTTGGTCATTGGGAGTAGGTATCGATCCTATGCATTCCAAAAGAATATATCATACCTACAAATTCTTGCCATGATTTCAAAGAACAACAACCATGCATGGAATTCGATCGGTCCCCATACCTCATGCGTGAGCTCGTGTATTCCGGTTCACAACTGAACATGTATGATCCCTTTGAGAGGTCATTTTACTCATATGCCCTAATATGCACTCCATCTCGTCTATGTATAGACCTTGGTTAGGTTATCACCTATTGGTTTGCCAAATGTACACACTCGAACATATAGCAACACATCTATCTGTGGTCGAAGGATGTATGCCTATATAATGACAATAAACGACATAGGACTTGGGTTATCTCGATCTCGTTAAGTCAACTCTTTGACCTAACTTATCTGACACCTCCGAATCTCTATTCCCATGCAGAGGACCTGCATCAAACGGTCGGTCAAATATCAACCTAATGAGAATGATTGTCGTCTCCAACTCATTCTGGAGATCAACTCTTAACAATCATTTGACGGTGCTTGATAAGTCGGCAATCTAAATCATTAGATATTCATCCTAACACCATCCTCTATGATTCAATTATTGACTAAACACTTGTATGATCATCAAGATGGTCATGGTACATAACCTGAATTGTATAGAGGGACCTTTTAGTGCATTCATTCATTTAATCTTATATAAGGAGTGAAAGAATCAACCACTTTTATTTATAAATAAAATATTACAATAACATTTATTTTAAGAATGGTTCGCCTTGGGCTCACATGGCTAACACTTTTAGGGTAATTTTCTGATAATCGCCTAATGAATTTTCCAATTTCCTTTTTATCTATGTCCAATAAAATAAGGGAGGAAATATGGAAAACTAGATGCATGATAAACAATGGATGTAAATGCTAGAGATAGGGATGTGTGCCTTACACTAGCACTTTACATGGAAGTTATCATTTCATAAAAGTAAACCTAATCTATATGCATTATAATGTTTAAACTACTCTAAGAATAATTTTCTATTATCGTGAAGAGCATGTTTTATTTGAGTAAGTCAAAGAACAAAGAACTTTAGTACATGAATTGTATTGGACCTAATGATCTAGATACCAAGCAAGCAATCTAAAATACTAAGGGATCAATCCACAAAGCCGTTAACTAAAAACAAGGCGGATAACTCAAATCACGAAAAAATAAGTGAAACAAGGTGAAAATAGGTAGAATAAAATAAGAAAGTAGTCAAATCATGATGAATACGATCAGATCCACTGTGTGAACAATCACCTGATGAAATGGATCCGTGAGAGAGTTTAAATGTATGAGTCTAATTGATTATAACAAAATAATAAAGGAGTGTCTCTCAAGAATAAAACTAATTACACCGATCTAAACTACACTAATGTTCTTTGTGGTTCTTGTCCTCATTGGCTTCTCTCTCTTATTGGCTAGGCTAAATAGTTGGCCTCCCCCTCGCATGGGTGCTCTGAACTTCCTATGTTGTCCTTTCCTCTCTCTATGGGCCCTCGTAAAAAAGTTTAAACAAGAGATGAGCCACAATATATTATACAAAAAAAAGAAAGAGAAATAAAACACAAAAAATAAAGGAGATAAATGAACTAAAAGAACTATCTATCTTAATAGTTGCTCCCTGACAATGGCTCCATTTGATGACAAGATTCTGGCCTACTATCTAACATCTAGACAAGTAATCATTGTGTTGACCTATCCTTCAGTCAATCAACAATTATCCCATATAATGTAAAACATTGTGTATGTCTCAAAATTTATTATAACTCTACATTAGTGTCTATATGTGTATGTATGGTAGAGGGTCGAACTTAGGGAAGCATAAAGAGGATAGAAAAAGTTATCATTAACTATCACTACTTCATAAAACTTTTTGGTTTTATTTTACCTATTTCTATATCTTTTTACTTTTTATGTTTTTGTGGGTTTTTAATTCTATTCAAATTTCTATTATTTTGAATTTTTTATATTTTTAATGTTTACAAAATTTTAATTGCTTTTTTAAATAAGATAATGAATAATAAATAAATATACTATATCGATAATATACAAATAAAATGTGTTTTTATATTTTTTAAATATGTAAAATAAAGTCAAAATAATGAAAATAAAAACTTTTGGTTTTTTGATATTTTTATCTTTTTTAGTTATTTTCAGAGTATTTTTCTATTTTTAAACGTTAAAAATACACAAAATTATGGATATAATAAATCTATAAAATTGTTTGGGAGATTAAAAATAGATATCAGATTTAAAATGACCCTAAAATAATTTTATTATGCTCCATATAAAATAGAGAAAATTTATAGATAGAAAACATATTTCTTTGCATTCTTTAAAACTATTAAATATATTTATAACAGTTTTTTGGGTTTTTTTATTTTTAAGGTTTCAGTTTGATATTTATGTATGATTTTTAGATACGTGTTAAAAGATACTCAAATACATATAATCTGATTTTTGGATTTTTTGGATAATTATTTGATTTTTTAAGTGTTTTTCATAGCAAATCAGGAGAAAATAACTATTTTTCTTTTTTTCAAAAATAGGAAATTAACATTAAATTCCAAATCAAAAATGTATTTGATAAAATATGGTTCCAAACTCTTAAGGTATTTTTCTATAATTTTTGGATAAATAGAGACAATAAATAAAAAAACTCAAAAAATAAGTTAATATATAGCACAAGGACCTACTTGCAATTTAAATAAACAAAACATGAATTTAAGAACACCTAGGCAAAGCCGAGGGGACAGACACATAATATGCCCAAGGTAAAAAACAAAATATAAATCATATAAGGATATATGCGTTGTAAAATACTTTTTTGAGCATTTAATAACAAACCAAAGAAATATAAGGAAATATAAGTACCCAAAAGCTGCCTCACATGGTGCAAGATATGAGGTGTCTAGGTGAATGATTAAAATGCAAATACCAAAACATTAATGGTTCTAATGCAAAATATCCAAAGTTTATTGAACTTCAAATGAAAGTTTAAATCGTAAAAACAAAATACAAAATAAAGGGGGGGCAAAGGAGCGAAATACCCCCACATGTATGCTCATTAATGGTCCAGACCACTTCACTTAAGCGATCGGGCAGTTCAGATCGCATAATGGTTTGCCTTGATTAGATGACCAAATTAGAATTGAGTCGTGTTCTTGATCTGATGGCTCTGGAGGCACCTCGATGAACTAAGAAAAGTGAGCGAACTGTACTGCTTCAATTGAAGATTTCTCAGTGTTCCAACCACCTTCTTTGATGGTGGAGGCTCAAAAAGTTTCATGCAGGGACTCTACAAGTCTCGAGGTCATCTGTACAAAATGGTATTTTTGGGGAACTCTATGTACATGGAATACCTTGAATTTGAGATTTTATGTTTTTTATGATTTTAATTAAGATAAAAATCGAGAAAAAATATGATAAAATTATAAAAATATTTACACAATAATTTTTTTTACTTTTATTAGAGAATAAAATAGGAAAATAAAATAAAGAAGAAAATGGGAGATATTTGTATAGACTCTCAAGGGAAACTCGAACTCAGTCAGTTTCTTTGACTTCAGTCTTCGTTTGAACTTGGATTTCTGTGGATTTTATTAAAACTTTCATCAAAGAATATAAATGAAAAAAAATCAAATAAAAATGGTTAATTATGTACACAAAATAACGGCAAAAACAGGTAAAACACAAAATGCACAAAAGAGACCCAAAACCCAGATTTCACATATGAGATTCGATACTTATGAAATTCGTCTTGTTTTAAAGGTTTTTGAATATGTATTACTTTAAAAGTGAGTAGACCTAAATCGTACATTGTATTAGGAATATATGAGCAATTTAGTCTCTCTAGTCTGAAATTGGAGTTTTGTCTCACGAGCCAATTATTCGAGTTTGTAATTTTTGTAATTTTCCTTTAATCATATTAGTAATATGCACACAATGGAGGTGATTTAAGTTAAATTGGAGTTAGCATGATTTAGATAAAAATGCATGAATTGAAGTGGAAATGTGAAGATGATTATGAGTGCAATGATGAGTGTTAAAATGCAGATATTAATTTTAAATGCATGAATGGTAAAAGTTCTGAATAAATGATGTCATGTTGCTAATTACTCAAGAATGAAGCTCTATTTTCGTCTTTTAGAATGATGAGCAGATTCATCAACACCCTTATGCTTAAACCTTGCTCGTCCTGAGCAATTAAAATGAAATGAAAAAGTGAAATGATTTTGGGTTCCAAACCAAACTCATGAACAAAAGGTGAAATGGAGCAAGACCTGACCTTAGGACTAATAGTGTAGCCGAACTTCTGTGAGAATTAGAGTTTTATAATCAACAATCCTCGAGTTATACATATCCTTGTAAAAGATTCGGCTCAGAATTCATCTTAGATCAATCCTTCTCCCAAAGCATATCCCATTTACATTGAACAATTGTATCATGTGTGTGCAAACCTCCGTCCTACTAACTGGTCCTCAGGGAGTCACATATTTCCTTCTAAGATTTGTCGCATTGTGTTCACAATCGAAAAGGGGGAGAAATTAGAAGGGGAAAGGAACTGGAGGGTGACTCATGTAGTCACCTCTCCTTGTGAAGCCGGCTTATTTAGGCAAGTCTCCACAAAGATCTGCAAGTTTTCTTGAAGTTTTGACCTTTTTGGTCAAGTATTTATTTGGTAGTTTGGTTTATTTTTGGTATGGATTTTTGGTAACTCTACATTGATCATTTGTGCCCCTATGGTTATGGAATCTTTTTTTTGTACATGTTTTGGGGTCTTGAAAAGAATTGTACCCAGTTGTCCATCCCTTTTCTGAAGCTTTGTTTCAATCCATACTCTAGTTTTTAGATGTTCACACTACTAGAAAAGAGACCCACACAGTCTTCCAACACCCCTTCGGAGTTGAGCTAAGTGCATAGTGCGAGAGAACAGATTAATTCCCTATTCAAAATCTATAACAAAGATTAGGCGACCAAATTAGACACTAAGAATCAAAGGTTACACATTGTCATGCGGAACTTGAAGAATCAAGTCAAAAGACATCAAGCTTCTAAAATCCTCTTTCTCGGTGAAGTTCTTTTTGGAAATTAGGTAGATTAAGACCATCTCAAGACCACTCTCCACTTCTACTCATAACGCAGTTCAGGACCCAACAACTTTTCACTTTACATATGGTAGATATGCAAATAAGATGCATATATGGTGCCAGATGATGATTTTTTGTATGAATGGAATGATGAAATGCAAGGGTAAAGAACTTTGTTTTGTATGCAAAGACGATATGCAAGAGAGGTTTTTCTTTCTTTTGTGTGTTTTTCTCTTTTTTGTTGTTTTTATTTTTAAATTTTTTATACTTTTAACCATAGCGTAATTATTGTATAATATATACGAAAATACATGAAAGTGAGAGCTATGGGTAAAGTATATGTGTAATATATGCAATACATAGCGTGTGCTATGTCCACAAAGCACAAAAAGCAACAGGAGGACATAACTCACGCTATGCATATGAAAGTGAAAAATATAAAAAAGAGTATAGAAGTCAACTGTCCCCCTATACATAGGCTCTGGTCGGCCTAGAAGAAGAGTAAAAAATGGGTTGGCCAAGGTCAAGACGAGAAATGGATGAATATATACAGGGCAGGCATCGGTCCCCCTATACTTAGGCTCTGATTAGCCTAAGTATAAGACATGAGCGAGTATGAGAACCGATTAAATCTGGAGAATATATAAGTGAATGGAGAATGGGGAATAGAAAATAAAAATGGCATCGATCCCCTCTTATACTTTGGCCTTGGACTAAGTCTTATAAGAAAATGTACATGGAACTGATGGGGGCGGGGGAAAGGTGGCCGATGATCTAGGAAGTTTGCGGACAATCTTTTTTAAGAAATGTGGTGTAAGGGAATATTGATTGCAAGAAGATGAATCAGAGGATTCCCAGCCATCATCGTAGTCGTCATCATAAGAATTATACTTGAAGGTTATGTCACTCCAACTATTCTTATTTTTTACCTTTTTTCTCAGAGCTCACTTTGTTTTCAGATGAATTTGTTCTTCCTATGAATATTCAGATGAACAAGGGCCAGTCTGGTCATAACGAATTGTTCAAGTGTATTGATGGGAGCTGGGGAGTCGGTCTTAGACGAATAGTAGAGAGAGGCAGGGAAAGTATAATGTGGTTCGATGTATGACTTATTTTTCTGATTAGGCTCCATATTCTCCAAACTAAGCTCTCTTATACTACTCACATCCTCCGAACCTAATGAATAATCCACAGGAGATACTTTTTCTGAAATGTTGGAAGTGATATTCTTAGTCGGTTTGGGAGGTTTTCTTTGTGAGGGGTTGACCATAGGTTCCTTATCAGACGAGTCTCCATATAAATGGTATTAGGCAGAGAGCGAATTCTCATAAATGTATTTTCATATGGAATCCAGGAGACTTTAAATTTTATGAAAAAGATATATGTTGATTTAATTAAAAATAAAATACAAAAATCACTCTATGATTTATTTCAGACACAAGACAATAAACAATTTTAAATAATTACCCACAACTCACAAAAATACAATTAAATTTTCAGAAGATAGAAAATATGTTGCCCAACACAATGACATTTTTCCTTGAATAAAATGATGCAAAAGAGAGGTCAAATTTAACGTAAAAACACAGGGTTATCCGTGCAAAGATGAATTATACATGAACATAACAAAACATGTGCGAGGACCTATTTGTAATTACAAAAACTTGACGTGAATTATGTGTAATTTTTACATAAAATAATAAAAAAAGGGGGAACCTTTGACGAACTGGAAATCGAGCCCTTTAAGGGTGCGGGATTAGTACTCTGATGTCATCGCAATCAGACTGGATTCGTTCCATCAAAGACCATCTTATTTGATATGTTAAGGAAATCAAATGGTCATGTATCTTTATTTTACTTGGTAAGTAACCAAGGTCGAACTCAGCGACACGAGCGTCTCTCGTTTTAACTAGACTCTTATCAATTTCATTAATTGTTTAGTTAGAGAACCACATGTCAAACAATGCATGAAGACAAGACAATGCCATAAAGAACAGAACGAAAAGAGCTTCAAAACACCACAGAAATCGACTCAATCGGAGCTCGGATGCTCAAGATATACACGAGTGAAGCCAAGGGCATTAACGCAAGAAAACATAAAAGATAAATAGCAAACAGATCCCTAGGAAGAATTAAAACGCAATTAAAGAAAGTTTGGGACTTTCCCTGTAATTACCCACATGCACACGGGTATTTTTGCAATTATGAAAACCCTTGAGGATATAAATGCAAAGTACCCACTATGAACGCGGTCAACACGTGATTCCGGGACCTAGTTGCAAAATTTAAGATTATGGTGGCTCCCTGCAATTTTCCCAGATCGCACATGACCGGCACATGCTCTTCCAGGCTATGTAGACACTGAGGCTCAGAGTAGGCTCGGGAAGCTTCGGCTAGGATCGGATGGTCTCAAACCTCTAGGAGGCTTGGTGAAGGTTCGGGGAAACCAAGCCTGCTGGTCTGGTGCTGAGGCTCGGGGAAGCACTGGCGCCGACACATATGCTAACCATCCAATCATGACAATCGGATGGCTACTGTATGTTCCTGAGGGAATGACATGGTCGCATCTGCACCGTAGGATGAACTCCGGGAGGGAGCATCCAACGGTGTGTGCTCCTCCTTCCTCTGCGGTGACCAACAGCGATCTTCGCGCTCCAGCGAAGGAGGCCAAGCTCCACTGGTCTTCTCCGGCGTCAATGAGGGTCCCCAGTGATAAATCTCAAATTCATCACTCTAAATCTCATTTTTTAAGCTAAAATACTTTAAAATCAACAGCATTTCTGCATCAATTCCGCATAATTAGCATTAGTGCATGATTTCATAAGAATTGCATTTTAGCACAAATATCTGCATAAAATAAGAAGCCAAAAATCCCAGCCAAATTGACCTGTAAATAGACTAACTTCCCTTATTTTTAACTCATTCATGCTAACTCCGAATAAGCCAAAACACCTCCACTGTTTATATATCACTAACCAGAATAAAGGAAAAATACAAAAAAATAACTAACCCAAATAAGTGGACCAAAAACCCAAACCCTAGTTTCAGGATATCCGGACTAAAAACCTCATATCTTCCTCATCCAGTGTCAGATTTAATCCTACTCACTTTTGAAGTAATGTACATTCAATTACCTTCAAAACAAGATCAAGTTCAAGATTAATCGGAGCTCATATGTGAAAGTTGGGTTTTGAGCATATTCTCTCTGGGAGGCCTCGAGCCTGAGGTCGACTCCTCTCTCTCCCACTGGCTAAGGCTAAATCAAGGCTTAAACTATCAACATACGTCAAGATTAGCAGAAAGAAGATATGCTTCGATTTGATTGCGGGCGTGCAAAACAGTAAGGAAAGTAGGTCCTACTAGCTCTGATCTGACAAGCAAGGGTCATTCGAGGGCTTGCGGATGCCCAGGATTGAGTGAGAAAGTTCCGTTTTCTTCCCTTTCCTCGTCTGCCGTCCAAGGCTCCCATGTTCTGATCGTCTTTTGCTTCAGGACAGAGTGTAGATGTACCAGCTCATCGTCCTGCGCTCTTAATGCTTCTGGTTCTATGATTCCCTAGTGCAGTCTGATGTGGTCAAGCCCTTTGCTATAATAGGGTGGACGCCTCCTCAGCTTGCTTTGCTGCATTCGCGCTCCGATTCTACTTCGAGAGAGAACTAGAGGAAAGAGACTTCGAACTCCCCGACTGGCTTTTTCGAGGGTGCATCCGCAGGGCAGTCAAACATGTCCCGTGGTTTCATATCGTCTATCCTGATCCTTTCCCCACCCTTTTCCAGGCTGTGATTCCTAAGGTCAGGAGCGAGCTAAGCGAGCAGGGACGGCCGATCCGTCCTTCCACGATAGGAAGACAGCCTTCCAACTTCTATTGTCTGATCCCTAAGGTCTCATTATGACACATTCACCACGTCCGAGATCTTAGTCATGCTTTTTGATAAATAGACTCGCCAACTACTATATAAAAGCGCCAATTTCTCGTTGGCCTAAACACTCTGTTACGCCTCGGTTCTGACATAGACTAGACGTAATTCACATATGAATCACCAGTCCGAAAAGGAGTGATCAAGTTACGAAACCCCTCCCGTCCTAGCAGGAACTAGATAGAAAGTGGCATAATTCGACTCCGAAAAGCCGGACAGATGGTGGGAGCGACCATCCTTCTCTCTTCCCTCAGTGAGAGCGGATTGCTTCTTTTTCTGATCACATGATAAGCACATTAGAAAAAGTCAGCGCAGCGGCTTCTTTTCCCCCCCACTCACTCACTCTTTGCCTTCGCTATTTGTAATCTAAAACGCGGACGTAGAGCTCTTCTTGCTGGAGCAAGCGAGAAGATGGTCAGCCGACTCTCCGCTTCACTACTCGACCTTGGGTCGAAGAGAAAGAGATCGGCTCGTAACCTGGACGATAGCAGGGAAGCATAGTCCCCTCTCACCCGACTTCACACCTAGCGCTTCGCATGAGGCCTTCTTCACCTAATAGCTCTCGCTCCGCGCTCACACACCCTCTCTGAAAAAATGCCTGATTTCATCGAAGATGGGCACTTTTTAGCTCATACTGCTGGAAGGGTGGGAAAAGGAAGAAGGGAATAACCGAGGATGACTTTTCCTTCTTTAAATGCTTCACGTGCGATCCTGCGGAGCTGCAACTTAGTGAAATAGCTATCTCTCCCTTCCTCAGTCTCAGCAAGACCACCAGGTGCACTGACCATGTTGGGAAGGTTCTTCAGGCAGAGCCTCGCGGAGCCGAAGGAGGTAGCTGACTTCCGTACCCTAATCCCTGACCTCTTTCTTGACCTCGTAGCGACCTTTTCTCGCCTTAAGCTAAGCACACACAGAAAAGTCCATTTACAGGGTGAGCCCCATCCTTGGATAGTCCCAGGGCACCATTTACGAAGGAGGCAAAGCAGGAATTCCCCCCTGATATATAATAGCGGTAGTCTGAGGTGCAGTTATTACGTCGATTCGACTTATCCAGAGAAAGAATGATGGGTGACTGGAGGGATGAGTGAGCGCTCCACAAGCACAAATCATGGGAGGATCCTCGAGGGTATAGATCTTTTTCCACTGCCCTTTCACTCTGGGTCCCGGACTCGACCTTTTAATGACGTCTACTTGACTTTCTTTTTTGACTAGAATTTCTCTTCTGACTCTCATCCTCTTCTATTCCGAAGCATTCGATGCATCGGTCTCGTAGGAGCTCAGATTCCTCATTCCCACATCTCGGAAAGCAGGATCCCACTGCGGCTCCCCCTGGAGTACAGCTGAGTAGAAAGATGGGGTAGTCGAGGGAGCTTTGACCTTTCTGACTACTAAATTCTATCCGACGTTTGTAGGGGTTTCCGGATTGGCAGTCATCGAGGTGGGCATCAGTCAAATGCACTATGGGACCGACGATGAGGGTCAGATCCGCTGATTATATAGTCAGCATCTGGCCTCAACTAAAGACCTAAGAAGTCGTGGTCTGCTATCAGAGAGAGAACCAGTCCTGATGGTGCGCCTCATTCTCGGATGTCTGAGTCCTTTGATCTGAACCTCTGACTGCGGGTGCAATAATCAGCTTACTGGAAATGAAGAGAGCCCCCATTCCCACTAGCTGTGAGGACCAGAGAGAGAGATCGCAAAATGAGATTGAGGATGTCGAGGCGCGTCATTCAAGGCTTTGGAGCATTCTCTTGCCCTGAGGATCGCTCGGGAATCTCTGACTCCGGATGAGATCCCGCCTCGCTTCCATTGCAGCTCATATAGAACTTCCTACTTGAAGCAACTTTCATTTGAGGACTGGAACTCACTCTCGGAGAAGGGCTATGATACGAGCTTTCTGAGGAGCCGCTTTCGTGATCTGTTGTCGATCTACTCTTGCTAATTCAGCCAAGCCACGATCATACTCTTTTTCATCAAACTATCGAGATATATAAGGCGTCTACTGTAGTCTAGTTAAAGCTGACCTAATAGCGATTAGCAGAAGACTGAGTCCTTGGTCGGACCATTCGAGAGGAGACAGAGCGAAGTAGAGAGAAAGCTTGATTAAATATATATTTGGCGCGCGGGTTTACTCAAAAAGTGAAAGTCGAGGACCTGGCAAATAAATCATTAGTATGCAAGGAGCATGTGGACTAATTATCGTAGAACATCATCCTGACCGCCGCACCTAGCCGATAGTCTGTGAAAGCGAGCGAGACAGATAGAAAGTCCCTCTCTCTGTTGAGTTGGACTTTGACGTGCGTCAAGCAAGCAAGACGAGTAAAGTCAAGGCCAGGCATGCGCATTCTTTCCTCCAATCAAGAACCTACTTTGGAGCGAGCAGTGTCGCCAGTTTCATGATGATGTATAGACTCCCACCCGCTCCGCACGCTTTGTGAACTCTTTCTACCGACTTTGACGCACTAGCCCACTCAGCTCACCGTCGGGCTCGCACTCCTTCCCTGAACTGCCCTTATCCTCACTCGCACGTCAGTTGGCTATTATATTCGAATTGGAACTAGCCTGGATACCTCGTCCTATATGGCCGCCACCTACCTATGCCAGCGGGGATGACATTCTAGTCTACTCTGACACTCTTTTTTTCTAAGCTTTGTAAACTACACACCTCTAATATCATAGGCCAGAAAAGGCTCTCCCTCACTCACTTGACCAGGCTCCCTCCCCTAGTCCCTTTCCTCAGGAAAAAGCCAGATAGCGTCGGCTAAGCGGCCATACTAGCCTTTCTTAGAGCTGGTTTTTTTGGAAAAGCATGAACCGTGGGAAAAGAGAAAAATGCGAGTTAACAAAGCAAGTGAAAGGTGACAGAGGTCAGGAAGTGATGGTTCAGCTCTGGAACTGTTTACCATGATGCTATGACCCTGGCGCTATTCTCAGTCCCTACTAGGTGGGAAGGGAGTATACGGAGCGGGGAGGTCGACGGCCTTATAAAGAAATGAGACTGACAATTATTAGCAGTTGATCATGCAGCAATGCAGAAAAGGGATCCTTAGTCCAAGGTCGGGATGGTAGTTCACTGGGGGGGTTCAGTCAGATCTGTAAGCACGGCCATTAATGCGCGGGGTAGTAAGAGAATCCATAATCGACGTCTCCCTTCAGTAAGGGGATCGATACTACCAAAAAGTATGTTGAGAAAGGGCTTGTGTCTCCGGGAGGTCAATAAGAAGGAAAACCTTTCTAAGCCTCGGCCTCGATGTTGAACTTACTTCACCTTATTAGTAGGTGCACCCTCATCTACGTGTACCCCAACGTGTGCAGTCATCCCAGGTGTGGTGAGATGCAATTCTCGGACAGGGTTTCGGGTCGTCAATCCGCTTCGTGAGTTAGCGATCTAGGGAATCGAACCCGTTTAGGATGTGCAGAAGCTTTCTGAGGGGACGGGAAGAACTATATAGCCAACTTGAGTCTTTCCCTGCGTCAGTAAATAGACAGTAGACTGAGTGGTCTAACTTCTGTGAGCCTCCTATGCTTCCTTTCCTGGTCCACGTGAGTTGGAAGGGTGGTAGGAGTCTATGTAATCCGAGGTTTGGGATCAAAAAGTCAGCCAACTATGACTTCGGCCAACCTGCCGAAGACTTCTTGGATAGTCCTAGCTGACCTGCGAAGCCAAGCCTTTCCAAGACCGCTCTCCTTCGTCAACTCGTAGTCAAGCTTTCTCTCGACAACTATTATCTCTTTTCTGATATTGATTTGAGCTTATAAAGCTTTTCTTCAATATCTATTTGTTGCGAGGATTGACGGCTTTCTCTTTGACTTTACAATTTCTATCTATTTATTAACCTCAAAATTCTATCAAAGTTTTCATAATATTATGTTGCTTTGAATAAGATTATAGTTGTCAAGGGTTCTTCCCTTAGTATCTGAGTGAGAAAGTAGAGTGAGTTAATAGCGGAGCAAGAGACAAAGCAAGAAGGTCTACCTAGGACTCATCCCTTTCAAGGATTCAAGCAAGCAGCAGGGGAACTCAGAGCGGTCTCAGACAGGTCAGGGGAGCAAGAATCCTGCAAGGATGATGTCGGAAAGGTCAGTGATCAGTTTACAACCAGGAAAAAAGCCTCTTTCCCAGTCTATGGAGCTGAATATATAGTGAGGGAGGCACCTAAGATAGTAGGAAGGAGAATTTCTTTTTTGAGCGAAGCTAAGCCTATCGGATTCTATATGATGGCTTATGACTCTCTTTTATATATATATCAGACCTCTTCGCCACACCCTTAGTCACCTAGTTCTATCCTGTACGTCTTCTGGTGTCTAAGCGGTACCTAAGCCCCTGATATATAATAGCGGTAGTTCGTTCAGATCAGAGCTCCGTGCCCATGCGTCGCGATATATAAAGTAGCTTTCACTCAAGCGTACGTCAGTCATTCATTCACTCCAGTCTTTTTTGCTGACCCTGGGTTTAGGGGACTTTTCTCTGGTTAAGCTTCTTTAGTTGGTCCCTTCTGTCATTAGCTTGTCTGAAATCTGAAAGGGCCTTTTTGATCGATGGAAGAGGTCTTTCTACAGGAGAACTCCTACCTGCCACATCTTTCCCATAACTGTCAGATACCGTCCTCACCTTACCATGTGGCAACATCCAAGTAGGTTTCAGACTGCCCACCGCGTCTGAGGCCTTGAGACGCAACGTCAGCACCACCCTACTTATTACCGTCCAAGGCCTCGATGCCTATCCTTACCTGTCCGCATACCACTTTCCTAGCTTATCTGTCTAGACCTTTGCGCCAAATATATATTTAATCAAGCTTTCTGCTACCCTCAACACCTTCCAACTAGTATATAAGCTGCGACTATGCCCCCGCCTTCCCCTCGTCGAACCTACTGTTCCGCACACTAGGGAGGGAATCGAGGCATTTGACCCTGGAATTGCTCACCAGTCTCCGCTCCCGTCAATCCCATGTATAAGGGCGGCTACTTCTGATACCTTCCGCAGCTCCAGCTCAGAATAGGCCTACTCCCTGTTACATCTTTTATCCGAATCCGGGGCATTCTCTGAGATCCTTGGGGACCCGTGACCAATTAGCTAGTACCTTCCCCGTGTAACTAGATATATAAGCCACGTGAACAAATTGAGTCTTCCTGTCACCGAAAGCCATTTATGCCTATAGAATGAGAATGATTCAGAGAGCTATCGCGATTCAGGTCGTCAGCCTCAGCTCATCAATCTGACTCATCGATCGCTAGCTTCAGGAGATGAACCCCGGGTCGTTTGAGTACTTGATCATAAACAAGCTGAGCTTGAATTGAGTCCTTTTGCTCTTTTTCTAATCAACTTAGCTGACCAAGCGTCAAAGCGCTTTGAGCTTCTGAGTGATAGAGCGCACAGACGCCAAACGCTCTTTTAAACAAATCAGTAGTAGACGCGGAATCGGTTGCTATCGCTTAAAACTTCCCCCAGGCTCAACCGCCAGAAGCAGATGATGAAGACAAAGAAGGATTTCTAGCGACAGTCAGCAGCGATGCGGGAGGTAGAGAGAAGACCCTGATGGAAATGGACATCGTCTTTCCCTGCCAGAAGGGCCCCTATCTTATAGCCCTACCTCTTAGCCTAAAAGAAAACTAGACTTCGAATGCTTTCTTTCTATAGTGTCTAGTTAGCAAGTTAGAAAAGAGAAAAAGAGTATACTTTGGATCTAGTTTGTAGGCTGCCTATCTAAGATCCATATCTTTGGCTTTTTCGTACACCTTCCTACCTTTGGGATTTCCCCTCCAGCTAGTTCTTCTTGCCTTCCCGGATATCGTCACCCCGCTCTGCTGTCTCTAGCTAATAATATATTCCTTCTCATCAAGCCGCGGGGAATTCGAAAGGACATGGAGCGCTAACTAGTAAAGGGACAGGGTCGAATTGGCATAAGTCGAGATCAGGAGGCAAAGAGTCTGTCCATGGAAGTTCCTGGCGAATTGATCTAGACTACATAAAGAGCTCCAGAGACTTGGATTAGTTCAAAGGCTCGGGACCAAGGGGCGTAGCTGCTATTTCACCGGGAGTGAATGACCCGTTGGCTATTTTCCATTAAAAAGAATCTCCGGTCGTAGATCGGAGATTGTCTAAATTGTAATAAGGAAGTGGCAGCAGTCCAAGTCAAAGTATATAAGGAGAAGACCAATTTCGCAGTCATCATCCGAGAAAGAAGTTCTGCTTTTTCTCACACATATTAATAGGTTATAAAGAGCCCGATCCCATTCGACCATCCGCTCCGCGCGCTCCCCAGCTACTTCATTATTACACCAGTCTTGGTGATTGGCTTGGTCGTCCTCACACCACTAGCTTATGCGGATCTGGGAGGCTGGGTCGGCAGGTTTTTGATTAGTTTCTTCACCTCCCTTGTGTTCTAGCTTCAACTAAGCAAATCTACTAAATTCCATTCCGAGTTCGTGAGATTTCCCTTGCCTTCGTAGCTAGGCCCAATCCCCTAGTTGGTCTTGTCCTCTCTTAGTCTTTCTCTTGGAACAATCATATATAATTGGGAACGTTAGTTTCTTACTTTTCCGGCATAAGTGGTCCTGTCTCTTTGCTGTTTTAGTGGAAAAAGCAGTCTTGTTTGGGCGTGGCACTAGTCTGATTGTGCTGTGCTTTCCGATGTGATCTTGCCAGGAAGAAGGGCATCCAACAGACAGCCCCAATATCTAGTAGGGGGGTCAGAGGGGGTTCGGGGGGGAAAGGGCAAGCTATCAAGGCTAGGAGTTATGTTTTCAATGGTAGGGTGAATACATACAATCAGTCAGATTTTCCCAATGGGACTTTCTTTCGGAGCAATCTTGTGTGTATCAAAGGTCAAGGGCAAATGCAGTCACTAGCCAAGGATGAACTCTTTTTGCCGAAATGTCGAAAGTGAAGCAGGTACCTCACTATCTTTTTTTGAGGTCATCTTTGACGTATCAGTCTCACATCCGTCTCTGTCCTTCACATTACTTGGTCTCCCTTTGGTGTCGACAACACATGGCCCCCCACAATGTAGCTCCGAGGCTTATAGACAAGAAAAGGTTAGTTAGTCAATCAGGGAGGCTAGCCCACTCCTTTCTCAACAATCCCTCATTCCAGGGTCGACTGTAAAGCGAAGAAGTCCGAGCTCTCTTAATCAGTTGGGAAAGAGTGCCAACATTCTCTTTTCCCGGGCATTCCATTGTGGGAGGCCAATCTCCTAGTGGTCTTCCTTTTCTTTTTTTGTAAGGGTCATCACGAGACCTTCAAAGAAGAAAACTAGACTATAAGCATGCGCGGGATTCTTGACCTAGGCACTGTGCCTACGCTGGGAGCTCCCTCTTTCAACCAAGCCCTTTTTTGCTAACAATTCAAAGCTCTATAATAAATGCAGCAAGATATTCAGAAGTGCTGCATGGCTTTGATCATCTCATAGTTTTTCCACAATTTATATATTATAGAAATATGGATAGCAATCAATCCCTGTAGTTCAGTAACCCGAGGGTTCAAGACTGACTCCTTGTATGGGATGTCAAAAAAGCAAACCCACATAGCTTAAACCACTCCTATTGAACTTTGTGGAATCATAGTCTGCATTCTACTTGAAAAAGCCAAAACTGCAACCTGAGCTCGCTCATGCTTTCCTTTCGCGTCGATTCATTGATTGATCATAGATGAGTAAGCGCCCATCTTCCTTCGACACCTTAAACTAGTTCTATATGCTGACCTAAGCACATCTGCACCTTACCGGTAGATATAATAGAATATCAAAGTGGAATTTTAGCCAAGGAATTGGTTATAGACCCAGATAGATATCCGGATAGCCATTGTGGCAGTTGGCAGCCTGAATGGAATTGATCTAGGTCTATTTCTCGTTCATTCTCCGGGGATATTAAGTAGCTGGAAAGATAGGACTAGGGACGAGAGAAGCAAGAAAACCCCAGACCTTAAAAAAGGTCTGACCAACCCACTACTCAGTTAAAAAAGGAACTCTTACCCAGCCCTGTAAGCTGGCTTGCTTATGCATTTCCCCAGGAACTGAAAGATAACTTCTTTGCTTACTCACCATCAGGCTAACCTCAGGACCCAGACCCATAAGGTCCAGCATCTAAGCCTGCATTCATTCCCCTCAGTCGAAAGCAAGGAGATCCGGACCCGCACTGTCTTGATGCCATAGGCTAGAAGTCTGACTCCGGAAAAAGCCTGGGAGAGGTCGAAGTGCGTCATTAGAGGGCTGATTGATTCAGCAGAGGTCTCAGATGCGCTAGCGTCGACTTTCAACTAGTTAGCCATAGAGTGTCTGAACATGCTAGGCAGATAGACTGAAGAAGTACCACTCAAGCAAGCTCTTATTAAATATAGAAAATCATCCCTTAGACTAAAAAGCAAAAAGACGGTCAGAGGAGAAGAGAGCCGCAAGGAAAGGAGAGGCTATGCACTCAGAGAATCCAAATGGATAGTCAGAGATAGGGAAAGAAGACAACATTATATATATTAGCCCCAGAATGCTTCTCACCTTTTGTCTGGATCATCGAATTTTCTTTGTATATATTTCAGGGCTGGCAGGAATATTCCAAAAAACAAGGAAGGCTAGTAGGATAAAGGCAGGCTGCAGAGGGGCGGAGCTGCAATAGAGGGTAGAAAGAAGACCTCATAGGGATACCAAGGAAATTAATCTCTAAGTTACACATCTGCACCCGAAATCCCGCATGGGAAAAAAAGGGACCGCACTGCATCCGAAAAAGAGACTACTAAAGAGCTTCCCGACTTTGGAGATCAAGGCTGTCTAGTAGCTATATGCAACAAACTCATGCAGAGGGCTCAAAGAATCCACGTGTCCCATCACGCACGATAGATAGGAAGAGATATAGATCAAAGTCTCCTCCAAGAGATATAGAACCAAAAAGAGATGTAGAACCAATTATTATATCACACTAGTAAGATGAAAATCAGTATTCGAAAGGCCAATTATCCGTCTGTCAAGGTAGACTACGGGAGATTGAATTGAGAGGAATCAGACAACCTGAAAGATCAGGGCAGACAACCGGATAAAACCGAAAAAAACACTAACTAGGACGCAAAGAGGAGAAGAAAATGCGGAGAGTTGACTGGGTACGGGAAGATGGTTGCCCCACTATTCTAAGGGAATCACAGGGTCTATTAAGAGAATTGATTTTGACTTCTCAGATAGCCCTCCGTCTGACTGTGCGTCATCCACGAGTAGCTAGACTGACCATCAATCAAGCAAACTTATATACAATGAGATAGAATGAGGAATGAGACTCAGATGCACCTGGTCCTATGGGGGGAAAGTTTCAGACCAAGAAGGCTCAGGGCTGAGAGGGAATTTCTAAGTACCACAGAGACTTTAGTCGAACCCGATCCACCATAGACGATGCTGACCGCTTTCGTAGACGATGACCCGACGCGTAGAAAGTTGTACTCACTAGAAGAGGAAGACATAGAGGATAGTCACAACTAGAAGAAGAAGACATAGAGAGTTGTATGAACTATAGTACCCGTCAGAGAAAGCTCGAAAGAGCTAGCCGCATTCCAGCCCTCAACACTGAGTCAGATGCATCGATCCGGTCACTATCAACTTAACAAAGAAAGACCACTTCCCCATCTTATACTCGACACAATCAGCACATCCACTATCAATAGCTTAGGTGGCTGGTCCTTGCATACCGGCTACTCTGACTCTGATACTAACCTTTCCCGGTCTTCTCTTTTCTGGTTAGGGAACAGACCTAGACCCCGCAACAATATATATAGCACTTTGACTACTAGGATATATACCAGGCCACTTTCTAGCCCACTATAGTCCAGAGCTTGTTTACCCTACCATATTTGACTAGCTTGATTTTCACCCTCACCTATGTCCTTTTCTGATCCCCGAAGACTGAAAAAAACAACCGATAGAGAGGCTTCCCTCAGAGTGTCAGAACTACTTATATTCTTGATAGAGTCTGTGGATATGTGACTCGATCAAGGCGACCAGGCCAGGCTATAGTGACCTTGGTCAGCTTAGAACCCATTGGACCAGAAGGAGGGGGAAAAAGAATCCACTTGGCTACATCTGCCCCTTTCCCTGTGGGGGGCTTTCCCTATCTATCTGAGATCTGATATCCTGCCTCGATCCTTTTAGCAGTCAGTCACATCCATTGGCACTAGTCCTACCTTTCTTTCTTCAGCTACCTTCCTCCGCTCTTTACTCCGGAGAAAGAAAGAAGTATACGCGACAGTCGAGTGAGGGCTGCTATACCCCCCAGTAAACTGGGTGTACGAAGGAATTCACAAATTCTTCCCAGCAGTTTACTAGAAAGCTAACCTAAACGTGCGAGCGGGAGTGAGGAGCATAAACGAGGTCTGAGAGCTATAGCGGTAAGCTCCGACGAGTTCTCAAGTGCCAAATCCGGCGAGTTGAGCTTTTTTATATAATAGCGGACGATAGGTGAAGTCGAGTTGAGTTTTGAACCATAGAAAGAAAGAGGAGAAAAAGGGAGCTAGAACTCTAGTCGAAGCGAGCAATGAACAAGGGGAGACATATATATAAGCTTGAGTGTGACTAGGGCTCAACTTTATAGTAGACGATGGAGACGACTGCAGGTAAGCATGAAAGATGACTACGTCCCACGCAAAGCAAGAGCTCACTACTATGCGGGGGTGCAAAGCATCCTGTGTCAGCTGTCTACTCTTTCCGGCTGAGGATAGAGCATAGAAAGCAATGACTTAGACCTTTCCGTAAACCTGGCTAATATATAGTAGTATTCGACTTATAGAATACTATACAGGCAGGGGCAACAATTAGATATCTAACCTTCCTTTCTTTTTCTTATAAGAGAGAAATCGGCAAGAATTTAGACCTTGTCTGTCTAACCTAAGTTCTTGACCTATGGAAGGGAAGGAGCACATTGAAGACTGCATCGGCTCTTGCTTCCCGCAACGTCATTATAGCTTCTTAGAACATATATTTCCAGTCTATCTTCTCTTCCTTAAGAACTAGTGGAGACCGTCACCTTCCTTGATCCGAGACTAAGCAGGCAGGCCCCTCTCGCTTTGCTCGACCCTCACATACACGAAGAGATGAGACCTTCCCCTACCGAAAATGAAAGCTAAGATATCTTTCTCTCCCTCCAGCTCGCTCGCTTCGCACCGCTCCGCTCTTTCACTCGCTGGCTTCTCCCTCTCAGCTCGCAGCAACAACTACTCTCATATAATCAGGCTCCTTGAGCGCGAACTTCTTCTCTTTGGGTTTAGGTGTGCGGACAATGCTTTTGCGGGTGAGAGAGTTAGCTTTCGAGATGAGAGAGGGCTTTTGGCTAGCGGGGTAGACTATTGTCTTCGTCGAGTAGTCTTCACTGAAGTAGGTTTCAATCCACGGGCCTATAATCTTCTAGTCCAAGATCCTCGCCTGGACAAACCAGATGATGGATGGGCTGACCACCAGCGCATAATGAACATTCAGAATCAGTAAGGAGGATAGAGGGGAGGAGCCCTTCCACCCAAGGGCAAGGAAAGGTCTGATAATCGACGGATATATTGGAATAGCTACGAGACCCCCGCAGAGCTAGGTCCCCCTTTCTGGCTCTGTCACCTGCGGGTATAGTCAGTTTAGAGAGTCTTATAAAGAATTTCTCCTCGTCCATCTATATTAATAGGCCCAGTCAAAGAAAGGACCTAGATGCCCGCCCCGCACTTCTCTTCTCAGTCCAAGCCTGACTTTACTGAGCTACAACAGTTGCGAGGGATGGGGTGAGGGGAAAGGGGGGTCCCTGCCCACGCACTCATTCTTCCCACCTATTCCCTGAGCTAGTCTTTGCATTTATCATTTGAGAAACCCCCGTCACCTGAAAGTCCCAATATGTGATAGCACCACCGCCTACCAATAAGCACCAATCGCCATCGCTCATCTAATAACACTACCTCATGCCATCACTGAAGAGACAGGATTAGGGAATGAATGGGCTATGATATGGGGGTCCTAGAAGCAGAAAGAAAGAACAAAAGAATCAGCCTCACTCATTATCTAAGCGAAAGAAGTAGATGGGGCTCACGAGCATCAACTAATTCCAGACTCATCAATGATGAGACTGAGCGGTAGAACAGGAACAAACCAAGAAGAAAAGGCAGGAACCCACGCAGATGAAAGGCAGCTGACAAGGAATAACATGACGCAAACCTTTCCATCAAAGCAAGAAGCAGCAACTCTTCCGCCAGACTATAAACTATAAAAGAAGGGTCCCTCCTCCCCATAAATCAATCAGAAAGCAGTAGTCGAGTCATCCGAAGTCACAAAGCACAACCCATCCAGTTCTCCATCCCTTCGGGCATCTCAGGCAATCGAGCGCCATCCAAGAAGGCCCGTCCCGTAATATATAATGAAATTGGGAAAACCTCCGAAGCATAGAAGAGTGATGAATCGAATCTCTTTAGAAGAGATTTTGCTCTCAAGCCCTACCTAGACTATTGGCTTGGGTTAGCCATACACTTCATATCCTTCTAGCGATTTACATGGCATCATCAAATGATGCAAGTCTTGGATAAGAATCTAGAAGGAACTAGATGTTGACGATCCGATAACATCTAGGCTTCCTCGAATAATGTGAGATCTCACACCAGGTAAATCCTTAACCCTTCCTCCTTTTACTAATACTACAGAATGTTCTTGTGAATTATGGCCGATTATTATATTGTTATATAAGCCAAATCCAGAGGTGAATCGTACTACCCCTTTCATATGATGGGACTTGCTGGAGTATTAGGTGCAGCTCTACTATGCGATATTCATGCTGCTACTATGGAAAAGACCGAAGATGGTGAGGGTGCAAATACATTCCGTGCTTTTCACCCAAGAGACTGAAGCCTATTATAGAGGAGAGGGTCACTGCCAACTTGGTCCGGGCTTGCTTTAGATATTTGATTAAGGTGACATTTCTTTCTTTTCTTTTTGTTATTATCGCGTATTATTCTACGGATGAGTGCTATTGGAGTAGTCGGTCTGGCTCTGAACCTACGTGCCTTTCCTTTCCCTGCCTCAAGCTACGGATGACATGAGTGAGGATACGTTAGATATATATATCCCGTTGGGGAATTTGCATGGTGCGAATTTAGCCCTAATATATAGTTGCGGTGCTGGCTCGCCCTGATCTTCATGGAGACTTCACCATTTTCACGTTCAAATAGAGACATCCCCCTCAGTTCTCCGTCGCAGAGAGAGTAGGCCTTGTTCTTGCCTGATTATACGAGGCTCCTGTCTTCGGCTATTACTTTCCTCCAAAAAAGGAGGTGAGGGCAAGGTAGTTGACTTGCTCGATTTGCGGGAATGAATAAGGGAAAGCGATGTGCGCCTAGTGCTTCTTTCTTTGTTCAAAAGATTCGATAAATGTCCACAAATATCAGGGTGGTGGAACCAACCGACGATGTATGTCGTCCAAGCCTACCTCTGACTCTTTCTTCCCGACCTCGTCTGACTCTACTTTCAGGCCTCCAGTGGTATCCCGAGGGTTGGTGTTAGGGAGGTAGAGGTGGGCTCGTTGGATTGGAGTACCGGGAACAGAGGAAACTCAGATATGAACTGGGTAAATGGAAATGGAAAAGACATGTTTCCGAGGGTTCTAAAGAATCCGCTTTTTCTACATCCATATGAAATACTAAAGTAGATCGATATTGCCCATATAATAAAAGAAGATCTTCGTCCAAAGAAGGTAGGAAGTCCGACCTGTCAGATGCTTCTTCGGCCAAATACAAAATACAAGTGGGACCCGCCCCCTGATCGAGCTGTGCGAAAAAGCCCTTCTCGGTTCCGGAACTTGGTCGAAATAGGGTTCTACCGGGAAACCATAGATTTTTGAGTTTGCGCCATTGGTTACTGGTCAAGCCACTTGAATGGAATGAGACCAGAATCTCTGGGGATCATTCCTCGACTTTCATATAAGAAGCTCGAGAAAGGCTCACTTTGATTCTCCTCATTCTTCGATTTCTTCCTCTATCTTCGATGCCCTACTTCGCATACTCCCACCTTTCGATTCCGAAAAGAAATGCTAGGAGAAGCCCACCCTCGCCGAGCCCCCAAATAGATTATCTAGTAGAGTCTCAGCTTGAAGCCGCATTCGAGGCAACATATGAAGAGGAGGAAGGTCCCCCCAGGGTACAAGAAGAAGGGCGACCATCCTGATACACGATTAATAAGGGACGTGTCACGTGACTAGCATCACTCTCCCCTTCCTGCCGAACTAGATATTAGGGCTCACAGGGATGCCTTATGATCGCAAATCGAGCGAAGGCTGCTACTTCTCCAGGCCAGTCGACCTCTACCTCCCGCCCCACCAATTCCAGTTCAGGAGCTAGCGAACACGATCTTGGTCCTTCTCTATCTCACCGGAGGACAGAGAGAAGAGCCAAAGAGCCTACTCCCTCCCTCTTGAGGAGGCGAGTAGACACCCCGCCGCTCCCCCAGAGGAGGCCTCTGAGTCGGAGGTCAACGACTTCTCTAGACATTCTGAGCCCTCAGTCAAGACTATGAGCAGCCCACTATCAATAGCTAAGGGGGCTTTAGGTAGTCGTTCCGCTTTGCTAGGACCCAGCTCTCTCGATGTGTGCTCTTCTTACTCCCCTACGTGTTTGTCTTCGGGAAGTTCCCCCTATAGTGACACATCTCAGACTTTTTATAAGATCAAAATAGCGATAGCAAACGTTTATCTCTATTTGAATTAATGTTCGCCATCTATATAAATATGTTTGTTCAAAATGTCGAGCTTGCAAGTCAGAGCTGGGTCATAAAGACATTTTCTCAATCTGTAGCTGGCACTGGTCTAAAGGTGAAATCGGGACTGGCATATCTTCACTCTCCGGTAACGGCTGGTGTAAAAGAGTCTGATTGCTTTCTTGCAGGCGTTGTCGCACCACCAACCTTAAAGGCGAAACCTAATACTGCTAATCGCGATAGAATTCTCCTGTGCTAGCACTATTAATTGGAGGCCTAACAACGATACTGAGCCGTCGGATATCCTGCTCAGCAAAGGTTTACCCGACTCCAGTTCGTCGAGCTGATCTAGACTAGAAGATTATAGGGAAGTCAAAAAGCTAATGCGTCGAGGATGTCATCTAGAGTCAATTGCCCATTCAAGCTTTCAAAGAGCGGGGGAGTTCTAGGATTCTTCCTACCCTTGGTATGTAGGCTTGCAGCAATCAACAGATTTTCACCATTTATCGTCTGGTCTAGGGATTGACCCTAGGGCTATGGCTATTGTGCTTAAAAAGTCTACTTCAAAGTCACTTCCAAAGTGGCTTTGCCCTAATATATAATCTTGCGAGCTGTTATGGCTAGCACCCGTCTTTAAAGCTCGCCCTGGATATATAGTTCGAGTTGGCCTCATAGCTAGGCTTGAGACTCGCTGGTCTCTGAGAGTAGGCTTCTTTCCCATCTCATTGCGTTTATCAGGCTCGTATATATTCTCTGACGGGGTCCCTTTTTTGCCAGCTGGATATCGGAGGTCTCTTCACTATGTTATGACCCATGCCGAGTCCTATGGTAGACGTAGTAGGGAAGCTCCTTTTCTTGCGTCGTCGTGGGAAGGATTCTCCTCTCCTGGGTCCCCAACCGAGAGTTTGAGTAAGTACATCGATGTTGCTCTCGTCATGTATGGTGCGGGTGAAGTAGTAGGATGAAGAAATCTTCTTCCCCTGCTGCTCTTGACTGCTCCACCGTCGCCATTATCTGACTTTTCTCAAGCTGCTTTATCCTGCCGCTCTCGCTTGATCTGAACGTCTATCTAACAGGTGCAGATAGGATTTGAGAAGGGTTCTTGGAATCGCTATCCCTGACGGACGACCTGCCTGGCCTTTCAACCTGACCTCTATTGCCTACGTTGACCTCGGCTTCCCCACTGTTTTCGACTCCTTCTACATGCTCGGGTCCTTGCTTCACTTCACTATACTATCTGCATCGTCCAGCTTGCTTGAATCAACTACCAAACAAACTTGCTTGCTTAGCTCACTTTTATCTTTCACCACCTGCCCCTCTTCTCTTCGCCGAGACCCTGGGTCTATGCTTCTGAACCTCAAATCAAGACTATATAAAAGAACTTCACTAGGTTAGGTCTCACATCGCTTATCCGCTCTACTTTGCTCACGCATTTCCAGCGCAATAAGTCAATCAGACCACATTTAGTCTTCCCTACGAGCAGTTCATTCAAAGAAGGCATCAGTCTGTCCTAGGTCTAGTCCTCTTGCTTGCCTCGATCCTTGACCGTCGATCCGGAAAAAGAACTCAATTTCCTTCTTCTCATCATATTGAGTTTCTAGTTCTAGTTCGCCCAAAAAAGAATAGTGAGGGCCCTAGAGAAATTGGCGACCCGGAGTTGTTAGAACCGGAGAGAAGCGCCAAAAAGAGAGATCAAAAAAGCCTCTCGACAGGAGGCATCAGGGCAAATCCATCAGACTCTTTATCTCACAGTAGCTGTTCGGTTGCCCTTGCTTTCCTAACTTCTTCCCACCGAACAAAGGAGAGATCTCAGTAGTGAAAGGCTAGTCTGCACATCGAGGAGGTTCACGTTCCGGGGGGTTCTCGAACTCGACGACCGAAGGGCAAAAGACAGAGGTTGGCCTAGAATTAGACCTCTGTTTGTTTATAGGCCGAGAAGATCCGTGAGGAAGGTTCACATGAGTAGGAAAGAGACTGTGCTCTGATCCTCAATCTCTAAAAAGTCAGGGATGACCCTCGAAACCATAAGAAGTTGATATTGGTCTAGCCAGTCTATTTGTCAAGTCTAGCCTCGCTATCTCTCGTTACTCGTTGTGGAGGGAAGGAGCGAGCAACTAACGAAAGTGAGGAAGGACTCGCTGCCTCGCGACTTATAGCTAAAAAGCGAATTAGAATATATATTAGTTAGTTCTTGCTCGCTTCGTCTTATTTATTACCGGAGCTCCTCTTCACATTTGATGACGTAATTACGTACTCTCCTTCCTGCTTGGGCCTATTAATATTAATATCAAAGAAGTCATCAAGTTGTGGCCCAGAGATGCTGACTTCCTCAGATATATAGAGATATAAGGAAAGGGAAGAAGGAAGTCATTTCATTGGTGGCTATAGGTATGAGGAGGCGGCCAGTGATTGATCCAGTGCTTTCCCAGGATATGGATATTCAGTCATGTCAGAAAGGAGAAAAGCCATAGGCCTTATAGATAAGGGCAGTCTTCCTCTATTAAGATTATATAGAAAGAAAGAAGCGAGTACGCTTCAAATTCAATAAGATCATATATAATGGAATCCCCCTAGTCTTGCAGCGAACCCCTCTCTCCCGCTTCACTCTGGAGCGATAACGAGCACTCACTCTCTGGCCAAATATCTATATCCCTGGCATTGACTATTTAATATCAACGACTTGCACTAGAAGAGCGAGGAGGAAAGCAGGCTCCATCCTTCTAAAGAAAGTGGAAAGATCCTGACAAGGACCGGGCAGCAGTCTCCAATAAATAAGCACCTGGGGGAGATTTGACATGGATCTTGCCCAGTCGTAGGACTATAAGCAAGCACCAGGGGTAGATGTCGACACTCTACTTTTCAATAAACGTATAGGGTGAAGGCATAGTATAGACTTTGGGGCTGAACCTGGTCACTAAAAGACGTCAGCAGTCTATGAGGCCTTCACTCACAAACAAGCTAGCTCCCAACAAGGGGAATGATTCGACAGAATTCCGCTCTGACTCTATGAATGGAGGGGGAATCCTCGGAGGGGAAGGAAGAAGGGCTTGAGATCTTCTTTAATCAGATCAAAAGGAATGTTTGAGCTTGTTAGTCATATCTACGGTATCACTGGTTACCAATGTTCCGATCCTTGATTCTATTCCACCTCATATCCACCTGTTTGATATAGTTTCGGGGTCAACTTCGTCCTATAACTCAACCAGCTCCCCGGGATCCTTTGGCATTGAACTCTATGGCCCCTGTCTGAAGTCAAATGCTGGACGACGTACTGTTAGATTACTCTCATGGGTTTCGCCCTCGCCGCGGTACTCATTCTCTTCTATCCTGGGTGGTGGAGGCGGTTCAAAGTGATATTGTTATAAATGTTGTCGAAAATCTTGTACTTATCTATTCTATATATTAGCCTTAAGGAAGATATTGAAAGTAGACCGAACTCGGGGAATGAGCGCCTGCTCTTGAGGCTCATTCCTCTCTACCACCCCCCCTATTGATGATCGTAATGGAAATGAGTATACTTTGAGAAATACCCACTCCTGATGAACTTGTACCTTGACAGCTGTCGAGAAAAAGCCTACCTCACCTTCTTTATTTATTAAGGAAGCCGTCGGGCGATCCATTTAGTTTCATATAATAGTCCCCTTGCCAGTGCGCCTGCGGGAATTCCGCCTACCTTGCCCCTCCATGGCATCCTTACCTAGCTTCTCCGTCTGCTTTCCCCCTGCGTCACCAGGAACCCAAAGCTTAGCCATGAACCCTCCCTCGAAGTTCTTTATAAGGATAATGATTTCCTCCCTTTTCCTATAGTTATAGTCGAACTCCTTGCTTCGCTCGATCCTGAGACTGACTTTTCTAACCCCACCCTCCTCACACTAGTTTTCCCGCGGTGCGGGTCTGAGGTTCACTTTCACTGATAGTATACCCTAAAGCAAGCCTCAAGACCAGCGACAGCTTTTCGAGATGGGGCCTTTTGACGGAATCCAAAGTCATGCGCGGTTGCAATCGGTCACAATGAGCCTCATCCCGGGTTAATTAGTAGCTGTGTTATCTTTGAAAAACCTTATCCAACTCCTTCTCTGAGTACACAAAGACCCCATTGCGCTCTTGTGGTGATCTTTTTTATTGCTAGAAAAATCTCAAAGACAAAAATCGGCTAGGTTATTGTAAATGAACTCTAGCTCCAATTCAGAGGTTTTCTACTGGTGATGTTTCGTTTACGTCTGGAAATGCTATTCCCTTGACTGAGACTAGTGAGAAGGGCTAATGTAATCTCTGAGAGTTTCGGTCTGTAGATAATATTGTTAAGCTAGCATGAAAAAGATAATAGCCCAAATATATAGTGGCCTTTTCAGTTTATAGCGAATTTTCTAGCCCTCAATTCAACCATCAAAAAATGAAGAAGAATCAAGAAAGAATTATTAGCGAGAGAAAAAGAAAGTGGGGAATCCCACTTCGCCCAACTTCTCCGGATAGTCAGCGACTTCTTTTCGGAAAATTCGTCCAATCGCTAGAATGTCCTGAAGGGCAGTCTTTCTAGTTAGTAAGAAAGGCTGTGAAGTTTGCCTAACTCTTTGCGCAGTTTCATAATGTTCCTCGCCAACGATCCCAGGTTGGAGCATAGTTGAGGTTTCATCTAAAGGGTCCACCGCTGGAGAAATCCCTTTGGCAGCTAATCCTCTTGATAATACGGTAGTAGCATCTAAATGTTCAAGTATGGGTTGACTAAATATGGAGTTCCGAAAATAAAGGTGATTCGTTTAGGGAAATGAACCTAGAGTACAAGGCCTAGATCTTGGGATGATCAGAAGACTGCCTATCGGCTTTGGCCAGACTTGGTCGGAGTGGTGGCCTAGTGGTTTTCTCTGTGCCGTCGATGCTGTGGTGAAGGACGATCCAGTATCCATGGATTCTCGTATTCTTAGAGTGATTGACGTAGGAAGCGATAGCGAGCATGTTCAAAAGCCCCCGCTATTATATATCAGCTTACGCTTTTTTGATCATCTCATAGTCTTTTTTGATCTAAATCGCGAATCAGATTAATATGTAGTAGGTGTTAGGGAGATAAACAGAATTGCGAGGACTTTCGCAGGAGTTGGAGGTTGATTATGAAAACCTTTCGAAAACCGTGTGGAGAGACGACCTCTCCTTTTCTTGCAAGCCGGCCATAGCATTCGGACCATAGCACTCATTGTCTTTGTCGGACTATCATGTTACCTCTTTCTGAGTCTCTTTGAGAAGCCAGGACACTCGTTCTGCAGTTCGTGAATGTCCCTTGCCTAATCTTAAGTGCGAACTCAACCCTCTGACTTGGGAACTTTGTTAGATAGGTGGGTGGTTGTTCCGACAATTCCAAGGGACTTGAATCGGTTGTCTCCCCGGGAGCAAGAGGTCTTTCTTTCAGACCACAGTATCTCAGGCAACTCCTCAGCCCAACTGCCCTTTGCCTTCTCTACCCTCTTCTTCAGTCCTGAAATGATGTTGGTCTTCTCCACTTTTCCTTGTATATATTTAAGGGCTGGGTGATGAGCAGCATGAGAAGCAAACTTTAAGCTAATTGCCCACCTGCTTCAACCCTGTGAGGAAGGCAAACCCTACAGACCTATATAGAAAGGGTCGGAGAATGCGGGGGTGAGGAAGGATAGGAATGAGAGAAGAGTCATAGGGGCAAGCATGGATGATTTCCGGTTAAGGAGTGGTACGACACGAAGGGGACCGTAGTGGAGTGAGTGAGGCAAGTCCTCATAAAGGACTACACTACAGTCCGGACCGGGTTTCCTTGGGTCAGGAGGAGACCTTTCCTTATGGGAACTAGCTTCCTCTGTGAAAGGCAAAGGAGGTTCGTGGAGGGACTGAAGCTAAAGACCGGAGTGAGGCAGCGACTGAGATTATAGAACCTAATTGAGATTATAGATATGACGTATAGGGGGCAAATCTTTAGCGGGTCAAAAGTCCGGCTGTTGAAGACTCTACATCAGCTTAGTTCTGAGTCAGGGAAGCAACTGGAGGAGTCTCTAATTATGGGGAGTTGGACCCTGGAGATGGAGGATGACGTGCCCTATAGCTAAGACCTATGATGAAAGAACAGAGGTTTCGGGTAGAATCTCCAGAGAACTAGATATATAGAGGAAGTCTTTTTTCTTTCTTGATTCTTCCCAGAGAACTAGATATATAGAGGAAGTCTTTTTTCTTTCTTTTCCCTCAGCTGCGGGGCTCCACCGGGGAGTCCAGCCTATAAAGAAAGTGGAAGCAGGGGCCTTGAAGGTCTTCCCTTACAAGAGCATGAGCCGTTAGAACCTCATAAAGGTAAGCATAGACTGACTATGGTTTCCCACCTTCATCAGATCCGGCTTGACCTAACCTGTGATTTAGGATAGCCGACGTCTATGCAAGACTAGCTTTCCCAGCGCGTCAATCAGGCCTCTCCGAGTCGACCAATTCCCCGTCCCTAAGGTAGCTTCTGATCCCACTTCTGAGTCTGAGCTTATAATGCTTTCGAAGAATCCAAGCTCTTTTTTACTAACATATTTATAGAATTTCTAAATCAGGCAGATCGCAGGAGAGCGGACTTACACGGAAAGTCCTTTTTGTCAAAGATGACTTACCGCTCCGTGGGCGGGATCAGATCAGACCTTCCAAAATATAGCATCCCGTAACAAGAGACCTTCTCTCAAACCATTAGGCGGATAAGATAGATGGAGTTTGTCAAGTCCGAAGCCGCGTGGAACCCTCTCCAAAGTGACAAGGGTTAGGTATCTTTAGTTCGTGCCTTTCTCATTCTGGGAGGTCGGAACCATAGTCGGAAGATGGAGAACTTTGCAATGATGATCAGAGGAAGAACTTTCATGCCCACCAGGTTATATAGGGCCATCCCCATGCTTCGACAATGCCACCACGTTTAAATCAAGACTCTACTAGTTCTCCGACGATCTGTCATCAAAAACAGGACCAAGCGAGAGATGGGGTGAGGGTTGTCTCGAGTCGAGTCAATAGAAGCCTGATCCGACTTGGGCTTCCCTCTCCCTTAGGTCGAGCCAAGCTTTCTCTCTTCCCTCTCCCTTAGGTCAAGCCAAGCTTTCTCTCTTCCCTCTCCCTTAGGTCGAGCCAAGCTTTCTCTCTTCCCTCTCCCTTAGGTCGAGCCAAGCTTTCTCTCTTCCCTCTCCCTTAGGTCGAGCCAAGCTTTCTCTCTTCCCTCTCCCTTAGGTCGAGCCAAGCTTTCTCTCTTCCCTCTCCCTTAGGTCGAGCCAAGCTTTCTCTCTTCCCTCTCCCTTAGGTCGAGCCAAGCTTTCTCTCTTCCCTCTCCCTTAGGTCGAGCCAAGCTTTCTCTCTTCCCTCTCCCTTCGGTCGAGCCAAGCTTTCTCTCTTCCCTCGAACTAAGCAATCACGTCCCGCAAGCGAGTAGTGCAAAGAAAAGCAAGCCCCTGACGTGACGCACTCTGACCTGATGATCTGACAATCTCATTTAGCTTGTTGCATAGGCAGCCTAGCCCCGACCAATTATCGCTACTATATATTAAGCAGCCCACTAGCCATCTTTTGGAAGCTAGAAAGTTCTCCTTCTGTTTAACATGGGAAGCCTTCCGGGCCTTTCAGTTGCGCTTCATTCAGTCCAAAAAGTCTTTCCTGGACAGAGCTGCTTTCCTTTCTTACTGTATTGCATAGGGAAGACAGTGTCGCAATATATAACCGGGAAACTGTCAACTTTCATTAGCTATGATCTTTCCCACGTAAAACATCTATCATTTCCTTTACATTCAACCACTTATTAGATAGACGTGAATCGTCGACGGATTCTCCGGAATCTGTATTTAGCAGCACCTTTTCCTTTTTCCCTTCACTTGACTTCTTTCATCAAGTTTCATCAAACCTCTCCTGAGCTTACTTGTCATATAAGCCACTTCCCTCTCCCTTAGGTCGAGCTTTCATCAAACCTCGACTTTTTTAGAACAGGCTTGAAAAGGCTTCATAGTCCAATATATATTACGATTCGATGTGCCCAGTTTCTTGTATCAATGCCCTATAACTACCCAGCGGACTTTTCTGTTTAGGAGAAACTCTCAACTGCGGGAAAGACTATTCGCAGCTTCCCAATACATAAGCTCCTTCTCTCGCGTCATATAGTATTGTATTTCTCCGCGAATATGAAAAAGTGCCGAATCAAATCAAGCCCATTAAATATAAGCCCTCCTGCTCCATCCTTTTCCCCCGACCAACATCGTATCTAGTAGAGGATAACGCTCTAGCATTTCTTCCTCCAGCTCCCAAGTAGCTTCTTCCCCGTTGTGATGCTGCCAAAAGACCTTGACCATGGGAACTGCCCATTTGCTAGTGGTCTGAGCTGGTGTTCTCTTTGATCGACGATCCGTACCGGCCTCTCTTCGTCAGTCTGATTGGGCTGAATATCTGGAATCTCATGCTCGATAACATGCAAAGGATCCGTATTGTACTTCCACAGCATAGAAAGATGGAATACATCATGCAAATGTTCGTATTGGGGTGGAAGTACAACCCGATAAGAGACTTTTCCAATCCTCTATAAAATCTCAAATGGTCCCACATATGACAGACTTAGCTTCCCCTTCTTGCCAAACCGCTAACTATGGGGTTGACTCTCAAAGTTCTTAAGGGGGCGCAATTTGAAAGAAGACATGATCACCAACTGCAAAAGTCAAGTCTCGCCTTCGTATACGACTTCTGCCTACTCTGAGCTGTCAATAAGATATTCTTGATCAAGTCAACCTTCTCTGCACAGGCTTGGACCAGCTCCAGTCCCAAATGACGTCTCTCGCCCACGTCACCCCGGTGATCCACATGGCCTCCCATATAGTGCCTCATACGGGGCCAATTTCTCGTATTTGCTCGCATGGTAGCTATTGTTATAGGCGAACTCTACCAACCGTCAGTGTCGATCCCGAGAAAACCCAAGGCTAATATATAGAAACTCAACATGTCCTCCAAAGTCTGGATGGTCCTTTCTGACTGACCATCTGTCTGCTTAAAATCAAGATGATGGTAGTGCTAAACTTCTGGTTGGTGCCCATAGCTTATACCATATGAGAAATCAAGCTCCTAAAAAATCTAGATGTGAACCTTATGTCCCGATCTGATACAATCGATACAGGGACACCATGCAACCTGACTATCTCAGTCACATATAATTCGGGTAGACTCTCCAGAGGTTGAACGTTGGTCTTTTCCTTGAAGGGCGTACAATAGGTGAGGGTCAGTATCCGCACAAGCATGAAATTAGTCTTCTTCCTCGGCGACAGCCCATGCGAGTTCTATTAAGGATACGAATTCTTCCCCGATTTCTGTTATACCTCTACTGTTTCCTAGCAGCTTCTTATATATGCAAAAGGGATATAGATTCATTTCGACTTTTTTTGGATCTCTGGAGGATCTATCAGTATATATAGATGTAGTAGGGGCGCTAGCTATTTTCACATCCCGGACTTAATTGACTCCAGAGTTGTTGATGTAATATTAAGACTAGAGTTTGTTTTCATGCTCCAAAGTGCTATATGATTCCTCAGAGCTGATTAAAGATGTGACATGGAGTGGAGGAGGTGCACTGGTCCTACTCTGCGGGGAAAACAGCCAGCCCTCCAGTCCTCCCCCAGGGACAAGGATGTCTATGAGCACCTTGTTCACCTCGAAATCCTCTATGTAGTTAGTTATGTAGAAAGGCAGAATGTGTGGATGTATGCGCTGCATCCTTTTCGGTAAAGGTGATGGGTTGAGGTGCAGTGATTTGCCCACCCTTCGCGACTTGGATTTCCCTGCGCCATTCTGGCTCGCCTGCTGGTTGGATTAGGCCTTAGTGCCCTCTAGCCGGGTTCGAGATTATTGATGATGGCAGGGAATCCCATTGCTAGTAATTCAGAAGAATGAAATAATGAAAAAAAACAGTAGATTTGATATAAGTCTTAGAGCGGATTCTGTACTTAGGTGCGGTACACACTCTTCTAGGAAAAAAACAAGAATTAGGCTGTCTCTTTTCCCTAGATTTGAACTCGAAATAAGACTGAGAGCCTTCCCATAGAAATTCAGGCAAGGCGAGTGAGCGAGGCGATAACAGAGCGAGTTAAAGAGCAGAAAAGCCAACAACATTAGCATTTCGCTGGCCAGAGAAGGCTCTTGCAGTAGCAATATAGCTCCGACACTGTGGCTGCGAACTGTCGGACCCAGGATCAAGAAAGGTCCAGGCTTAGATACGGAGAGGCCCCTGAGAATAGTTAGCTTCGGCTTGAGCTTCCAAGGATAAAGGTACATGAACGACCATTTGATCCGTCTGCATTAAAGCCTTTACAAAGGCGATGGGTGTAAACAAATAGTGCGTCCCTCCGGGAGCCAGTATTCCTAATCTATGCTGGGTGGGTGCTCTATTCAGCAATACATGATGCCCCTGCATAACTTCTGGAAGTCTTTCCCATACCCAATTTCTTGAACAAGCTTTTTCTCCTTTTAGCAATACGAAGCAATATGTTGTCTGATTAGACCACGAATTACAAATGTCTGGAAAAGTGCTCTTGCTATTTATCGAGGTAATCCGCATTGCTGTAATGAAAGGGAAGGTCCCACGACAATGACGGAGCGCCCCGAATAATCGACTCGTTTACCGCTCACGAAATCTTCCATCTGAAAAGGACTTGCAAACTTGATTATGACTGTCCCTCATTGGTTGTCCACGAATCCCATTATCAAGAAGCGTATCCACGGCCTCTTGTACTAGTTTTTCCTGACACATTACTAATTCCCGATCTACTTGTTGTTAATAAATCAGTAAGAGTCAGATTCCGATAAAGAACTCTTCTATAGAGTGAATTAATATCGGAACTCATTAGTTTACCTCCATCTATCTGAGGGTCTGAACTCAGGGGGAAGGACTGGTAATAGACACAAAACCTTGTTCTACATTTGTTTGAATAAAATGTTTAGCTAATTCCATACGTCTAACCATAAAATCCTATCTTCTTCTCATTTTTCTATCTTCCCACTAGTTCTCAAGGGCCCAGTTGATTCTTCGTCTCCTAATTCCTTCCACTCCACTAATGAATTTTCTATAATAATTCGAAAATCCAAATCAGCTAACTGCTCTCAGATAGCACCTGCTCCGGTCGAGATTTCTCGATTTCGAAATGTCTCGAAGCGTCAAAAAAAGCGGGATGCTGTAAGTCAGATTTCATATTCGAATAAACCGTCAGAAAGTAGGTTTTTTAGTTATGGGCCTAGCAAAAGAGAAATCAGGATAGGTTCCTATGGGATCCCCCCCTTTCAAATCGGACATGAGGGTTTCTTCTCATCCGGCTCAAGTAGTTACAATAAATAAAGAAAGGAAGGAATTCCTTTTGATTTGACCGAAAAACCCCATAAAAAGCTACTCCTTACTCAAGTTTCCAGTGAGGGCCAACCAATATATATATGTATATGGATTTCTATTGACTTTGACTTGCACTTTCTGAAGAACTTCTTCAATTAGAACATCAGTTCCATGTTTAATTCTTTAGTAGTCTATTCCCCTCGAATAATGAATCCTCTTAAAGGAAGACTTTGAAACTCGTAACGTAAGGGATTGACTTTATATATGAACTTATTTATATAGTGCCATTCGATCTTTTAGGTCCCTACTCCACTCACCTCGTTGATTATACCGTGGTGTTCCTTGAAGCATATATGCGAGAGATCCTTCTTGATAATGGTAAGGTCGTCCAGAAAGAGCAGGGCAAGAAAGAATTATTAGCGAGAGAAAGAAGAAAGTGGGGAAGGAGGGAAGAGAATCTATACTACATCTGCCTCTCTTCACGGACAAAAGAAATAGATGTTCGCCTATTCACTCAGTCATCAGGGAGGTCCCTCTAGTAGAGTCGTTCCCAGGGTAGTCCTTCTGATATTCATTTCCGAGTTCTTCCGGGACTTTCTGGTACTCATTTACAAGCAAGGCGGATATTCGTTTCCCCTAATGTATTTTTGAGTTCCCTCGCAACTTCGTAATTGGGATAACTCATTCATTCTCACCACCTCTGAGGTATTCATTTCTCGCGGGACCGAGAACAGTGGACTCCGTGAGTCAGAGATGTAGTCAACGCAGCCACACTGTAGACTGAATCGATGAATCCATCCGGGAGATGATCTGAGTCTCTATATCCAAGAAGAGAAAAGGTTTGACTACTCCTTCCCTCGTCTATATCCATTGGGATACTATTAGAATCTTCTTCAAACCCCGGATATCTAGTTCAGCAGGGTTGGTAAGGGATAATTAGTGGTTGCGGTGCAGGCGGGTTGAGTCGGGATTTAGTTAAAAGCTTGATTTTGGGGCCCTTGCGAAAGATATCAATCGGGCATCGGCTTCGCCAATTTCCCGATTTGCTTTCTCATAGGTCGACTTAAGCCTTATAGCTTCCTCTTGCTATCTATCTTTCCATCCTACTTGTTTCACCTGGGATCTGATCTGAGGTTTTGGGGACTTCTATTAACTAAAAGAAGGGCCAATCCCAATCCCGAAGACCAAGACACCCGGGAATCCCAGGAAAGTCAAGAAGAGAAAGCGAGAAGACCTTTCCAGCAAGCGTATCGGGTTGATATAGTTTCTGAGGGCGACGTTTATTGGGTTATAGATATTCTAGACTAGTTAAGGAAGCTCTTGCATTCGACTGAGGTCTTTGATGTCACGTTTCCGTACTAGGGATATGGTCGTTTGTAGAACTCTGCTACTATGTCCTACACTGCTGCTGTATAGTATTTGACCTGCCTTGGCAAATCATCCGTAGCTTTCTTCTCTGCTAATTAGTAGCTGTGTTATGTTTGAAAAGCCCTATCCCACCTTTGACTGTGGGACCAGTTGAGTAGCGAAATCCCCAGGTTCTGATGCCTCTCCACAGGCCTCTTCCTCGATGCACGCCTGCTTTGTCCATGGTGCATGCTTGCCTCACCTCGCCCGAGGCGCGGCAGCCGGTTGGTCAAGACTCTCGCAGATTGGGCTTTCGCTAGGACTATAAGTAGAAAGAACTCCGCATGATGAATAGGGAAATCTGCCTGCAGCTCAAAATCTTTCCTCTCCCTATGGTCGAGCATTTCTCAAACCTCTTCTTTGTTTGATTATATTAGCAGATTCTAACTTGAAGTTTATATTTGTCTCCGGCAATCCGAAGCATAGGAATGATTACACCCCCCGGTTGGGCGGGAGACAACCCTGCAAGCATCATTGCCGGGAAAGACAGATCTAATATCAAGCTAATTCCGCGGAAAGAAGAAGCATAGGCATTTTTACATCCCTCGGTTACAGGCCTTGAAAAGGCACTATTGGGCGAGGGGCAACCTAGCTAACAAATTTCCGTATAGAATTGCTTTTTTGAATCTAGTATAGAATCGCATTTTTATATCGAATTTTGATTTGGCGGCTAATTTCCTCATTTTCTAATATGGCTATTTGCTTTTATGTATAGAGCGCTGCTGTTTGCAAAGCAGATCGAATCGGGGGAAAGGCAGGAAGCAAAAACCCCACTCTTTTTCTTTTTTTCATAAGAGGGGTCTGAACTAGACAATTTATGTCCCACTCGACCATTAGTCATTGAGGGATCAGAGATCTCTTTTTCTTCGATAGACCAAAAATGAGCATTGATTTGATCTTGATCCTTGTGGAGCGAAAAAGACACTATACTAGATCTGCACGTATTTACTGCTAATATCCATAAATGACTTGTTTTTGGTAATAGATGAACATGACCATATGTTTATTCCGGCGCATGGTAGACATTGGTACTCCAGTGCATTTCTCCTTCCGATTCAGAATCAATATGTTTTCGGACCCTTTCTTTCAAATTCAAAGTAGATGCTCCAGTACGAATTTCAGCAATCACTTGTTCTGATTCTACATATTGATCATTTTGAACTCAAATCACACTTTTTGGTGGAATATTCACATTATGTATAATAAACTGACTTTCCATAGTGACATATAGGTCTATAGAACATAGAAAAGCAGGATGCCCGTGACGAGTATGTGTGGGATGAACCACATCCTCATTTCATTTCCTTTTTCTGGAGCTCGTACATGTTCAGCAGTACCGCCATGTAATACTCCACCGATATGAAAAGTTCTTAACGTTAATTGAGTACCTGGTTCTTCAATTGATTGGCCCGCTATAATACCTATAGCTTCCCCCAATTCGACTAGATGGCCATGGGTGGGACTCCGGCCATAACATAATTGGTAGATCCAAGATGTACTTCTACAAGTCAAAGGGGTTCGAATATATATTGGTCGTGCTTGAAAAGTGATGAATCGATTGAGAAGTCCAATCCCAATATCTTGATTCCGAGCGGCAATGCACCGTGGGCCCATATATATATCGTCCGCTAATACGCGACCCATTAGTGTTTGGATCAAAATGCTTTCGGTCATCCGGACTCACAGAAATACCTCGAATAGTACCACAATCCGTTCTACGTACAATAATGTGTTGAACTACTTCAACAAGTCTACGTGTGAGGTATCCGGCATCTGATGTTCGTACAGCAGTATCTACAACCTGGCTCCATAACAGGAAATTCTATATTCCATTAAAGAAAGTCCCTCGCGTCAGTAGCAGGGTAAAGAAATCATTTATCCTTACGGGCCCTACATTCATCCTCTCATTCCTACTAATTGGTGTACCTGAGATGCATTTCTTCTAGCTCCTGAAAAGGACATTAAATAGACTGGATTAGAGGGATTGGTCATTCGAAAATGAGGGTGAATTTCTTGTCTCAAATATTCGCTCGTAGCATACCATATCTCAATGGGTTGATGTCATTTTTCTACTACGTGTACATTCTCCCATAATGATGATGTTTTTCCAAAAGAAAACTTAGTTGTTCAGCATCTTGGGCTAACCATCCCTTAGAAGGTCTTGTTAAAAGATCATTAATTCCTAAGGAAATAGATGTAGCAGTGGCTTGTTGGAAACCAGGAGTTTGAACTTGATCCAGGATGTGTGATGTATATGCCATTCCAAAGTTCTCTATTAATCTGCTAATAAGTCATTTCATGTCCATCTATCACTTTCTTGTGAAAGACCAGATTGGACCGTTCCACCATAAGTACTACCTCTGTATTCTGCTGAGTAGTATTCAACAATGGGTCTAAGTCAGTGATTTGAAAACAGCCTTTCCTCAAACTTGATTCACGTATCAATTTCCACAATTATGATACCTCGAAGAGACTCAAACTTTCATGGATATCACATAATTATTTAGTTTGAGTTTAGCTGGTATATGAGTAGTACCGAGAAAACCCCAGTATGGCTTCTTCTATTTCTCGAGAAAAAGAAATATGACCAACATTAGAATATATATACTACTTCTTTCTTTTTTGATGCTTCTTACTATCGTGATAGTTCCCATAAATCTCATGATAGGTACCCAAGGATTCATTTTGAACTTCAATATCCTTTTCACCAATGACACCTTGGTCTAATCGCCGAGCGCGTTTCGAAAGAGCTTCAGCCAATCAGTTTTCATGCATTTCTGCTTCCACCCTGGCATTTGTTCATTCATCACACATTCTCTGTACCCACGCGCCTCGCATCTCCTGCTGGCCGGGTTTGAACTGCTTCGAGTAGTAAGAAATAGACGACTAGTGAGTGTAGGAGCCGACTACGACTAGCTCCGAGGAAGAGAACAACATTGCCTCCGGTGTATACTACTAATATGATTTCAGATTCTATCAGGAAGAAGAAGACCCTTATGGCTTTGACTTCGGATACCATTCATTCGTTGGCATGCATGTAGGACTCCTTCCTTTTTCTTCTTTGTTTGGAACATAACATAACATATATTGAGGAGAAAGATAGTTGGGATCTTAGGAAGTCCGGAAAAGAAAGATCCAGGTCTTGATTGCGCACAATTTCTTCCACTTCTACTTGTTAGTTAGTTAGTTAAGTAGTACGAACAAGACGCCTCTTTTCGTGGCCCTGTCTGATTCTGATTATGGACCGAAACAGATATAGGCAGGGTGTGACTCTTCACATTGTCTTTTGGTTTACTCTTTCTTTTCTTTGTTTGCAAGAAAGACACCTAAAAAGAAGAGAGGAGAACCGCATCCTAGACAATACTCAGCCAAATAGAGATTCAGTGTTTGCACTCATCACTTCATAGGTGGGGTAGAAGGGAAGAAGCTAAGAAGAGCCTCGTCCGAGCAATGGCCTACCGGAGTGAAGTGAGACGGGCTATTTATTCAGATATCGGCTAAGCCTTTCAGAAATCCCCTAGGGGACAGAACATGAATCAAAGCTGACTCAAACAACAAACAACCTAGTAGTAACAACCGCAAAGCAGAAAGAAGAAGTTCAGACACCATATTCTGATATCTATCATCCGACTCAAAAAGAAAGGAGGCTTGCTGTTGTTGAGCCGAAAGAACAGAGCAGCGCAAGCAAAGCTCAACACTCTTTAGGTCCCCCGCTTGGTCTCTCTCTTTGTTCAGGTTGGTTCTCGATGAAAGGTAGCGCCTACTACAAGAAAAGGTCATCATTAGAATACGCCTGCTGCAGCTCTTCGTCTTCTTCTGCTTCCTGGTGGTTTCAGGTATTTCTTGTTCGGGCAATTATTATACACAATGATTTTTGACATTCGGAGTTGGAATAAGGTTGACGAAGTCAGCCATCCCTGGTTTAGTAGTATTAGCACGAAAAACAACAGAGTGTAGTTAACCTGAGTAAGCAAAGGAATGATGACGTCCCTCGGTGACCGGCCTTGAAAAGGCACTATTGGGCGAGGGGCAACCCTGCTTAACGTCATTTCCGGGATCTAATAGACAATGAGAATCCACTCTGATAAGAGTCATTTTGCTCTTGAAAAGAGTAGCTGTGGGTACTACTTATCTGATTAGGAGTATGTAGGCGACCGACTCTCCCCTCTTGCCTGAAAGCGCTAGGCCGAGCATAGGCATAGGCTACGTGCTCTTCTTCCTGGACTAGCATGACAATAGTGGCCGCATTTGTCCGGCTTGGCATTTACCTAGTTCTAGTTTGCGGGAAGGTAAGGGAACTTCTCTCTTCAAGGCAAATTCTCCCGTGTGCGCGGGGTATTGGTCTGATACCTTTTCTTGTGTTTGCTGAAAATGGGAGGATGGAGGTTATGGACTGAGCTTTGGAATCGCAGGATGACGGAGATCTCGAATGTGCTTCGATACTAGCACGAAAAGGCAGGGGGTAGACAGGTGATTCAGGGATGTCCTCGAGGAACCCTATAACTCGCATTGGCGGACTGGGCCTTGCAAACATCGCAGGTACACTCAGTCTAAGCGACCTCTCACATGCAGATTGGATCTTGTGGCCACCCCAGGAAAGTGGCTTCAAGAAGAATGAAAGAGAAGGGGGAGTCGTGGGGAATTGTGAGAATAAAAAGAGGACAGGCATGTGGGACCCCACCCCCCAGCGTCGAGCCTGTGAGCCAGCGAACCTGTGGTTCAGAGTCGGACGCTCAATCTCAAGGAGAGCACTCGCACTCGTGGGGAAAGCAAGACCCATATAACATAACCCTATCCAACCCGAATTCCGACTTTCTTTGTTCTTTCTTAAAGGGGTCTCTTCTACTTCTTATTATACTGGAGTTGAGGTGAGGAGTTCTGTCACGAAGATATGTTGCCCATTGATTAAAAGCGGGAGACACTTCCTATCCCTCCTCTCATCAGACTAGGCAAAGGATAGTGCAAATAGGAACAGAGCTTCAAGCAAGATGCACAGCTCTAACAAAGCGCTACCTCGAAGACCCTGGCTTAGAGCCGCTGTAGTCATATATAGTCAAGCCGGGAAGGCAGCGGAGCGCTTCGAGATAGGACTTGCTTTCCCTATTCTACTAGGGTGAATGATAGACTATCCGTAGTCCGTCCAGTATTGCGGAAGATCTTCTCAAGTCAATCCGCGAAGAAAGAAGGGGCTAATATCAATCTCCCAGAAAAGGTTGTCCTATGAGTGCAATTTTGTCATAATTGAAGGCACATACTTGCTTTTAGGTAGAAGATAAGTCAGGTCTTTGAATTCTCGATCTCCCACCATGGAAATAGCCCAGGTGGATGAAATGCTGACTTTCTTTAGGATGAAAGGGTTGGCGGTAGAGCGATCAGCTTAGCGGCAGTCGCGCTCTCTAGAATCATCACAGGAGCTCGGAGTTGGGGATTGTCCGATGATATTAGATGGGCCTCCTTCAGAGAGTAAGTGCTTATTCAAAGAACTATCTAAAACTCTCTAATGGAAGCTATAGGCACATGCGAAAAGATAAGGGCACCAAATAGCAGGTGTTAAGGTCTTTCATCGACTATTATCATCCCGTGAACAATCCCTAACTATGAAGTCTGTGCGGGCTGGCTTTTATCTAGAATATGTAGATTGAGGTGACCTAAGAAAGGCAACAGTGCGCATCTTCCGTGAGGGGAGTAGTCGGTAAGTAGCAAGGCTAGGGACTGAGGGGAAGGGAGGATGCGAGGTAGCGAGAAGATCAGATAGATGCGTAAGCTAAGGGAAGTTCCGGGAAAGCTATCAAGATTTCCCAACTCATTCGAACTGTACTACTAGCTAACCGCACCCACATGTACTTATATTGCCCTCTCTGACTTCCGACTTAGTTCGAACTGCGGAGAAAGATAGAGAAGAGATATCCTGGCTCACTATCTACTTCAGTCACCTCTCACGTCAAACTCATGTCCTTGGCTCTAGGCTTCCCTTAGTTCTAGCCGGACCATTCCAGCTTTTCCTATGTTCTCTGCTTTGCCTTGCTTTTTCTCAGGTCGCTTTCTCGCGCGTAGAGCTAATAGTCCCGTGCCCTATAGTGACGTTATGGTACGACACGCAGCCGGAGTGGAGGAAGTCGAGAGGTATGGGCATGGAAACTTTGTCTTATGACTGTGAATGAAGCTAATTAACAATAACCCGCCCTATCACTGATCTACATTATTAGCCTAAAGAGCTAGCCGAAGTCCATCTGTGCTCTCAGGGTAATATAGGACTTGACGGTATTTAGCCCTGACGTTTTCTAACGTTCACCTCCCCGTCACAGCTAGTCTGATCTCCCCACGATGTCTTCCACACGAGCTATGCTACTAACTATATCAAAGAATTTCAAAACAAAGCGTAAGAAAGCGCATTGCGTGATTCGTCAAGCAGAGTAGGATCACTGAAATCTTGACGTCCAAGGGACCAAGCAAGGAGTAAGCAGCGCAGACAGGAAAGTAGGTCCAAGCTGGCCGCAGCTTACCGCGGAACGTCTGATTCGTCGATTGGATTAGTCACATTCGCTTTTCTCCAAGATAGGGACTTCTCTCAGGATTCCCGGGTTGTGAACTTTCGCTGAGAATGAATGCAAGAAAGGGCAGCATTATATTATAGGGGGGTAGACAAGCAATATCTGATGAAAGGTGGATCGACCAGGATAAGGCAGACCATCTTCTTAGCTGGGGTTGACTGATTGAACTTCTTCTGACGATGTGTAACCGTAGACTCAGTCCGAATCCTCCGACGAACTCTAGACTCCTCACTCCCAGGAAAATTCCCCTGACACATGCGCTACTAGCTATGACTTCCCTTTTGCTTGCCCATGTGGAAGAGCGTACAGAGATTCCATTCCGGAGATGCTCTTCTTCTATCTAGATGAAGGATTCGTCCAATCTGGGATCCCCTAAACAAAACCCCAGTTAGACGATTTCCCCTAACCTCAACTTCCTGTTTTCAGACTGGCGCTGGTACCAAGGAGTTGACCAGTGGGGAACTAACCAAGTTCTTCCTTTTTTGATAAGAGTCTATTTTCTACTCCTAAAAGCAAAATGGGTTTACAAACTGAAGTCAAAGACTGGCTCTAATCCTTTTTGAGGGTGCTTGTTCCTTTTGGGTGAACCATGCATGTCGTTATTCATAGAAATCCGAGGGAGACCACCCCTTGGGCTCGTCAGAAACCCATTTCTTTCTCAAGGAATCATCCTTTCTGATGGAATTCACTCTTAACTGAAGCCCTGAGAGAAGAGAAGCAAGGAGGTCAACTTCTTTCAAATATACAACATGGATTCTGGCGTAGTTGGACCCTCATGTCGATCCGAATGCATCAGTCTTTCCACAGAGGTCAATCTTTGGCAAGAGGATAGCGAGTTACAAAAGCTAGTTATTCGAGCTCGGTAGGACATGGATTTCTATTACTATGAAATGAAGAAATAGCGGGGTGAACACTATCACTTTTTTGTAGTGATGAATCTTGTATGCATTCCTAAGAACAGAAATTTGTCCATTTCATTTTTCGGCATGGAAACACATAGAATAGAACTCTGGAATGGATATGGAAAAGAGATGTAGCCATCGGAAATGGTCAGATCTTTGGTGCAAGAAGAAGGGGGTGATCCGTAGCTTCCTCTCCCTTTTTTTCACAATACCGGGTCCGGTTCTTCTCCTACTAATATCGAATAGAACATGCCGAACAAAATCTTCTTCATGTAAAACCTGCTCGATTGATATCGGAAAAATCGTACGAATTTGATGAATGTGTTATGGCGTAGTCAATCCTATTTCTGATGGGAGCTGTTGACAATTGAATCCCATTTTGTCCATTATTTGACTATCTGTAAGAAATAGTACGAAAAGAAGGCCCGGCTCCAAGTTGTTCAGGACAGGAATAGTGGCGTTGATTTTCTCGACCCGGATTAGTCAGTTATATTTATAGGATATAACACAGTGGTAGAGTGCCACCTTGATGTGGTGGAAGTCATCAGTTCGAGCCTGATTATCCCTAAACCCAAACACAATGTGACTTTTTCGATTTGCTTTTGTTTGACTTGCGCGATCAAACGAGAATGAAATGGATAAGAGGCTCGTGGGATTGACATGATAGGGTAGGGATGGCCATATTGCTGGGAGCGAACTCCAGGCTAATATGAAGCGCATAGATACTTGTTTGGAATGAAAGACAATTCCGAATCCGCTTTGTCTACAAACAAGGAAGCTATAAGTAATGCTACTATGAATCTCATGGGGAGGGATGAAGGCTGACGGCATGCTTAACACATGCAAGTAGGATGGGAAGTGGTGTTTCCAGTGGCGGACGGGTGAGTAAGGCATAAGAACCTGCCGGGAACAACAACTGGAAACGGTTGCTAATACCCCGTAGGCTGAGGAGCAAAAGGAGGAATCCGCCCGCTCGCGTCTGATTAGCTAGTTGGTGAGGCAATGTCTTACCGCTGGTCCGAGAGGATGATCAGCCACACTGGGACTGAGACAGGGCCCAGACTCCTAGCTTAGCTTCTCTCATCTTAGCCTAGGCTACTGAAACAACCATTTCCGAGTTAGATCTTCCAAGCATGATACTAGTATATAGCTTGGGAAAGTACTTTCTACATTGCTTGACTTTCTCACTTTTTCAAATAAGGAAGTTGGGGGTCTTAGGGGCTAACTAGTTCCTGTCTCCATGGACTCACTCGCTTTTTTCCCTTCTCACTTCCATACCTCTTTCTTCGCCTACCCTCACCTACACAGGGTTCCTATGGATGAAGAGAGGGAATAGAACTTATTTTTCCTAACAGATCACTTTTTCCAAATATTCTAATTGGGCCCTTCCAGTGTGATCGGGAAGGACTACCTTAGTTGTATGGATCGTCAACCGCTTTCCACTGGGACTAGCTCGACCATCATCTAAGACTTTCGAGTTGATCGCATTCCAGGCAACAGATGAAGAGGAGGAAGGGAAGGTAGGGGAAGGAGGCTAACTAGACTTTGGGTCCCACACAACTCGCTTGCTTACCACGGGATGGCTTGTTCCTGACTTACAAGCAGCAAGTATTTTGCCCCAGGGAACTAGGTGGTAGTAGGCGCTAGACCTCGCTCTTCACCTAACATCAAGCAGTCTTCTCCTAATCTTCCCCTCGCATCTTGACGAGATGATAGTGAAAGTTCTTCACCCTTTTTTGGCATACCTCCGTACTGCTGAGAGGCGAGACTCATTCCAACTCCGAACTGAGACCGGGTTCTTTGTCCTCCTACCGTGAGGTAGTCTCTTTTTCTTCTCTCTGATTCAGGTCACAAAGAGGGGTCTGAGCCTTCGGTTTAGTATAGGTCTCCCCTAACCTAGTGCTTCTCTTCGGATGAGAGCTTCTTCCTCTTCTGCCCCTCAAAGAAAGACTATATAAAAGGGATTTCGGGGACAAGAAAATTGCATGCCTAGGCTGAGGCGAATCAGGATTGCACCGGACTGCCAATCTGGCCCTATGAAGATGAGGTCACGAGGCACCATGCATCCTTGGGATGAGACATAAGCAGAGGATGAATGCCATGCGGTAAAACGAGAAAATGAGAGTCCCTCTTTCAATAGGTCATCCTCTTGTGCGAGATGTAACAGATCAAGACGGGCATCTGCCATCTCCGTGTGCTTTGATCCTCACCTAGAGCAAGAGCAAGCAAAGCCTCTCGCTTTCATGCCTGACCACACCTTACTCAATCTACTACCTTCACCAACTTCACTTCAAGTATGGAAATGCCAAAGCGAAAGAGTAGAGTTGTGTTAAGCGGAAATGAATTGATCAGATTGATGGAATTGTACTATGCCGAGTTCTCTCCTTGTCCACTACTTCTGATGAACGACAACGATCGCACAAAGGCAAGAGATCCTAGTATATAAGGGGAAGACCGAGGCCTATTAATATAGTAGCGATATTGAGGTTAGATCTCAGCCGAACTTGACCACGTACTCAAGATTTGGATCGATACCACGCACACCTCCCTTCTCGTGTTAACACATTCACGAATTCCATCTCAAATATGTATACGGACTCCTCACTACTTGAACCTCAAAGAGGTATAATACAACTTAACGCCTAGGACCTCTCGGCTCATCCGCTCAAGCTAGAGAATAAGAGGACTCTATTTTCACTACGTAATTAGACCTATGTGCCTTATCATCCCTAAAAAAGACGAACATCACATTAGGCCCTTTTCCAGGCCGACCTGGAAATTTATATCATTAGTAGTGGGCTTTCCGAGCTTGAAGTTGCAGGCATCACGAGAACTCCACTTTCCATCTTTGGCGTGGCATGCCTCACTTGTCTTTTTTCTTTCATCAAAAGAGAAGAGATGCTGGAATTCGGGCCCCTAAAAGCATGCGTGAAATAAGAGGGCTTTTCTTGCTAGATCAGTAGTCTAATTACCCATACTCTGTCTACTTAATCCCAGCCTGGGCCGCCTCTGGAACCCGACCTCAAAAAGAGGTATTTGTCTTGTAGTGCAATATCTAGAAGTAGGTCAAAATCACTACGGATCGCTACTGAACTCTGTCAATTCCCTTGTCGACACGCCCAGGGTGCCGAATCCTAGGTCCCTGCTCCAGTGATCAGTTGAGTCAGTAGGCAGTCAGGTCTTTCATCGAAAGAAAGCACTATGGTTGATGTCTTCAGATCTTCCCGTAGTGACATCAAGTTAGGACTAATGGCTAAGAAAAACTAGTTCTTAAGGGCCCATCTCAATCTCGTCTTGACTGCCTATACTTCCTGAAACCTATCTTTCCTTGCGCTTCGACAACTATTATATATCGTCTTTGATGGGACAATAGTATCTGACTTTCTCTTCGCTTAGATAAGTTTGAGTGAGGCTGAGTCTAGTTCGTCAAGCATCAAATCGACTTCTTCCATTCGTGATTTCCACTAGTCTAGTCCTTGAATCGCTAAAGGCAAGGAGGAGGCTTTCCTTAGACCTCTTGATAAGACGTCTGGAGTGAAAGGTGCGAAGTCGGCGACTGAGGCCCCTGCCACTACCTATGTACCATGTTCTTCTTCTACCCACGCTTTCTCCGTCTGGCTACGATAGTAGCGTGACCTTCCGGTAGCCTGAAACCTGGTCGAATGGTCTACACATGCTCTATCTGTACAAAGAGAAGGAGGTGCAGTGTCATGGATGACTAGGATAGGAGGTTTAGATGAAGCGGGACATACCTCCAACCATTGTTGTATATGTATATGTATAGATCTATGAGGGCATTCCATTCTGTCTAGGGAGCCGCCGGAAAAGGGGGCATTATTTCACATAAGGGATGTGTGATTTATCCGTGGATCAGGGGCTGTTGTGTAAACTGAGTGATCAGGGAGCGGGTGGATTCATGGGATCGAGCTCGCATTCTTAGAGGCGACCGTGAGGGCGCAAAGAAAAGCGAAGGGCTTTTGGGTTAATCGATTCGACGTCCAAGCATTCATCAACTGATTGACAGTCGAATAGACCCCGGTCTCTCTAAGAGGGGGTATAGGGAATGTCTACCGTGCCCTAACTCTTTCTTTCTACTGACTCAGTGAATGATCAAGGAATCTGATTCCAGACCTCATTGCTCAGGAATGAGGCCCTGATATATAATAGTAGTGGACTTGACGGTCTCTTTGACTCTTTTGAGGAGTAGCGATCTCTGACTCTTTCTGCTAGGTCTGAGTCAGCAGTGTACGAGGTCTATGACTCAGGTCTGTCGAGTCGGTGTCCTAAATCAGCCTATGGTATCGCACACAATCAGACTAGAGAAAGAAGCCTACACTCACTCCTGACTAGGTCACTAGACTTCAACTACCCTACTATGACTGACATTTATCTGAAAGGTGAGGATCCGCGGTGAAGCAGAAAGGAAGACTAGAAGCTGCTCAGCATAGAGAAAGAAGGTCTCGAAGACAAAGGGGAAGAAAGAATACACAGAAGACAAAGGAGAAGAAAGATAAAAGGTCTTCTCGGAAAGATTAGATTGAGAGGTATGTCCACGAACCAAAGAAGATAGATTGCCGCCTGCCATGAGACCACTAATCCAGACCTAGTCGATGTTGTGGTTGACTCTGATTCCAACTCAACAGTGACCAGTCTCACTTGAGATAAGAGCTACGTGGAAGGTGAAGAAGCATAAGCGACAAAAGCGATGCTTATGCCGGTACGAGACAGAGCGGCGGACTAGATAGTGGTAAGGTGTGAGGTAAAGAGAGTTTCTATCGAGCGGGCGAGATCACTAAAAAGTAGTAGTAGGATAAGCAGGTAAATAGCCGTATTGGATTAAGCTGCAGTTATTTTCATAGTCTTGATTTGAGTTTGATTTTCGTTTATATTATATAGTTAGTTGATGTTGATAATAAAATGATGAGATTATAGGGGGACCCGAAGAATGAGGGTAGGCAAAGAGTAGAATAGAAAGTCCCTCGTACTCATTATATTGAACAAGAAAGCACCAATGATCATATACACTAGATCAAAGATGTTATTCTAATTCATATATTGAAAAAAAGTCTAGCCTTCAACGAGACTGACATTAGACTACCCTAGCTGACGATTGCTCTCATCCCCACATGCCGAAGACTAGCTAGGACTGAATGAGGCTAGCAACTTATATCCCCCTGAAGAGAGTGAATGCCTATTAGTTTGTCTGCTTGTCTGACCTTGACTGAGAAAGTAAAGAACTGTGAAACCACGCATTATTCCCGCCTCGGCTTCGGTACCTCACTCACCTTCCCCATACCAGGGTCCGCGGGCCTCGAACCCTCACTAAAACAACGCTTGTATCCCGCTGGAAGAGAATAAGCGCATGTAGACTATTCGCCATAGACTCTCTCACTCGAGCTGAGATACAAAAAGATGCTTGCACGCTTCCTAAACGAGAAGAGAAGGAAAGTGGGCGACAAGATTAGAAAAGCCACTATTACTATTATATCCAGGTCATACCTTTCCACTAATAGATGATCCAGAGGAGGATCAAATTGTAGAGGGTATGTTTTCCTATTCATCATGGGTCATACTTGCTAAGACCTAGCCATCACTAATCTTTCTTTCCTCTCGGTCGATGAATGGAAGGGGAAAGTGGTCTTTTCGGGTTGCCTTATTTATCTTCCAGTAGTCTACGCATACCCGCCAAGATGTGGAAATGCGGGTTGAGATATCTTCCCCTCGGTAATTCTGGACCTGAGTTCGGCCAGCCTTCTTGGGAACCACATGAAGGGGGCTGACCCACTTACTATCCGAAATGGGGAAAATGATCCCTGCGCTCACCCATTTACAGATTTCTGCCTTAACCGCTTCTCTCTGATTGGGATTCAATCGCCTCTGAGGCTCCCGAGAAGTTTTGGCCCAGGAAGATCTGTTGTGTACAATATGAAGGGCTTATTCCTCTTCAATCGGAGAGTGTCCATCCGATAGACCTAGACTTTCTTTTTAGGACCTCTATGAGTCTGGCTTCCTGTGTATCATCTAAATGAGCATTGATTATCACAAGAAGGGTCTGATCGAAAGAAATACTTGAGGTCCTTTGGGAGTGGTTGAAGTTCAACCTCGGGAGTTGACCCAGCTACGAGGTCTATTGTTGAGATGTCCTACTGTCGAAAGGTAACGGATGTTGTGGGTCTTTACCCGCTCGATTGTTGAATGATCGAAGGTAGAGTTGTGTAGGACTAATTCCCCAACTAGTATATAAGATGGTATGAGAAAACGGATGTCTGACTTCCGTGATCTCCGCAAAGAGCGGAGGAAGGGTTTTGAAAGACAACATCTTTCCATTCTACTTCTATTTTTTTCACTATGGAACCTCAGGGACAATGACTTTTGGAAAATGAAATAAAAAAACAAAGAAATTTCTCATAAATAAAAGATAGTTCTTTTGGCAAGGTATGATTTTTTTGTCTTTTGATGATTCCGATGATGATCAAATAGTCAAGCCTGATCCTCTTACTAGAAAGAAAGGCTTTTCCCCTTCGGGTTCCAAGGAAACAATAAAGATGTCGAATAGGATAAATAGTCAGCCCCGAGAATTTCTGACTTTCTATCTATGGTTAGTAATGACATCCTCAAAACCAGGGATGACCTCTTATCTATGGTGAGTTCACTCTTTCAATGCAGTAGACTGGCTATATCTTCGGAGCCACTCCCGTCACATCTGTGAAAAGTCAGCAGAGGCGGCATCAAGTAAACTATACTGCCTGACAGCGGAAACAATGATCTGGGTGGAAGCAACAAAGTACCACTCCCTAGTAAAGAGGTTCTTGACTTTCATCTGTTGGGGTGATTTTGGAAGAATGTAGATGCTTTTTTCAGAAGTCAAATAGGAGACGAGTTGACTCTTGGTTCTACATCTCTTTGAAGTATACTTCGCTATGTCTCGATCCGGTTGTTCAAGGATACTTATAATTCTTAGTGCATTCTTAGGAATCCCTCTACCTATCTATCTGACTTTGATATGAATGGGCTCAGTATTCACCCATCTTCTTGTCTAGATATGGCAGCACTGGTTTATTGATCGATTTAGGACATACCACGTCCGTTGCATTATTCATATATTTCCAAAGAGATCTTCTATCTTGTGTCTTTGTAAATTGCCAACCCACGTAGGCTTCCCAATAGGCATGGGCATCTTCTTCATAACTACCAGGAAAGCAATAATCCAAGGAATTCACATCGTAGTTGTCAAGTTTAGGTCGATACACATCAGCCATAGTAACCACGCCGAATGAACATATCTTCCTTAAGGTTTGGAATATAAAGAGGTGTCGTCATAATAATTCTATCTAAAGATCGTGAGAGCTAGCGCAGACTGTGTCACCCTTGACACAAAATCAATCTCGTATTGACTCCAGCATATATCTTGTGCTTTAAGCATTATTCCTCCCAGCAAGCCAATATCCTGTTTCATGTACTCAAACAATTCCACCTTTCTTTCAGATAGATTCTCAATCCCAACAGGTTTATTATATATCCAACCTTTCACACTGGCACAAGCTTCTAGCGTCATTGCTGAGGCTCCCAGGGAGCCGAATCACAGAAGATGAATTTCTTCTTTTCCCCATAATAGACTACTAACTCGTAAAGCACCCAATTTCTCATCAAGGGCCTCAGTTTGTATTTGTGATGGGAAACTCAATGTTTGATCAAAAGAATCAATGCGAGAGAAATTGAGAAAGTATATCACTTTGCAGACTATCTCTAAAAGGTTTGGCGGGGGGGTGGCAAATCAAAGAACTAAGTACCTTCAGACTGATTTCAGCAAAGCTATCTATAAAGAAATAATACTAACTAAACCAGCTAGATATATAGTCTTTTCCGGTTTATCTAGAGCTACTCTTAGAACACCAGCCGCATAAGCCATATGCGAATTCTTCTCATCTACCTCATTAATAACAGTTTCGATATCAGCTACTAATAAACCCTCCCTCTTTTCATTAGTCTTTCTCTTGATCTTAGTTATGATATCTGACGGATCTTCTTTCTCATTCCTAATTAGGACTAGGCTTCTTGCTTTCGTTTCGGGCATAACCATGGATTGAAGCCTATTATCAATCTCAGCTTCAGTGATTTCATCCCTGACATCCTTCTTCTTAGTAGTATAGACCCGAACCGAATACTTCATCCTGTTATTTGAGCTTTACGTGAATCCTATTTTCTTAGACATTTCCTTAGATTTCTTAGACTTTTATATAGACAGAATAGAAAGTCCCCATAGAAATCCTCTTCAGTAATGGATATAGCATCACCAAGAGTGAAAGACACATTCCCTGTAGGCATAAAGAGTTCATACGCTGGTGTTATTTTAGCATATCCAGCAGGGTACACATACTGCATCAATAGCAGGCACACAGTCTTAAATAGAAAGACAATATGGCGGGATAAGGCGTATTAAAAGATGCTCATACTATAATAAACCCACCATGAGGTTCTATAATGAGAATCTTGTCTGTCCATCTCTTATTCAGTGTACTAGAACAAGTATGAGTCCGCGGAATGACTCTTAGAATGATGAAGAAAATCAACCTAATTACTATATCGCGATTCCTAGGTCCCCCTCGGCCAAACCGAGGTTGTTTGGCTAGTTATAGGGGTATTAAGGCCTACCTCCGTTGTTTCTGTCATCACCTCCCCCTAGTCCAAGTGGGGCCTTGGCTTTTCGAGAAATAGCGGAGTACTGGTTCAATACTAACTGGCATTTATCCACTGACCCCCCGGTTTATGGTCGGCCACCTCCCAGTCATTAAATATATCCTACATCAAAGCGGAGATTCAATCGCCCGAAGTCTTGCAAGAGCTCAGTGACCAGGACGCACTACTCCAGGAGCTCAAAGAGAACCTACACCGCACTCCGTATGCGTGCCTCCGCCAACCGCAAGCGACGGGATGGGATGTCCAGGATCAAATATCAGGGTGGGGGGTTCTTCTTCGACTCTCCACCTTCCGTCACAAACGTGACCACGAGCTCAGTCCAAAATACTGCAGCACCCCCATATATTCATAAGCAACCAAGCGCATCGGGGAGGTCTCCTATGAACTTTGCCGGAGGGCACTCGCATCCACCCTCTTTTCCACGTCTCCCAGCTTCGACCCTGATTATATAGTAGGGCACACCCGACACTACTGCTCCCTTGCCTGCTAACCCTGGAATAGCTCTCTGGTTGGATGTGAGAGGGATGGTGAAAGGCGGTCGGAGGTTTTGCGCCTTAGGATGGACTGCCAAAGACCCTGTGGCTTCCGTGGTGCTTTCTTCTTTTCAGGCGTACTCTCGGGTTTAGCAAGTATTCACTCACCTGTGGAAAAGAGAGATCCACTCTCTTTCATCGGTCAGAATGGTCTTATATACTAGTTGCAAGGTCTCGACGCTCCTTTCCGGCTCCGCTGCGCTAAGACTCCCGCTCTGCTTTTGAGCTCTTTACCGGGAAACATGGTCCCCTAAATCTCAGACAGGGTTAGCGAACCAAGGGACGATGCCGAAACAGGGACCTACCTTCCCCCCTAAACCTATTTCCATTCAGTAGAGAGCAGCGAGCGTAGACGTGCGTTGAAGTCTGCAAGCTATATAAATGAAATGCGAAGGGTGAAGTCTAGATCAAAGAGGAAGAGCCACAACCGGGTGAAAGCAGTGCCCGGGGGAAGGAGGGGTAGTCAGAGCCATAATGCCCGGGTCCCATCTCGTTCAATATATATTTAGTTGGCGGGAGATTTTCTCCGTCTGTTTTCCGATTCATCACGAAAGGCAATAAAGAGGCCAGAGGTGGGCTTTCTTCTGAGGGTGTTCAACACGAAATTCAGGTGTACAGCATGCTACTGCCCGTATCAGGGGTATAGAAGAACATCGTTGACAAAGACTACGTGAAATCTGGTCGAATTGGCTCATTAGGGATATATATAACAAAGGCTCAGTTGTTGGCGCATTCGTCATTCCAAACCAAAAAGAAAGGCGAAGTCATAATACGCGGCGATCTTCGGATCAGTCGTTATCTTCAGGTATCCCGTAGACGTCATTAAAAGCGAAGAAGTAGTCGCCCCTTGTGGTTATGTCTACTGTTCCCGTAATTCGGGTGGTGCCGGCAATGTTCACATTGGCGAAAAGAAAGTCAATAGTTCATTCCATCTCTCTATCCGACCTTGGTAACTTCTCCGGAAAGAAAGTCCCATACGGCAGCTACGTCGTCTTTGGTCGTTGCCTTTTCGATTAGGGTTGCTATACCCTTCAACCTATGCAGCCCTTTTTTAGGAACGTCGGCTGTCCTGGACTCTGAGCTAGGAGTTAAACAGCTAGGGTGCTCGCAGAGAGCGGTCCGTCTCGGGGGTGACAAGACAGATTGGAAATCCTCTCAATTTCTTTGATATTGATTTTTTATGATATATTAGGATATTTCACTTTGATATTGAATATATATCGCATTGCGATGAGAATCTTTCTGTTAGTAGTACGATGTTGTGGAGGGCTATCACATCTAACAAACTCAGGTATATATTATCTAAGAGTTTGAATTTTGATGCATAATCGCGAATCAGCTAATTTACAGCTCCAAATATCAAGGGAAATATAGCGATTGGACCGGTAATACGCGAAAGGTTTTGGTTAACAGTGGTCAAGCTTCATTTAGGAATGATACTTGTATTCCACTTCCTCTTCGATGAAGATCTCAATCGAATGTGCTCATAACCTGCTGCGCTTCTTTCATCTCAATCTCCTCTTGATGAATGGGCACCTTCCCGCACTTATCCGGTGCTGGCTGATCCGATCCGGCTTCACCTTCTTCTATCTCGATGTCTCCTTCTCTCCTCCGCCGTGCTTGACGAACTAGACTCAGCCTCACTCACTTATCTAAGCGAACTGACAAGAGATCAAATAATGTCTGTTTAGCAGTTAGACTAGGGATACAGGTGTGGACTTTAGTGGAGGGGCGGCATGTGGATCGGAAAGGTCTTGGGCGGTGGCGTAGGCAGCTGCTTTCTCGTGTGGCGGCAGTTCCAGTGCTCTTCCGACTCTACTGATGTAGTGGCCAAAAGTGGGATCGTGTGCTGGTAGCGAAAATTCACCCTTGCTTCCGAGTTGGGACCGCAACGACTATATATATGATGATAGTAATGAGATCACCTTCAGAATGTGCTAACTATGTGCCGAAAAACGTAGGCTGGATTCACCCCGTCGAGTTCCCATGCTATCTAGGTATTATATACGATAGTAGTAGTAGAGAAGTATACGCAAAGCTACGAGGAAGGACTCGTAGTGATAACGCAAGGACAATAATAGTGTGGATTCCCACTCCGGAATAGAGTACTTATTGGAAGAAGACTTTTGACCGCCAAGTAATGGTGCCCAGTCATTTCAACCTCATCACGGCCCCCTGAAACAGACCCTTGGTCAATCGCCCAAGACCTCAACCAACCTGCCTTGCTTTTCCCCTTCTGCTATCAACTATTCACCTATCCCGGCGTCCCACTTCCGTCATCGAGCCTCCGCATATATAAGGAAGTTGGGGGTTCGGGGGGAATGAGGCCGTGAACCAGATGGGGATCTTCTACTCGCGATAGATGTTCGAGGTTCACGTCTGGGGTTCTTCCGGCCTAATAGAAAGCGATCTTCCTTTTTTCGGAAGTGAAAGAAGAAGCAGCTATTGACTCAACCAAATAAAAAACATCTCCCCGAGAAAGTCAAGGAAAACTCATCCGCATCGAATGCAAGCAGCGTTGAGGGAAGGTTAGGGCGATAGCATTCCTTCTTCTTTGAGAAGAGTCGCCCTACTACTGATTTGATTAGCGGCTCATCCCGTGGTCTCTTCGATATGCTCTTTCCTTATGACTCTCCTCCAGTTATCGGATACAGGTAGACAGAGGAGTGTGAGGTGCATTCGCTGTGACCTTAGGGGGTCAGAGGTGGGGAGGAAAAAGATGCAGTAGGGGTGAAAAGCGAAAGAAAAACCTCCTTCCTCTTCTATCTCAGTCCGGCTGCCTTGGGCCCTGGAAGCGAAGGGACTCGGCACCCCTACACTTTTTCCTCTTCGTCTTTTCTTTCACTTTTGCTTTTTTTAGTCTTTTCTTGCCTTTCTCTCTGGTTGTTTTCATTTCTTTCGTCAACTATCTGCCTCCGCTTCTTCTGCCATTTCAAAATGCCCTCAATCGTCGCATTCAGAGCTGGCTGCTGGTAGATGCCCAATGGGTTCTTGCGAAAGGAGGAGTTTCGGAGAAAGACTAGACTAGAATCGGAAGCTCTTCCTGGCCCGAATATCTAGTTGGGGCTCTCTTGTTTCCATGAGGAGTATGGGTGCATGGGCACGTAGCGGGGAGATGAAGGAGTGAGAGAGAGAGGCGGACCTATCCCTCTGACCTGAGGTGCCTGCCATGTCTTCCCCGACCTGCACACATAGTAGTCGATCTTTCTTCACCAAAAGGGATCCTTTTCTACTCACTATCTGATCTCTGGCTGTCGACTTTTTCCCTCGGGCTCTAACCACTTCTAACCTCATTTATGCTGCGCTTATAGCCTCCTACCTCTGCCTCGCTTCCTGGATCTACAGATATGGTAAAATGACGGCTTTCTGAGACCTCCCGCTAGCCTTTGCCCTCTCTACCTCTCTTCTTTTTCTGAGGTCATTTTCTTTTCCCGCGTAGAAAATGCCTCTCCCCAACTCTTTTCTTGCTTAACTTAAGCTTTCTAGTCTCATCCCTCGTCGACACCCGGACTATAAATTAGCTTAAAGGCTCACTTGGAACAAATATAACTAGAATCATTCCTGACCTCCTTCAGCTTGAGACCTCATTAAAGGCCTAGCATAGGACAGGGTGTGTACGATGTTTCATTTCTGATCCCTAGCATCTTAACGCCTAATAGTGTGTTGTGCGGAAGGTAATATGTAGACAAATCATCAATAAGTCACCAAAACCCGTGCGAGTGTAGTAGCTGGAAGCCTCAAAGTGGAAGAGCTACGTAGCTGGAAGCCTCAGAGTGGAAGGGCTATTTGAAATCTGATCTTGTTTTGGGAATTTCATTAAACCTGCGGGGTCAGTTGATCCCCTATTCATAGATCCGCCCCCTCCCCGTCACTTCCGTTCTATACCTGCACGAGGCCGCTTCCTCAACTCTCTCGCTACTATATATCCGGGGCTCGCACCCTTCGTAGCTTATAAGAGGCGAGACAAAGCTAGGGATAAATGAGAGAGCTCTTAGAAATCCCCACTCCGTCCATCTTAGCTTCGAAGAACACAAGCCAGTAACGGAAAAATGCATTATTCTTCTATATATTTAATAAGAGTGGTAGCTAGTCCTTCATAGAGCTTTGACAAGAATTCGACACCTATAATAGTCCAATTCGGCGGGGAATGTCATCTACTCTACTTCCTTATGCACGGAGCGGAAGACTGAATTCGACGATCCCCAACGCATGCGGCTTGAAGTCAAATTACAGAGGCAAGCTCATTACGCGCAAGCTTGTCAGGCTTGAAAAGAGCTCACTCGTGGGTCTGCCGGTGATTCTTCTTCTTTTTCTTGATGCAAGGCTGGCTCCTTCTATCGTATCGGTTCTGGTTTCCCTTCGACTTCTTTCTTCCTCATCCAGAGTAGAAACCATACACCAGGATTTGCTTCTTCTTAACCAGACCAGGATTTTCTAGTGTGTTAAGCAATTCCAGAGGATGGGATCGTCCTGCGAACCGAAGACTAGAATTGATAGATGCACTCTGAGCCGACAGTCCGGGCTCGGCTAAAACACAAGGTAGGCGACAAAGGTTTAAGAGCTAGGTTGTCAGAAGTCAAGGTCCCAAGCATCCGAAGAAGAAGATATATGGATATTCGACGAAGTTATATATGACGAGGCCGCGCTATGGGCGGGCTGAGACTCAGACCCAGCTTTTTGCGTCATTAGCTGCGATGCTTTACCGATCGAGCGTCAGTCAAGCCTGCCCAAGCCATCTCGATTTCCCCTCCCTTCCCTATCCTATGTAGGTAGTATGATGATGATTCGTCCTCTTCTTACCAACCAGTCCTCTCGCTTTTTGCTTCAACTGATACGGGAGCTACCTACCTCCTTTTGTTTGATTGACTCGCTCGTCAGCTTAACAACCAAGGCCTGTTAGATAGACGTGCAGCAGGATATTCAAAGCCTTCAAAAAAGCCGCTAGTGTGGGAAGGTATGAGAGAAGAGGCAGAGTTGTCGATAGTAGACAGAGTTCTAGGTAGAGGGAAGATGATGATGAAAGATCATAACGGGCGAAGCGCAACTGGTATATATATAATCTCAGGTAATATATTGAATATAGACTCAGCCTCTTCTTAATCAAATAGACGTGGGATAAGATACACCATAATAGAATGAATGAACTGCTCTTTCCTTGCGCGAACTAACGGGAGTCCCCTAGAAAGAATTCGAAGACGGCACGACCCAATCAAGCCATCGATCATTATCTGGACTGGAGTCAGAAGGAGTTCATGCTGAATCAGCAGGGAAATCAGTCTTGTTCCGGGCTGGGAAGAAGATGGTACTATCCGCAGGAGGTCGGGTAGGCAGCGGGCTTTGAGTGAGGCGATGGGAAAGCATTCTGGGAAGTCCAAGCTCTTCACCGGACCTCAATTCGCGTACGGCCTCGCACGGAATGATTGTACTTGAAAATAGACTGGACGGAATGAGTCAAGAATAGAATAGAATGGGATTCGATTGGACAAGACTAACTAAATCGAGTGATCTGGTTTTGGTGATGGGCCTTATCATCGATCATCTTGCATGCAATATCATATTGAACTTTCTCTGAATCATCCTACTACTGAAGGTCCTACGCTTCCGCTGTATTCGATCTCTTCCGCGGATGGCTACTGGGATCGTTTGGTTTCTATCATTGCTATTATATCGCGATAGAAGATGAGACGACGAGGTCAACTCGCGGTCGAACCAAGAGCATTAGACCAGTAAAGGCAGGTTTCTGTCCTATCGGCTTGTCTGAGAAAGTCTTCCTCGAGACTTGGCTGTTTGTAGCTAGAAGTCTTTCGCTTTTCCGTTCTAATAAGCGATGCAAGCAATGCATCTCTGAGATCCTTAAAGGCAGGAGAGCAGGGTATTATATTAGCTCTCGGGCTATGCCTTGTTTTCCGGATACCAGAGTGTCCTGATCAGCGAAAGCGATAAGACGGAGCCCTTTATTACAGCATTGGCCCACTAATATATCTCATGTCGTTGCCATCCGCGATTAGACTAGATTTTTCATTCTTTTTTTCTTTCTCTCTTTCTTATCGTCTTCATTTGCCATTATGATTGTATTGCCTTATTTATGTCCGCGGATCCGGCCAATGAAGGCTATTTGATCTTAACCCACATTTGCATCTTCTATATTGGATTCTTGCCCTATTATATATTTCTCGTCGCTTCATTCACTCGTGAGATAGGGCCCCTCTAATGACGCACCTCGACTCCCAGGGCTTCGCTACTCCTTCTCCTCCCCTTCGTCCCTCACTCCGGCTGCCGCCTTTGCGCGAGGGTGGAAAAGAAGAAGGTGGTTTCACCCTCTTTCAACAAGAAAGGTAGCCACCGCCCTTTGGGGATGGGTTAGGGAAGGGGAGCGTCAACTCGATGCAGAGAATACTATCTCCCACAACCCGGTATGTGATGCACTTGCTTGCTTATGAATATATGGATGGCCGGATGCGGATTGACTGAGGCTTGCTGGCTTAGAGCGTCTACTTTGGAAGTTAGCCCATTCCCAATTTCCAAAGAGTAGTAGACCGGGAATTCGCGCTATGAATCCCCCAAAGAAAATATCTACTATGAAGCCTAGCTTTCTTCCGGGAAAGAGGAGGATTTCCGTGAAGCATAGTGGATTGGTTTGCTTCCCAGAGGATCAAGTCAGTCAGTCTTGGACCCTGAGAGAGCTCTAGTGCCTGCTGGGGTAGCGGGTTTTTCTGAGAGCGAATCTACGGCTGACTTTATTGAGACTTCAAATTTAGAGATTTGGGGATTCAGGGACCAGATTTGCTACTCTATGTGCTTATTTAGCAATTGTCCTAGGCCTGTTGAGTCTTTTTAACTCGCTTCTTTGACTAGGAGCGGGAAAGAGGGCTTCGGGGCTTGTGGGTATCCGGCACCCGAAAAGCCTTTATCATTCTTTTGATTATCAGTAGTAGGAGGGCAGGACTTTTCCAGCGCCCCATATCTTTGACTCGCGAAAGTCATATTTTTGAGACGCGATTAAATGACCAGAAGAAAGCACGCCAAGTGAAAGGTAGACTCATGGCCGGGCTGGAGCAAATAGAGGCATACTGATAGTAAGTAGGAAAGTGGCATTTGAAATTGCGGGGTACGAAGAAGGGGACGAAGGAAGACTACTCAATCCTCCGTCTGCCCTTGTTCCTATGTCTCTATATATCTTTCTTTTCCCATCCCTTTGATTAAGAAGGTCTTCGTGAAGGATGAATCCGGTGGACAAGACTGATTGGCTGTAAAGAAAACGAGTGGCTAGTTCCTTTTTTTCCGACCAATCTCAGTCTGACATCCTTCGTGCACTGGCTACAGCGAATCCGTTGAGATTTGAGATTACAGGTTGACCACTACTTATGGATTAGATGGAGAAATTAGGACCCGGCCCACCTATCCCACAGGGAAGTCAGGATGCAGAAGGCCTATGTATCTTGGAGCTGAGGGTGACTCCCGATCAAAGCATAGTTCCAACCCAGTCAGTTAGCCAATCCGAAAGAGGAAGACATTCCTCAATAGCAGCTGATCAGGCGTTTACCTTTAGAGTCGTATAGCTCATGGCAAGAATCTGATATCCCTCCTTCATCCTTTCATAAAAGGAACCCAAACTCAACTACCAATGAAAGGCCGCTTATGGCTCGCAGCTGCCTTGAACTCGCTCGCTTACCTGACCCGCCTCTTCCCCTCAACTGCTAACTATAGCACAGTCGTCTAGCTTCCATCCCGCAACTTCTAGTGAGATTGGCTTTGAATAAGATTATTTCCTTCCGTCAGGAGTAGGTAAATGCTCCTTCTTCGCAGACCCTTGTTGGAAATGCGAGCCCACGACGAGCCATTATGCAATAAATGTTATTGCAATTCACTCCTTAATTTGAAATGAAGAATGAATAATTTGCATAATAGGTCCCTTAGTACAATTAGGGTTATCTACCATGGCCATCTTAATGATCATACAGCTGTTGATTCAATTATTGAATCATAGAGGCTGGTACTTAGATGAATATCTAATGAGTTAGATTGAGGACTCATCGAGCACCGTCAAATGATCGTTAAGAGATGATCTCCAGCCTGAGTAGGAGATGGCAATCCTTATCTTTAAAGGCTGATATCTGACCGACCTCTTGATGCAGGTCCTCTGCATAGGAATCGAGATTCGGAGGTGTCAGATTAGTTAGGTCAAAGAGTTGACTTAACGAGATCGAGATAACCAAAGTCCTATATCGTATGCTGTCATGATATAGGCACGCATCCTCTGACCGGAGACAGATGTGTTACTATATGTCTGAGTGTGTACATTTGGCAGACCAATAGGTTGATGACCTAATCAAGGTCTACACACCGGCGCGCTGGTGTGCATATAAGGGCATATGAGTAATACGATCTCTCAAAGGGATCATACAGGTTCAGTTACTGAACCGGAAGACATGAGCTCACTCATGAGATATTGGGAAGAATCAAATTCCGTGCGCACGGTCGTCTCGCTTTGGAAGCTTGACTGAATTTGTAGGTTTGATATATACTTTTGGAAAGTATATGACCAAGACCTAGGTATGATATATGCTTTTGGAAAGTATATGATCGATACCGACTCCCAATGATCGAATGAGAAACTTACTGATAAAACCATGAAGTAGACAGTATAAAGTTGATCCAATACTTCGGGTTTAGTTTGAGTCTTCCAGTATGCAGGATGTATAGGTATTGGGAATACCTGAGGGTGATGTGATCATAAACGATTGTATAACCATGACGCTTCCATTCCTAGGGAGTGATGAAACGGGTCTGGATTTTAGTGAATCCTCTCAGTAGAGAAATAATCTGATCTTGGTCCAAGTGTTGGACATTGATCTGAATGTGATTCAGATGCAATAAGAAGATTAGATTTATGATCTTGATTTAATCAAGCATCTATGGGAGGCCTGCGATCTGGATTTGAGATATGATCTCAATATCCATGTCACTATACGTGGAACAATACAATCGCCCTGTCCTTATCTCCAAGTATCTACGGAGAGAGAGCGCATTATCCTTGAAGGAGTTCATGGATAATTCTATTGTTGATTTATGTATCCGAGCATTGAGAAAATGGATAATTAAATGTGATTTAATTATCATGAGTAATATGAATTTGATTCATATTATAAAGAGAGTTATCTGAGATAATTAAATGTGATTTGATTATCAAAGACATGAATAATGTGAATGTGATTCATATTATTTGAGAACAAGAGAATAAAGATCCAAGATGATTAAATGTGATTTAATTATCATGGATATGAATAATGTGGATAGCAATATCCATATTAGTCATATATATTATAAATGTGATTTATAATATATAAGAGAGAGCTATTTGTGATTTACATTTGTTAATTAAATGTTAATGTGAATTGGATTCACATTGGACATTGAATTGAAAATGTAATTTACATTTTGTTTTGGGTTGTGAATATGATTCACAAATTTCCAATGGCATGATTGCAATGTTCACAAAATAAATTGGATTTATTTTTCTGAAATAATTTGTAACAAATGTTGTTGCAAATATTAGAGAGAATCATGAGATAATGTAATCTCATGTAATAGGAAAAAGGAAGCTCCCTTCCTAATGAGGAGAGGGGACGACCACAATTCCATAAGGAATGTGGTAGCCGTCCACCCTCCTTATGGAAGGAGGCTTGCCTCCTTTCCTATCTCTCCAATGGAGATTGATTTGATATAAATCAAATTATATTTAATATATATTTGATTTTTATTAAATTAATTGTTGTTGTGTTTTAGCAATAAATCATGACCATTGAAAGAAACACAAATTAATGTGGACCATTGGATTTGTGTTGACACATGGATTGAGATCCATGGATCCCAAAACCCTATAAAAGGAGAGGCACCCCATTGCTCTTCTTGGCACATAAGTGAGACAACAAGTCTCTCTCTCTTTCTTTCTCTTTCTCTCCCTCTCATGGCCGTCCACCATGGATGCCCTAGAGAGGCTCTCCATCGCCGCGGCACCGTCGTTATGCTACCCGATGTTTTGCTCGTGGAACTCTGTCTACTTCGGCATGCCTTGCTCGTGAAGAAGATGTTGGATCTCGTGTGTCGAGATCAGGAGATCCACCGCTTGGATCATCAACTTGGATTGCGAGAAGCACGCGGTTCATCCCCGCGCTCGCAAGCGTCTCCTCCGACGGATCAGACTTGAGACAGGAGGTCTCTTCGTTTAGAGACTTGATCGCAACCACGCTTCAAGAGGTAAACCTAATACTTTGTTGTGGTTTAGATGAAACGATCCGAGAAGTGTTCTTGGATCATGTGGTTTCGTCACATGAAAATTTTTAATTTCCGCTACATAGAACAACTAGTACGACTAGTCGTTCTTCGTCGTATTCGATACGACGATCACGCTTCCGTGATGCGCTTGAGGATCTATCCATATCCTACAATTGGTATCAGAGCCTTAGGTCGGTGGTTTTGGATACGATTCATAAACCGAGGACGACTTGGGTTCATTAGGGTTTGCGAAAGCTTTCTTGCATTTCATTTTCGCATCTCTGTTTTGATATTATTTTCGGCACTGTTTAAATTGTTTAAACACGAAAATAATATTTGGATTTTATTCTCCATTAAATAAGGAAACCGTAGGATCTGAGTTTGCATGATTTCGATTCCGTTTGCTCTAGATATGCTCATTTTAGTGAACATGTATCCACTGTTTCGGGGACTGCGGATCATGACGTAATTAAGATGTTAATTGCGGATTTGAAACGCCTTGAAATGCGTGCAAATCACTTGGGTTCTGTTGTAAATCAAATTAGCAAACTTTCGAAATTTACTTTGCTTAATTTGGATTTAAATTGATTGAGATATGGTATTTTTAGTAAGTGAGGGTCACTGCTGAAAATACTTTCCTAATCAAGAACCTAGTGATTGTCATTTAATTAATTAGTGAAATTAAATTGTTTAATTTCCTGGAATAATTATGCATAAATATTTGTGAAATATTTAATGATAATTATGTCCTTAAATGACTTTGCCCAAACCAACAAATGATTAGATGTGATCTAGATCAAGATTGGTTACATGATCTACATGATCAACATACCAACAAACATGGTGCTTGAATATGACTTGGTATTTGTTTAGCAGATCTCATTATAACGTTAATCAAAATTGTTTTGATTATTACTATATGGTATAATTTCGGTTGAAGAACCGATGATCATCTCAAGTACAAAATGATCTATTTTGCATTATCCTTTCTAGAGCTGGATATGGTGTCTAGTCGGAGAGCATTGGGGTTGCGGGTTGCAACGTATGTGGTCCGTCCCACTCTCGTCGGTACTGGCCATGACAGTGGGTAGGGTTAGTATAATGCTTAAGAAATCATGATGTATTTCTAATTATTAAAATTCGAAATAATATGTATTTGAGATAATACCATAATTCAAGTAACAATTAAAAATTGTTTGTTGGATATTAATTGGATCATTAATTTAATATGATTAGATTAATTGGAATCCAATTAAAATTAAGACACTCTATTATAAATAGATGTGTTATTTCCCTTTGGAAGAATTAATCATAATGAATATGATTCATAATGATTAATTAGAATTTGAATATGATATGGAGGATCACATAAGTGACATCCATGGTCTCCCGTCAAGGCGAAGGGTTCCGTCGCCAGGGATTGTATGTAGGAGACGCCTGTCCGAAGTGACAGCTCCTGTATTCAAGCGCATCTGGATCGGGCTCTTTGCTTCTCGAAAGAGTAAGGCCGTATACGTAGTGACCCCAATATCAGATCCTCATATTATTGGGGCGATATTAGATTGCGTATAGCGAGTACTATTCCTGTTGACGGTTGGTTCAATTAACGACGGGTCAACATCGCCTTAGGGGTGGTGGGCCCGGGTGTTAAAGACCGAATTGGGAATGCAAGTTGGACTTGCAAGGCGGAATGTGTTCCCGCTTCCTTTTTATTCGAGTTCCAGATTCTCATATTATTGGGATGTAACAAAGATAAGGAAGGAGATCCCAGATCTTGTTGAGATATAATGGTAAGTATATCTCTTACATTGAAAGTGATTAAGGGAATGAACTTTCAGTGTTGACAAGACAAGACAACTTTGATATAAAAATCCTAAATCAAAGTAAAAATATATATATATTTATTTATATATTTATGCAAATTTCTTATTTCAGATAATCCTTCATTAAAACCCACTCAATGATATACTCAATAATAACCAGTAAAATATCATGAATTGGACTCATGATCCAGATATTGTACTTGCAATTGGACACATAATGTATGAGGTTGCAATGTGCAAGTTTCCTCATAATATTGAGGAATGACAATTAAATAGATAATAGGACTACAACCCTAGGGTTTGTATGTCTCTATAGTCTTGATCTCTCATCAGATGTACTTTGGAAGTGACATGATTATCGCAATTGTCAAATAATCCTTATAAAATTAATGAAGATATTCTGGCATACATATGTGCTCTTGACATTTAACATGAATGAGATGGTTCACTGCATCATGCAGAATGGTGGCTCTATAAGAGATGATGTATTCAAATTGTCTGAGTACCTACCTGAACCTATGTTTTAAGAGTTTAGATGGATGTAGATGATGAGTGTCATCATTCTACTATCTATACTCTGGTCATTCATGAAGCTTCATAATATTCATATTGTATGAATTTAATGAAGCATGAATAAATGTTGAAATGCTCTTACATAAGAGATCCTTAGTCTTAAGCAATGGTTGCTTATAGATAAAGGGAGCGCAGTGGAAGCATGGGTTGGACCTGAGTAAGAAGTATGGTCAAAGAGTTGACTGTACATCTATGACTTCCATATGTCATCTGAAGAGTTGGATGAATGCCAATACTGCAATAAGTTGATGTGTTGATAGTATGACTATCAAGTCTGTCTAGAATCCTTGGAGAAGGACTCGGATAGAGCATCAAAATAATCTACATAAATCATTGAAATTGACTTTCTTATTTGATAAGATAAAGTCAAATAATTGTATCTCAATCTTCTGATGACATTTGCAATAGGTTGCATATGTTTTTAGAAGACCAAAAAATTTGATCTTAAGGACTATAGTTATCAACATGGATATTGATGCAATTGTTGCAACAATCTCTACTGGATTGATAGACTTGTTAATTTCAGTGGGAGAGCCCTTAGTCGTATAGAATGTCTCTATGACCTAGATATAAGAATACACTCATTGTTTGTTTCTAAATGTTGGAAATAAACATGAATTCTGAGATAGAACTATCATAAAGAGTTATGATGAAGATATTTCAGATAGTAATCTAAAATCTAGTGGACTCCACAAAATTAGAAAATTAATGAATGGTTCATTAAGATTTCTAAATACTGAAATTAAACCTTAAGATCAATAGGAGGATGAAGACCATTTGACAATGATCTAGCATCAAGCCTTGGACATTTCTCTATTTATTTGATCAATAGGCTAGTAAGAGATGAAACTTTAGAATGTTTAAAATTTCAAAGCTTACATGCTTATGAATATTGTATTCATAATAAAATATCCAATACACCATTCTTTGGGAATGGTGTAAGATGATAAGGTATTCGGGATCTCATACATATTGATGTAAGCGGATCATCTATATCATAGTAAACATTATGGATATATGATATATATTAATGATTATGTATGATATGAAATTTCTTCTCTTCACCTGAAGAAACCTTTGAAATATTCAAAGATTTCATAATTTTGGTCTACAACCAAAGTTTGAAGGAAGATAAAATGAATTTGATCTAATCAAGGTAGCATGTACCTGTTAGATGAATTCAAAGGATACCTTATGGAGATATGAATATCATTTCTATCTCAACCCTCCTAACACACCTTAACTCAATAGAGTTATAGGAAGATACAATTGGATCACGTGTGACATGATCTTATCAATGATGATTTTTAGCATAATTATCCCTTAGTTTCCAGGTATATATATGTAGTAGAGACTACAATGTGTATCCTTAATAAGGTTCCATGCAAGATGGAATCTAGCACTTGAGAGTGCTGCTTCATTAGGAAAATAAAGGGTGGTATTGGATACCTACTTTATGACCTTGAGATTCCTAAAATATTTCATCTCTGAGAATGTGATTCTTAGAGGTTGATACTCTTAAGAATCAAGATGAAAATGAAGTGTAGGAACTCATTTAATCTTGAAAAGATAATGAGGCTCCTAAAATTGGAAACTAAAAGGACAATTAAAGATGAAACACTAAAACCTCTTCAAAAGAGTTTGAGGAAGGATTCCATGTGTCAGAGAAATCTCACAATGATCGAACTTCATGTGATGAAGCTTCTGAAGATCATAGCATGGATAGATGGATGTTAGTAATAAAAGTCTAAAGTAGACTTCATATGCAAGTGTTGTATATGGACCCTCGTGGATCCACCTATATGGGTAAAACCTGTAAAGGTGTAAATGGATCTTCAAGAGAAAGGGAACCTGATGAGAAGGTAGAGACATTCAAAGCACGGTTCGTAGCCATGAGCCACGCACCGGAAGAGAAGACATTGCTTGCAATAAGACTTGCTCTTCGGTGACCATGCTTAAAATCATCAGAATATTGCTAACCTTAGCTACACAACTTGACTATTGCATCTTCAAGACGTAAGTCAATATTGCATTCCTCTACGAATACCTCTTTGAGGATATTCACATGAAGTAGCCCCAGGGCTTCATGGTTGAGGAAAGCAAGGTGTGCAAACTAAGGAATCCATCTATGGACTCAAATAAGCTTCTTGAAGTTGGACCATAAGATTTGATGGAATTATAATTGTTATGATTTCAGATAGAATCTTGATGAGCCATGTGAAGCTTAGTGGGAGTGCCTTTGTGTTCATCTTGCTGAATGTAGATGATATCCTGATCATTTAAAATGATATAAGGATAATAATAAGTGTTTTATTATCTGGTTGTTCCATAACTTGAGATATGATCTCAAAGATACCTCTTAGATCTTAGTTCTGAAGATGTTCAGGAGCAAAGAGAAGAGGGTATTGGGATTGTCACATTAATAGTACATCTTGGACATATCCATTTTATGGAAAATTCCAAGAAAGGCTTCCATCCCTTAAGATATGGTACTGACCTATCTAAAGGGATAGCACCTCAAAGAGTTGAGGAAGTGAATGCTAGAATTACTTGCCCTTGGGCATCGGTTCTAAGAAGCCGGGTATGTGCTAGAAAAGCCAGATGACTGCCATGCAGTGGGAGTAGTAAACTGTTACTAATCCTACTATGGAAATAAAACACTTGATTGCAGTAATAACAAAATCTTCATAGATGAGGAGATTTTTGAGATAGTGATCTCAAAGTCTTATCTTCAAAAGTTTAAGACCTTGTCGGTAGTGATCTATAAGGGTCTTAACCCTAGATACCTTTGGAGATAGAGATCTTCATGAATAAAGGTATTATTATAAGGATTATGAAAATACTGGTTATAACAATTATTAAGCTATAGTGTCAAGAACACTACAATAGCTTTAACAAGGTTTAGTATTGGTTGCATGAGATGCAACAATCGCATTAGATGCGAGCACTGTTACTGGGGATATGTAAGTGCCGTAAAAGTACTTGGCATAGTCTCGCGGGAACAGAGTGACTGATCAGCTTACCTAGCTATTTTCTAAATAGCCTATGATTGTCACATGAGTGTGGGTTTAAATGATTAGCCCATCAATGGCTCTTTGGGATAGTGGGAGATTGTTGGAAATGCGAGCCCACGGCAAGCCATTATGCAATAAATGTTATTGCAATTCACTCCTTAATCTGAAATGAAGAATGAATAATTTGCATAATAGGTCCCGTAGTACAATTAGGGTTATGTACCATGGCCATCTTAATGATCATACAGCTGTTGATTCAATTATTGAATCATAGAGGCTGGTGCTTAGATGAATATCTAATGAGTTAGATTGAGGACTCATCGAGTACCGTCAAATGATCGTTAAGAGATGATCTCCAGCCTGAGTAGGAGATGGCAATCCTTATCTTTAAAGGCTGATATCTGACCGACCTCTTGATGCAGGTCCTCTGCATAGGAATAGAGATTCGGAGGTGTCAGATTAGTTAGGTCAAAGAGTTGACTTAACGAGATCGAGATAACCAAAGTCCTATATCGTATGTTGTCATGATATAGGCACGCATCCTCTGACTGGAGACAGATGTGTTACTATATGTCTGAGTGTGTACATTTGGCAGACCAATAGGTTGATGACCTAATCAAGGTCTACACACCGGCGTGCTGGTGTGCATATAAGGGCATATGAGTAATACGATCTCACAAAGGGATCATACAGGTTCAGTTACTGAACCGGAAGACATGAGCTCACTCATGAGATATTGGGAAGAATCAAATTCCATGCGCACGGTCGTCTCGCTTTGGAAGCTTGACTGAATTTGTAGGTTTGATATATACTTTTGGAAAGTATATGATCAAGACCTAGGTATGTTATATGCTTTTGGAAAGTATATGATCGATACCGACTCCCAATGATCGAATGAGAAACTTACTGATAAAACCATGAAGTAGACAGTATAAAGTTGATCCAATACTTCGGGTTTAGTCTGAGTCTTCCAGTATGCAGGATGTATAGGTATTGGGAATACCTGAGGGTGATGTGATCATAAACGATTGTATAACCATGACGCTTCCATTCCTAGGGAGTGATGAAACGGGTCTGGATTTTAGTGACTCCTCTCAGTAGAGAAATAATCTGATCTTGGTCCAAGTGTTGGACATTGATCTGAATGTGATTCAGATGCAATAAGAAGATTAGATTTACGGTCTTGATTTAATCAAGCATCTATGGGAGGCCCGCGATCTGGATTTGAGATATGATCTCAATATCCATGTCACTATACGTGGAACAATACAATCGCCCTGTCCTTATCTCCAAGTATCTGCAGAGAGAGAGCGCATTATCCTTGAAGGAGTTCATGGATAATTCTATTGTTGATTTATGTATCCGAGCATTGAGAAAATGGATAATTAAATGTGATTTAATTATCATGAGTAATATGAATTTGATTCATATTATAAAGAGAGTTATCTGAGATAATTAAATGTGATTTGATTATCAAAGACGTGAATAATGTGAATGTGATTCATATTATTTGAGAACAAGAGAATAAAGATCCAAGATGATTAAATGTGATTTAATTATCATGGATATGAATAATGTGGATAGCAATATCCATATTAGTCATATATATTATAAATGTGATTTATAATATATAAGAGAGAGCTATTTGTGATTTACATTTGTTAATTAAATGTTAATGTGGATTGGATTCACATTGGACATTGAATTGAAAATGTAATTTACATTTTGTTTTGGGTTGTGAATATGATTCACAAATTTCCAATGGCATGATTGCAATGTTCACAAAATAAATTGGATTTATTTTTGTGAAATAATTTGTAACAAATGTTGTTGCAAATATTGGAGAGAATCATGAGATAATGTAATCTCATGTAATAGGAAAAAGGAAGCTCCCTTCCTAATGAGGAGAGGGGACGGCCACAATTCCATAAGGAATGTGGTCGCCGTCCACCCTCCTTATGGAAGGAGGCTTGCCTCCTTTCCTATCTCTCCAATGGAGATTGATTTGATAGAAATCAAATTATATTTAATATATATTTGATTTTTATTAAATTAATTGTTGTTGTGTTTTAGCAATAAATCATGACCATTGAAAGAAACACAAATTAATGTGGACCATTGGATTTGTGTTGACACATGGATTGACATCCATGGATCCCAAAACCCTATAAAAGGAGAGGCACCCCATTGCTCTTCTTGGCACATAAGTGAGACAACAAGTCTCTCTCTCTTTCTTTCTCTTTCTCTCCCTCTCATGGCCGTCCACCATGGATGCCCTAGAGAGGCTCTCCATCGCCGCGACACCGTCGTTATGCTGCCCGATGTTTTGCTCGTGGAACTCCGTCTACTTCGGCATGCCTTGCTCGTGAAGAAGATGTCGGATCTCGTGTGTCGAGATCAGGAGATCCACCGCTTGGATCATCAACTTGGATTGCGAGAAGCACGCGGTTCATCCCTGCGCTCGCAAGCGTCTCCTTCGACGGATCGGACTTGAGACAAGAGGTCTCTTCATTTAGAGACTTGATCGCAACCACGCTTCAAGAGGTAAACCTAATACTTGGTTGTGGTTTAGACGAAACGATCCGAGAAGTGTTCTTGGATCATGTGGTTTCGTCACATGAAAATTTTTAATTTCCGCTGCATAGAACAACTAGTGCGACTAGTCGTTCTTCGTCGTATTCGATACGAAGATCACGCTTCCGTGATGCGCTTGAGGATCTAACCATATCCTTCAACCCTCAGAAAAGTCAAAAGACCCCATAGCCAATTTCTTTATTGTTTGATGAAAAATGAGATATTTGTCTTGATCTATCATATATAATGGGAAAGAAGAAGCAAAGCAATGATTTTGGCCTTGAAAAGGCACGGGAGACAACCCTGCTAACGTCATTTCCGGGAAATAGATATTCGGGCGAGCCTCTAAGAGATAATATAGAAGATGCAAATCAATCAGAGGTATATTCATATATAATCATTAGATGATCAATATCTTTCTTTCATGAGCCCCCTTAAATACATCTGACGATATAAGGTACTCGACATAGGCTCAAACTAGAAAAAGTCACTTTGTTTTCTCGCTCTACTCTTCGCACCTGCCTCAGAGGCTAATGCCACTAGCTAGCAAACAGCGAAACTTCTTTCGAATATTCGTCGACCCCGCTGGCATGTCAATCAGTAACCTTCCCCCTTTTGATAGTGAAAAGGGCTGTCAGCTCTTGTTTTCCTGAGTAGCGGATTAATCGAGCATATCTTCTGATGCAAGCTCTTGGGTGCCCCACTTTGGGAAGGAACTCTTCTTAAACAAAGACATTGTTGTGGCATAGGAGAAGTAGTACGTAGAGGGAATCAACGGTGCGAGAGTGAATGGGCTTGTCGAGTTAGGAGAAAAAGCACCGCCACATTCCATTCCGGTTACACTATCAAAGACCCTCGGCTGACGACTAAAGCACCATGCGTATCGCATCCTTCCTTTCCTCGTTTCGGCACAATAGCCTCCACTCGTACACTACGCTTTCGCTTCGAGCTATTAGATCCTTTCACAGCTTACCCTACGTATTTCCTTGTAACCTAAATTCTCATCTAAATCATATCTGACTAAAAAAGCAGTCAATCATTCTCTACTTCCCCGACTTGTTCTTATCTCTCCTACCTCCCGTCTCACTACAGTCGTTCATTCGCTCCGTCTCGTTGGTTTGATGTTCATTTGCCTGGTCTTTCTAGCTAGAAAGACTTTCCTCGGAATGCTTAGTTAGCAAGGGATCTGCGGTAGGAAGACCAAGGGGCCGGGAAGAAAGTACCATCGACTATTTAATTAAGAAGGCCAAAGGTCATCAAAAAAGTCAGGAAGCCCCTCGAGACCCACGAGAGGTTAGTTCGTGAATCGGTTATTATGAATATCAGATTAGGGTTGAAGAGAGCGGGTCTTCGACTACTTTTTCTTGTAGCCTTTCCTAACCCCGGCAAGCAAGGTGGTCAACTAACCTCTTTCTGTCTATACCCCTGCCCCCATATACCCGTGGATCATGAACTCATTAGATGAGAACATTGAAGTAGCATGTGAGAGGTTCCCCTGGCTTCGCTACGCGGATGAGATTTTTCTTGGTTAGCTTCAGCCTAAGCTGAATTTAGGGGTCGCGCGTAAACCTTCTAGCCCTGAGAAAGTTGGGACTTCGAGCTCGCTATCTGCACCCGAAAGGCCCTAAGACGTCTCACTATTCTTAGTCTTTCGGAGGAGAGGTTGAATTCCACCCCCCTTGAGTTTAGCTCATGGGAATCCCGAATGAATCAAGCTATGTCTAAAAGCACTGTGGAGAATATGCTCTCGAGAATGCAATGAGTATGAAAGGCCCTGTCGAAAGTACCCGACAGAGACGAGGATCCTACCTTTGCTATTGGCTTCGACAGGTTTTGAGGCTCCGGCTCTTGCTTTGAAGGAATGGGCCTATATGACTAGTAAGCTCTCAACAAGAATTTTGAAAACAGAACACTCCTGCCTTTAAAGACTGGGACGAATGAAGGGCTCTTTATGGTCAATCACTTCAGCCTATCACTCTTTCTCCACGACAGAGAAATCCCTGAAATCCTAGCCCTTGTAGACCAAATGCCTGATTGTTCCTAGCACGTGTATTGGAATTACTGGATTGAGGTTCGGCGGATGATAAGGAAGGCCTCCTTTAAGGAATTCACACCCTTGGTAGACTTCCGAACTGGAAAGTGAATGAGCGGGAAGCAGGGCAATCGGCCCCCTGAGCCTTACCCTGTCGACAGCCTCTCTCATGCTCGAGATTCTCAATCCTTCAACAATCAACTAATATGCGGGTTCTAAAAACAGACTAACCTAATTGTAGTACAGGTTAAAGAATAGTGAGGCCTTGAAGCAAGAATTCTTGCGCACCGCAGCCTCGAATGGTTACGCTATGCTCTTACTGAAACCTCCCTGGTTGTTACTGAACTCAGCCAGGTAGTCACGGACCTCCCCCAGGTAGTTACAGAACTCTCTCTGGTTGTTACGGAAGTCTCTCCCCCCTCTGGGGATACTTGTATTAAGGCTGAGTCAGATGATGCCCGTGGGTTCCACACCGGTTGAGGGCCTATTCTCTCTGAGAATACAAATGCCTTAGGGAAAAAGTAGTATATGTGTCTCCAGCTCTCCGCGACTGCCCCCTCCCCACTCCAGAAGAGTGAAGAGGGCCTCGCGAACAGTACTATATGATAGAATCCGCCTTTATTCTTCCCTATAAAAGGAGTGACACAGCAAGAAAGGCTATTCCATTCAGGCCGCTTGTAGCATGTATTTTGGGGCCCCCTTTCAATACCCTTAGAGGAAGCCAAGCCGACCGTTCCTTCGGAATCCACATATTTCCGGAAAGAGATGGACCCCAGAGAGCACAGGAGCCCATTAGAGGCTCAGATCATTTACCTGGCTTAGACAAATGATCATAGCTTTTGAGAATAAAGTATTCCCCGCTTATCCATGCATTACTATGGAAATCAAAAAGAAGCGGACTTCTTACTTCTTTCTTTATTTCCATTATAGTAATATTTGTTCAAGATCTGATCTTTAACATAGGTGATTAGTAACAAATTATAGGCAAGATATAAGCAAGCTTCATCTGCACCTACATTAGCGGATTTAGGATATCTGGAAATTCACCTGCAGTAGTAATTTCTGAAACTCCTAGACAACTAAAAAGTACCTCCGGAATGCAGAAAAATCAAGCAGGAAAAACCTATCCCCTAGGGGGGGCCTCCGCTGGAAAGAAACGTTGAATTATGATAACTATATAGAGAAATATGCTAGTGTTTGGTAACAATAATGTAAATCAAAGAAATGATGGTGAAAAAATATAAAATACATTTGGTATTTCCGTGCCTCATCCCATCTGATAATATCAGGACTATTCTCCGTGAAACCGGTAGAATCAAGCCTTCCATTCAGAGCGGCGATTCTCTGAAACTGAACTCGAATATGCTCTCAGCCGGATCCTCCTATGGAGGGGGGATTTTGAAGCGGTGTGTGGAACCACCAGATATAGGTTCCTTTAGGTGTGATCATCCAGATGGATACATTGCGTCTAGTGCTTTTTCCGGTCCGAAATGTCTTTCGAGACCTTGTTTTTCGGTACCTTTTTTCTGGGTCTACTTTTATCATATCTATAGTGTCATTCTAGCTCTGGATAACTATACTAGGGTACTATTACTTTAGCGAAGTGGATTTGTCTGAGACAGAGATCTATGGGAGATCAGTCCTTTCTTCTCATAAAGTAATTATTCGGTCCCATCATCTTTCGCTGAGGAAAATTCCTATGAAAGAAGAATTAGCATTTCTGAAAAAAACCTCAATCCACTTCTTTCTATCTAAACAACTATTTTATGAGTATCTTCAGTTCCCTCTGGTAGAATCCCCCTTTCAGATAAGAAAGAGGTAAAATTCCCTACCGTTCCAGGCCTTTTTTCAATTCTGAAAGCACCAAACGAATAAATCTCTTCTCCTTAGATTCACTGCCAATCTTGAATAACATAGCCACGTACTATTCCACAAGGGGCCTATTCTTAATTCGCCTTCTAAGCCCATGGGCTAGGAAGGGAGCTAGTCGGTCTCACTGACCCGTGAATGGGTATGCATAGTAAAAGTAGCTACGGAAGCGCGCGAGCCATTTCGTCGGTTGGCTATCAGGAGCCTCTGCTATTCGAGTCCTCCACTTACGGTAGGGGGCGAGAAGGTCACCTTTCCTTCCACGTTCAATCGCACATCTAGACCTAGGATAGTCAGATGCTGCCTTTTTCCGGATCCCCGACGTCTGTCTTCAAATTTCATACTCAGTTTGAGGCTTTGAAGGACTTTGGTAAGCCTCTTTCTTAGCTGTTGGACCCGTTGAGACGTTCGATTCTCTATACTCTGATTTCTTTCCAAGGGATCTAAGACTATCCCAAAGATCATGTCATCAGCATACCTTTCGTATCGAAGCCAGCTCCAACGAGAGAGTGTATCTTCCATTTTCTTGTCAAAAGCATCCAAAAAAATGTTCATGACAAGAGGGGAAATGGGGCTACCCTGAGGTATCCCAATACCCCATAGTGGATACTCGTTCCCCTTTCTATCGTAGATTGGTGCCGCTAAGAAGCTTTTCACAAGTTGGACAATCCCTTGGTTGCCTGAGCCAAGCCGCTGTTGAAGGGCCTCCAGCAGGAGACTTTAATCAATACGATCAAAACACTTGACAATATCACTTTGAACCAGGGCATCTAGCGGCGGCCACTCATTCATGCGATGATGCAAGGTTTGCGTTCCTCTACCTGGGCGAAACCCGTGGGAATGCTTTGAAAAGGTACTATCAAGCAGAGGGGTCAGAATCAGCTCCAAGCTCTCTAAGACAAGTCGGTCCTTTGGGTTGGGCTGGGTTATAGGTCGCATCTCCTTTGGCTTCAATGGTTTATGGATAAAGAAGCGATCCATGGGGGAAAAAGAAGACTTACCCAGCATTAAGGCATACAGCTGGCTTCTAAATTCACGAACCCTGGGGCGAGACCCCTTCTTTTGAGTCTTTTTAGTCCATTCCACAATCATTTCGATCATCACTACTTTACTGATATTCAAATCGGTATAAGAACTACTATCTAATCGATTACGAAAAGACATTTGATTCATGTAAACTCTACCGGAGTGAGGAAACTAACTAACTAATCTCAGGGGGAAAGTCCCCTGGTAGACGATTCCGTTCCCTCAGAAATTCCGAGAAAAAGACAAACCGAAAAATGCCCTTATAGGCGGGCTGAAGCCTTCGCTCTGAGAACTCCAGGTCTTTCAGGAAGAAATTCTAGTATCTCATTTATGGTCGGAACAGCGATGCAGGATTGCGCCAAGCTTTTGGAAATGCATGTGTTAAGCACCTCAGGTTTAGGCTGCCCCCTCATCCATGACGGGGATGAAATCTTCTGAATTATGAAGATTCCGGTAACAGAATACTCCATAATTGTCCTCAGATGGTTCTTTCTTCCAATTCCATATACATACATTTTTTCTTGTTTCTGAGCAAGAAATCAGACCCATGGACCATGTGATAACCGAAACCAAGGCCACCTTTTTTGAAACCTAGAACCCCCAAGACGAAATCTCTATCAAGGCACAAGCCAAGATGAAATCTCTATCTATATAGTCGGAGATCAAGCCTGATGGTAGAGTTAGGGTACATCCGATCAGAGCCGAAATCTCAGCACGGGTCAGAACCCCGCCCTCCCAGAAACTCTCTCAGGTCCCCAAGGCCACAGACAGGCCTCAAAACCAAAGAAAAATCGGAATGGAAATGGTCCCGGTAGCCAGGATGAAGCACAAATGAAAGATCAATGGGAAAAGAGGCGACCCAGGGAGCGAAGCCCCAAGGGAGCCGGGCGAGCCCTCTAACTTTGACTTCGAGGGGGATCGGAGGGAAAGGAAGGTATGGTAGTAGGATCTCCTTTCTTTATATGTCATTTCTTTCTCTCTCTCAATCGGAGTTCATTTTATATACGTAATAGAATTCTCTCTCTCTCAATCCGAGTCTTTCTATCATGGGCATTTCTAAGTAGGTATTTAGGACTATATGGCGGTTCCTTGAGTCCTCCTTTTTCAGATAAGGAAGAGGTGAAATTCCATACCTTTTCGGCCTTTCCGGGCCTTCTTCGCTCCCGACTTCTGGTCTCTAACTCTAGTCTTTCTAGAGAGAGGGTCCCACAAATCAATGATGGATAGAGAACTTCAATCGAAGTATCATATACATGAAGAAGTCAGGAGCATCTAGATGATGCGAACGTGCTTATAGCAGCTGAAAGAATTTCAACAATGAAGTGGAATAATGAAGCTCGGTACTATATCCAGCCCCACATGTTACGTACTACCCTGCTTGAAGTGGGCTCGCAGACAAAAAATCCACACCCACAATCTAGGTCTTAAAAATAGGGTGAAAACTTAACCATAATACGATTACAACATGTGAAGTTATCAGGCGCAAAAAGCAAATCCATTTACCATATCATCTCAATGACTGTATATAGTTTTATATTCCAATCATGAATGGGATCAAAAAAGTAGTGTTAAGCTTAAGGAAGAAAGCCCAATCGATTTATTTTATCCTATAAGGTGGACAATATTGGGGACCCTCTCTCTAGTCTTTCTAGCCCTAGCCCAACTAGCCTCGGACGTCCTTTAGTAAGACTATTGACTTTTCCGCTCCCCTAATCTAGTGCTTCCCCAGGCTTGGAAGAGAGAGAGCTCGGATCTTTCCGACTAATCGCCTAGCCGCAGTGGCTTCTATCTCTGTTCTCAGAGTAGGAGGTCAAGAAGAAAGATAGATGATCTTTCTGAAGCCGATGCTATACAGAGAGGGGTAAGAAAATGCAAGATGCTTTCTGCTACTCTGCTCTACCCCTCTTCTTTAAATGGAAAGTCTCGTGTGTAGTCAAATCGCTTTTAGTCAGTAGTCACTGCTCACTGGCCTACCTCAGAAGTCTACCTAGTTCCCTTTCTCGAAGAGCGAACTCAGCCGCGTCATAGATGGGGCCTGTCTTTTTCGCAATAAAATCAAAGAATATGCGCATTTCCGACCATTCTGCTATGTAGGCGAACTCTCTTCCCCTCGCCTCTGAGACTGCCTACCAATCTTGATCTCTTGCATCGGATTTACAAAGGCCAAGGCGCGGTCCCCCCCCCTCTCTATCTTACTAAGGCGAAGGGATCAAGCACATTCGTTTTTCTTGATGCAGCCCTTTTCACCCTCGCTCATCGGAACCGGAAAGCCGGAAAGATGGTGGGAGCGACCATCCTGACACCATCCTGAGACCCACACTGATCGCTTAGCTCTAACCATAGCCCGTTATCCTAATCAAGAGTTCGACTGCTTCACTCGCCCTCAGAAGCAAATGGGTCGTTCCCTCCCCTAGTACTCTCACATGATAGCTTAGGCAGTCTCAGGCAAGGCTGGAGTAGTGAATTAAGCGCAAGAGTGGAATAGTGGCAAGAAAGAGTGGAGTAGTTAGGCTTCATACTAGATATTTGATATTGGGTATTTCGCTTTGCTTCTTGATTTTCTTGGAATTTGGAAAGCAGCTAGCCTAAGACAGTGAGGATCAAGGGCTATTAACTAGCCCGCATTCCTTCTGACTTCTTTCCCGCGTACGTCAGCTACTTCCTTGATCGACGCCAGAAGAAGAATAAGAAGAAGACTCTATTTCGAGCGAAGCTGCAATAATAACAGTAGGCACAGGAGGTTGGCCAGGGCTAGGGTCAAGCCGGAAGCAGCAAGCCGTAGTTTACTGTAGTAGGCGAGCTGGGGCCTCGATGAAGAAAGGGGGAACTATAGGGTCGTGGGTTCTAGGATCCCTTCGTACCACTCCAGGTCGCTCCGGGAAAGAGGTCGACGAGGATAAAGAGCGAGTCCTTGTCCTTCCCTTACTACAGCATTCTCGGACTACTAGGATATATACCAGGCAACTTCGCATTATTTGACACTTTGATGATGTTTTGTTCATCAACAGCCTTCTCTTCCCCAGTAGTTGTGCTCAATGCTGCTCACTAATCTATCACTTCGGATATTTACAGCCTTTTGATGTCTGACCTCGGCCTTATATAGTGGCGCTCGAAAGAGGGTCTAGACTTACAAGCTGACTTGATCTATCCGATCTGCGCTTCCCTAGTTCAATGTGCATCCAAGCCTTCCGCTCTCCCTAGCTTTGCTCTACCAACTTATCTGCCCCGCACCTGGATTTAGTAGTTCCCTCCCTCCTCGCTCGAAGTGAGTTCCGACGAAGCCGGGGACTCGAGTCGATTGCGCTCATTCCCTCAATCGACTCCGTCTGTGAGTGAGTTGTACGCAGTGATTACTGGTTCGGTACGGATTGACGTAGAGGTTCGACAGGCGCGTTGTAGGAATGATTCCCGGTCAGTGAAGTCTAAATAACCCACATTGAAAAATCCTATTAATGACGGAAAGCAAGATAATCCAAGCAAAAAAAATCAGATAGTTAGGGCGATTCCCTTCACCCTAATAAGATCTGCTTTGAGTTTGCGGGTTGATGTCAAAGAGGAGTTCAGGGCTCTTCTTTCCGCATAGTCCTCTACATCCTCACTTCAAAGAGGGGCTGTGTAACTGGTCAATCAATCACAAAGACCACCGCCAATATATATTCTTGAGATCGGCGAGCAGAGTCTATTTTGTCTTAGGCGGTAAGAACTCCGGGAAAAGATGATCAGACATGAGGGTCAAGAAAGAAATAGTAGAACGACACTATATAAAAAAACGGAACTAGGTGATCTTAGGTCTAGGTCTTTGTGGGTCCGACTTCTTCGCTATAAGCTCGCTTCCGTGCCCTCTCTCTCTCTCTTGCAGCTGGGTGCTAAGCATCAGCTAATTGTTAAATCCTGTCTTTTCTCATCTCCTATGATGGTCGTACATCCACGGCCTATCCCTCCCTTCTGGTCTGGTCCCTACCCTCGGGCTTCTTTCTCGCAGAATCAGACAGAAAAGCACACAAACATGTGTGAGAAACTTTCGACGATGGTACATGCCAATCCTCAAGAAGCAGCCCAATGTGCGGACCCTTCTCACTTCTCCTCTTCTTCCTCATCAACTTTCACATTTTTAAATGTCTTTGAAGGTTATGATGGAGAGAATTTAGAGGCATTTATATATCCTCAAACTATCGCGATTAGAAAGCCTAGATAAAGAATTCCTGTCGAGCCTGAGGGAGTAGGATAAGACGAGGGTCAATAGTGCTTGCTTTATCTCTTTGTTATAATAAGAGAGAAGGGGCATGGGACTAAGCCCGTGGTGCCAGCGGATGCAGTGACTTCTGGATGGAGGAAGCAGTAAGAAAGACCTCAAATACTGATATATCCTAATGAGAACTAGTCAGATTACCTTTCCTTACCTCTCTTCCCCTTCCCTCAACCAGACTAACAAGCGCCAATAGATCAATGCCCGGGAATCTTTCCACTCTTCTTTTCTCTAAAAAAGCTCCTTTCACTCTCCACTTTCTACTTCTATAAAAGTCGTCTTTCACTACTGGAATTTCTTACTCGAGCCCTAGCTCGCTTCAATTCCGGCTCCTCTTCCCAACTCAAGAAGCTGTACATCACTACTGTCAACTCTCTAAACTCTCCGCTCGACGCGAGACAATTATCTAAATTTCTCGAGAGATTTTCTTCTTGATTTTCTCAAGGGCTATTCAGGACTTCACTTTTAGACTATATATACTGCTCGTACAGCTTATCTTAAAGGGGGTAGGGACTTTGAATATATCTATCTAGGGCTAGATTAGACAGCTGACTAGGTTAAGTATCCCCCCTGACAAAAGCCTTACTCTTACTCTGAAAGGAGAGCGAAGTCTCAGTTGCATCTTAGGGAGTCTAGGTTACCATTTCGGGCCCACCCCATTTCTCAATGGAAGGTTGACTTCGATCTCCTTTCTATATACGTGACCGACTTTTCGCTTTTTTAGTAAAGACGAGGGGGACCCCTAAAGTCGGGATTTCTCCCTGCGGGTCTGTCGAGTGTCGTAGGGAAAAATGCTAGGAAATCGTAGAAAGAAAAGGGCAAAGAAGGAGTTAAGGGGTTAGCAGGAGACAGCGGAGGGAAAGCCTCTTACTCCTTCCCGCAGCGCTACCTCACTCTGCATTTGACCCAGGCCATTTGCACTAGGTGGTCGAATCTAGTCTAAGCCTACTGGCGGAGCGAGCGGACCCCCTAGGGAATTTCGAAGCTAAGAAAGTAGGTCAACCTGTAATCTCAGACCTGGTCTCCAATCCGGGAACCTCTCCGCGGCAAATAATAGAGTAATAAAGGTACGAAGAGTGTGATTAGTTGTAGGAAAGTCATCAAGCTTGGTCCCAGAGCGGGATGGAAAGATAGATAGCAAGACGAAGCTATAATGACGTTGCGGGAAAAAGGGTGGTCAGTGAGTAGGTCTTTCTACGTCTCGTCTTTTTTGACTTGATAATCAATATATAATACTGGGTTGAAAAAAGGAAGTCAGCACGCACCACCGGGACTGAGAACCTTCCCTTCCGCCAGCAAGTACTCTCCTTCCCACCACTCGGAGGTCTGACTTGGTCCCCCATTATCTCTAGTTTTTTGCCCGAACTCTACTAGCCTTCAAATAGCTTCACTGGCCTTCCTCCCCTGAGGTCTCAGCCTCCCGCCGTCATCTCACCCGGCTCGCTCGGGCCTTCTCATCCTAGCTTGACCTTCCCTTGCTTACCTTTGGAAGATCATTGCCTTGCTTGTTGAAAACCAAACCGGTCCCGAACCCACACAAATACCACAGCATCTACTACCCCTTTTCCTACTAGTCCTACCAGAAAGCTTATACCGCCATAGCTGCGATCTCACACACCTGCCTACACGAAAGTCAAGAAGAGAGTGAAGTCAGAGGGACTGACATAGAAAGCGGAAAGTGGACAATCAGGATTTCCGGTCTCGACGCCCCGAGAACCACAAAGATCATATCATAGTAGTCCAGCTCCCCCTCCTCCCAGAGGCCCTATTCCACTGAAGCACCAGCTTTCTTAACTTCTAGTCTGCTTTTACCTTGACCTGCTTGTTTTCTAGTAGCTTCCTTGATGACTCAGACTGGACGAGCATACCGGAGAGTATGACGGACAAGTACGGAAGGAAAGAGTCAGCTCACAAACTACTTATGCCTAAATCAAAGAAAGAGAACTCCTAGCTATTTTCGCAAACACAACCAACTCAATACCACCTGCTAATCTAATACAAAGCATCCGCCACATCGGCCAAAGTGTTTCATATATAGTAGGGGGGATACCTCAATGGATCCCTCCGGCCTCAACTCGCAATACTATTAGGATAGACCGAGGCTTTAATATATAGTTTCTGCTTTCAATTCTTTATACCTCGGTTCGTGCTTAATATTTGACTAGTTTCAAAGGTATCCCGCAAGCCAAGAGGTCACAATGCACGAAAGAGCATCTGAGTAGTTAGCTTCAGATTCAGTCTGGAATCAGAGTTCACTGCTATGCCAAAGACCATGTCATCAGCATAGCGAACGTAACTTAACCATTCCCAATTCGAACACAAGATCTGAAGCGCGGGGATAGACATTCATCAAACTGGGGGAGACTGGGCAGCCTTGAGGTATTCCGACCCAGTCCTAACTGACCTGTAAAGCCAATGCGTGCTTTTAGGAAATGGCTAATCAACCCGCGGACCCCCTCGTTCCAGGGACCAAGATGTACTCCAAGCAATTCCAGCAATTTCTCTTGATTCATTTGATCAAAGCAACGGACTACGTCGGCCTTAATAAGATAGTTGAGGGCCGGCCAAGCAATCATCGCGGCAAATGCCTTCCCACAACCTCGACGAGCTTATGGGATCTAGTTGGAGCTATTTGAGATTGACCTTCGAATCGAAGAAGAAATCGATTTTAGCGCATCATCCACATCAGAACCCGAGCCAAAGCGTGGAGAACTACACGATCCCGGCCGCTTGGTTGAGTTATAGGGCTCAGGGCTGAATTGAGATATATGGTTTCTGGGCGCAATTGAGTATATATAGTTTCGGGCTTTCGGAATCAAGCAGCGGATCAAACTCATAACGGCCAAAGTACACGTTCTCCACTGAGGGCCAAAGCTTTTTGACAGAAGTCCATACCGGATCACATCTCCACAATATCAGCATTTCAATACAAACCACCTTTATCAGATTCACAGCGCGGGAAACCAGAAGCCCTTCGAACTCAACCTTAGTTAGCATTCGTGCACACGTCAACTTTCACTCTCTGCCTTTGTAGAGGAATACAAAAAAAGAAAGAACTACCTGACCTCAGCCAAGAGTTGATATCAGGAAGTTATTGATATCAGGAGGCTAACTCGGGCCTATCATCAGGTCTCAACTCCCGGACACTTAGACCTGAAGCTTATATCTAGTTGGGAGAGCGGAAACTGTATTCGAACCTAACTAGACCCGGAGAAAACATTTAAGCTACCTTCCAAGACCCTTGATGGGACTACTTTCCAACCCCCTCTGATACGAAGCAAGGTGGAATGTTTTAGACCTACTCCCTCCCTCTTGAGGAGGCGAGTAGACAGCCCTCAGGATCAAAAGTGCTGACTTCGCCTAGTAGCTCGATGCCCTCACTGACCTTCCTGATCATACCCTCATAGCACCCTCCAGAGGTCGGTATAATCATCATCGTCAACGACATTAGCACTAGAAAATCCTGCGAAAACGTGTGTGTCAAGTCCCACGGCAGGTAGAGAACTAGAGGAAGATGAGCCATGTCTGACCCAGCCTCGAGAGTACGCGTCCTCTGTGTGATGAAAGAAAAGGGCAGTCTCACTGCGGCCCTATAAAGAAAATAATGGGATGACTAAATACGCAGGTAATCATAGATAAGCTAGTGCGTTGGCCTTTGTATTTATTCCCGGGCTTCAGACCTCGTTTGTTGTCCGCTCCTTTCTACAACTTCACTCGTACCCTCTCGTAAATGAGGCTAATAAGTCAAGTTGTAGTGCGCTGGCTTTGTTTTGAATTTAGCTAGGCAGGCGGAAAAGCCTATCAGATAAGAGGTGGCGGATGGGAAAAAAGTCTACTTTTCGGGCCTATAATCTTCTAGTCCTATAAACTAAATATGATGAGAAATTCTATATGATGCCTCGAAATTCAAAAAGATTATAAAAGCACTGACAAATCCAACTTAGCGTACCAGGGTCGACTGGCAGGGAATCGAGGTAGGAGAGAGGCGGGAACAGAGGTCAGGTTAGGTGCCCGGGGGAGTCAAAGATGAAATAGTCCCAGTGACGGGGAAGGTCACAACAGAGTTTGATATTCGAGTAGTTGTCGAAGCTGATTATATAGAAAGTGGTTTGCGAGGTCTAGACTAGGAGAGCTTTCCCGGTGTGGTGTATTAATAAGGGTTAATGGCTCTTCTACTTATTAATTATTAACTGGCGGACTATAGGTAGCTTTATGGGCTGACAGCGGAAAGGACACTAGACTTTATGGGGACTCAAGTCAAGTCCTAAGGCTTAGTTGAAATGGTACGGGGTCTCATTTTCTTATAATTATTTCTTGTCAAGGTAGACCAGAGAACTCCAAAGACCGCGCGAGAGGTCATGCTGCTGGCTTCGTGGGTAACGTGAAAATCAGGAAGATCATAGAAGGAGTCGCAGACGCAGTCTAGTTAAAGCTGTTAGATATATAGTAGCAGAGCGCCGAGAGAGAGAAAGTGAGACGACATACATCTCCTAGTAGAGACCAGGGAAGATGAGAAAGAGACATAGTGTTTGCGGCTAGTGGGACTGAGAGGCAGACAATAGGCGGTAAGTTGGTGAGACTATCTATCTGCATTTATGAACCATATATCCAGGGCCCTATAGTGAGGTTTCAGCTGACACTCACTTCCTGATGTCGGTTCTGACTGCTGCTCTCCTCACTCACCCACGATCACTCTCGTCCCTGTCTAACTGCCTTCATCCTGACTATTTATCCCAGATAGAAGCAGTATAGTGTGGTATAGTATAGTGTTTCTTCCCCTTAGGTCTAGAAAAGCTTGAACCTGGGTGCTTGAATTATTTAGACTATATTAAAGGGGCGAAAGAGGAGGTGCAGATCTCGTGGGGTACGTCCAGACAAGCACGAGTCACGGGAGAGCAGAAGTGCAAGCCTCAGGGCAAATGCACAAGCCAGAGCAAGGAGACACAGGTCCACCCAGTCGCGGGGTACAGGAGGACAGTGCGGAGGTGCAAAGACTCTGAGACTGTCTCTATCCTACTTTAGTCTTAGCCTCCCCTTCGAGACCCTGGATCAGTCACGCCACAAGATTTCCACTCTCTCCTGACAACTATCCTAGGGTAGGGAAAAGGGGAAGGTTTGGTGAAGGGTTTCGGTAATCTCATTTTATATATTGCTTACTCACCTCTATCCCAAAACGGATTGAGAATGCCTCGGCCTCCATATTTTTGATTTGATTTTAGTGAGGGCTACTTCCGGGAAGCGGCTTATTATATAGAAACTTCGGACAGGGAAGGATTAGATATTGCGACCACCTTCCCAGGCACCAATGTGCGACTCGGATGATGATCTTTCAAGTCTGCCTTTGTTTCCTGTGCTAGCCTCTCACTACTGCTACCGCGGATCTTCTTCAAGTCTCATACGCACTTTTGCTTCCTGAGGTGCTTCCAGTTCGTCCCACCCCTAACGCGAATATATATTCCCTCAAAGTGCAAATTGCATCCTTTCACTGAGGTAGGAGAACTAATCATAGACCTGTTGAGCACGTTTTTCTAGGGACGGAAAGTTAATGGAAAATATGTCGTTGTTTATCCCCAAAATCCCGCGCCAACAAAAGATTATTTTTTTATTTTGCTACTTATTAACCTGTATAGCGAACAGGGTCAAACTCAGGGAGGCTACAATTCCCGAGGGTTATTCAATTAATCAGAAACTAATTAAAAGAAAACAGGAATCTCAAAGGACTACTATCCTTGGTTTTTGTGATTTTTTATTTTTTTTATTCTATTTTTTTTTATTTTCTGATTTTCAATTTTTTAGTGATTTTGCTTTTTCAATATTTTTATTTTCAAAAATAACACGATGCAATATTCACAAGATTAAAAATACGCACACCAACTATTTTTACAACTTTTCAATTAGTCAAAACTGCTCAGAAAAATTCAAAGAAAATATTTTTGGTTTTTAAAAGTTTTGAAATGTTTTTAAGAATTTTTGTGAAATTTTCAGATGTTTTTGTATTTTTCTAAAAATCAAACAGTCAGAAAATAAGAAAATGTGCACAGCCAGGAGTAATTTGCAATTTAAAAATCTTTTAAATGCCCAAAACTCCTGGCAATTATTTTTAAGATAAACTAGAAACCATTATCTACAAACAGGAACTGAAATCACAATTTTTCGATTTTTGTAGAATTTTTTTATAATTTTTATAAGAATTTTGACGTTTTTCAATTTTTTTGGGTTTTATAAATAATTAATGCGTGAAAATTGGTCAGAAATTAAAAGACAATGAAATACAATTACTCTAATTTTTTAGAATTTTTGGAGCTATTTTCAAATTTTTATGAATTTTCGAATTTCAAGAAGACGACAAGGCACTGTTTTTTTTTATTTTTCAATAATAATAAATGAAAGAGAATTGCAATGGAAAATTTATGCTAATAACATAATCACATCAGGAGCATAGCACAATTTTCTCAAAATTTTTGGATCACAAATAACATTTATTTCAATGATAAGATCAAGCAAATTAATTTTCTGCAGTTTAGGGACTAAAATGTAAATACTGCAAAAGTTTTGGACTGAAATGTAAAGTTTCAATGTTTTCACCTCAAATAAATAATATAAATGAATAGAAAGTCTAAAGTGCAATTTTACCCATATATCATGTGCTCGACATGTGACTGAGGACAGGGGCGAATCTGTAGATTTGAGAACTCCAGGGACTCTTTGTGTAATTTTTCCAATAAAGTAATAAACCCTTAGGGTTTCTCTCTCTGGATCTTCGTTTCTTCTCAAAGGGGCAACCACAAGGGGAAGCTCGCCGCCCGCCGCCCTCTCTTCTTCTTCAAGGCAGAGGCGTCGGCTATGGAGGGGCGGCGCGGGACGGCGCTGGTGGGCTGGAGTGCGGCTGAGGGGCGTTCAGGAGAAGCGTTCAGGAGGAGCGGCCGCGCGGGCACGAAAGGCGGGCGGAGCGGCACCGCCACTCATAGTGGTCGGGCGGCGGCGCGCGTGCGGCGGTGCAGCTGTGCGATGGAGGACACGGGGCTCGTCGCGCTACCGCCTAAACAGAGAGGCGACGCAACAGTGGAGAGGGCTTCAGGCACGCGGTGTCGCGCGATGGTTCCTCGCGGCGTCGCCTTGTGCGGCGGGTGGCGATGGAGCGAGATGGAGGAGGCTAAGGCATCGCGGCCGCAGGTGGCTGCGCGGCTGGCCACCTGGGAGAGAGGGCGGTTGGCGGAGGTCACGGCCAAGGGCAGAGGCCGAGCGGCGGTTGTCGACGGAGAAGCGCCACCTTCGTGGTCCAGCAGGTGCGGGCGGCGCAGACCTGGATCTGGAGGTCGAGGTCGACGCGGCGGTGGAGGGGCGCGTGACTGCGCGCCTCGATGGAAGGGGGGCGGCGATGCCTGCTGCCGTCCCAATTTTTTTTTTTTTTTTTATTTTCTGGTTATGATGTAAACAGTAAAAAAAACCTTTTTTATTTTATTTTTTTTTGCAAATCCAGAAACAGAAATAGAAAGGATAAATTTTTTTACTTTTATCTTTTTATAATTTTTTTTAATCCTTTTAATGTTCCTCTGCAAAACAAATGTTAGAGATAGATGATTTTTTTTATTTTTTTATTTATCCTGCAAAACAAACGTTAGAGACCAACAAGGAACAAAAATTTTATTCTTTTTATTTATTTACAAATCGGAAAATGAACGGGGATTCGGCGAACGTGAAAGGATCGAATCCGACTCTCCGGCCACCGTACGCGGTCGGAGTTGAGAGATCGTGGGAGATAGAATTCGAAGGCGTATAGATCAGGAAATTGAGATGAAAAATCAAATCGGTGGTGGAATAAATCGTGGTGGATTTTCTTAACATCTAGAAGAACAAAATGATGATAAAAAAATGCGATAAACTATACTACGATTAAACTAAGATAAAATGCGAAAAAAAATGCGGATCTCACCTTAGGAGTGGAAAATAGACCGTGATCGCCTCGACAAGGCCGACTCGCTGTCACCTGGCGGCTCGGAGGCTAGGCACAATTCTCGGTGAAATTTCTCTCGGAGATCGGGCTCCTCTCTCTAAAGATTGATCAGGTTGGAATGAGGGAGATGGAGCCATATAAATAGAAAAGAGAGACATTTGAATTTTTGGATAAGAAGATAAGAGATGAATTTTTGAATTTTTTTTGGTGGAAGAGATAACATGCGAGATAAAATAGAAAGATAAAATTATTTACAAAATTATCTAATTTTTTTGAATTTTCGTCACTTTATTTATTGTAATTTGAAAATGTTTTTTTTATTTTTTTATGATGGTTGGTTAAAAATTGCAACTATATACATATACTATACACATATATGGTATTATATACAAGGGTAAATGATGAAATTAGCCTCTCTTTTTTTGTTTTAAGAATGTTATTATTTTTTGTTTTATTTTTGTTTTAAGTACTTAGTAAAAATATTTACAAATATACAAGTACAATATGTACAAAATACAAGGGAAAATTGCACAAACCACCCCAGAAAATCGACTTTTCAACCGTAACTCCAAAAATTATGAAATCACAGCCATTTTGAAGATAATTTAATTTAGAATTCAATGGAAGTGAAATTGGTTCAATTTGATATTATATGGAGCCGGAATTAATCTTCAAATTAGTGCTTAGTGGCTTTTTTCCAAGTGTGGCTACTTTTATTCTGTACATGATTTAATTTTGCAATCATTTTTATTATTTAGGACGCATTTTTATTTACAACTTTGGTTTTGAATGTTATTTGATTTGGGGTCAATTAAGGTACAAATACATTAGTGTCAGTTTTATATAGATATACACAAAGTAAGTGAGAAACACATTTTTTTTGGATTTTCTGGTTGAGGACCCTATCTCCCCCTATTTATTCTTGGTCGATCAGGTCAAGTCTTGACCTTCTCTCGGGGTTCGGGTCATCCTGTATACAGTCTTCCTTTTTTTATTTTATTTTCTTTATTTTTCATTTCTTTCTTTATTTATTTATTTTAGGTTAAAATTAGTAAGAAATGTACAATATTTACACACAAATGCAAGTTAGTAAGAATATGGAGTTAGTGTTATATGCAGGTGTTTTATAAGGGATTTTAAGATAAAATAAATGAATAAAGTTGATGAATCGCAGATTCATCAAGACCTACTATGTCAGCGCTGATCCTACCTTGGGCATAGTGCGGATAGTCAGCTAAAGTTATCGTCGACCGTTTACTATACTATCGCGAACTGTTAGCATTTTTTGACGTTCTTTATTAGCTATATTCCCCTTTGTCGAACTATTATCTGGACTGCATGATTAGCTACCCTCACTCCTCGAAGCAGATCTTTCCTCTTCCCCTCAACTCTAACTATAGCACTGTCCCTAGTTGTCTCCTGACTTTGAAGCAGGCCATCCTCCTTCGCATACCCCTAGACTCTGCCTCTCCTACCGGACCAGGCTTGCTTAGAGTTGGTTTTGACCCGCCCTATTCAAATGTCGTAGGAGAGAGCTCTCTCTTAGTCACCCGTGAGGAACTGCTTCCTTCGACCTATGGACACGTATCGACAGTACGAAGCAGGAAAGGCCAAGACATCAATAGCCTATATAAATAAGTGCTCACACTACCACTTGAGAATATCCTACCTCACTGCGAGGTCTATCATTCACGAGACTGGTACCGAGGGGATATGGGATGATGTAAAGAGGATGGTTTTTCTCTTTCGTGTTAGGAGGGCTGGTGGAATTCGACCGTCAGTAAGTCAATATAGGCAAGAAAGGTATGGGATAAGGAAAGAACAACAGACTATCACTGCTAACGACTCCATCCTGACAATTAGGAGAACTCCAACTAGCCAGAGAAATGGATATGAGCCTTCGAGATCACCTAAAACCATGCGGGAAGCAAGCCTAGAAGCTAAACATAGCTAGCCTCGATGTATCCTCGTCGAGATCCACACCTTCCTCTACTCTCACTGAAAGGACAGATCCACTATATCCCCTGCTTTGAGAATCTCTGCTGCATCCCACTCCCACCAGCGAGCTTATAGTGATGAGGGTACGAGACGATAGTTGACTGAGTTCGACAGGTGAGCTGAGGGAAAGTGAGCCCGCCGAGGGAGGGCGAGGGATTCACTAAAAGCGAGGCGTATCGCTCGGGGAGAGGATTTTCGTGAGTCGCACAATGGGTGAGCATGAACTTCTCATAATTCATTCTTTATAGTAATCTTCGGATTAATTCTCTTGATTTATAGTTCGGAGGCCTCAGAGGAGAACCTAGCTCCCATATTCCAATATACGGCCAATACACTATATATACGGAAGACTGTCCGAGGCCAACTATTCTCAGGGGGTCCGGATCGAGCATATAGAATATATAGAATAGAAACCGAAAAAGATGCCCTTATGTCCTTTCATCAAATTCTCTATTTATCTAACTATTTCATCAAATGATCTGTGGTTAACCCTACGGAACCCCCCTTCCAACGTGATCCTATAAGCCCTCTTTCTCTTAGCTCGAGGCAGTCCTTGCACCCACCAGGCACCACTTTCTCAACTGGGCTCTGAAGTCAGAACTAGAAACGGAAGATCGTCGGCTTCCCGTCAAAGTGACATATGTTTACTGCTCAATCGAGAGGTACTAGCCCTCCCTTCTTATCCACCTGATTGCTTGAATCAGGATCATCCCAGGTCTCTTACTTGCCCCCTATAAGAACCTCTAAATTCTATCAAAGTTAGAATAAGATTATGTAGTTTGAAGAAGATTATAATAGTAGTTCGGAAGAGAAATCCGCAAGAAGACGACGTCACCTCAGAGGCAGGGCCATGGCTCGATACTCTACGGTCTCTGAGCTAAAGAGAAAGGAAAACTTTCTAGCCTGCTATAGTCCGGTCTCACTCTCTCTCTTTCGGCTCCTACAAAGTGTGTCCCTGCGCTGCTGCTCTAGCTTCCCCATTTCCGCAGCCAAAGCCTCTCTTTCTTTTGCGGGTGGCCCTTGGGTATCCAATCCATTTATTGGGGTAGGGGCTCCAGTCTTCCTCTCTCCAGTCATCCAAATCCAGGAGCAAGAGAAAAAGCCACGGAAAACAATGTCGAGTCTCGCACTATCGGATCAGGGCCAAAGTAGGCTTCGTTCCTGCAAAACCTGCACTTGGTGCCTTTTCCCACACCTCCTTGATTCTGATACCCCCCCAGAGCTAGGGCCCCCTGGAAGGATCCGAACTCATTATATTGAACAAGAAAGCACTCGGCCGCTGGGGACACTCTGTGGGAGATAGTGGGTGGCCCCCTCGATACGTTCTTCTTTCTTGTGTTCTCTTCCGTAATCCCTCCTTTCAACTAGTATATAAAATGCCCTGGATTATTTCATATTATGGCACGTCGACGAACCAACCTCTCGTGGGTCTCAAGGGGCTTCCTGACTGATTTTCTAGTCCCGACGACTCCCCTCTGAGTCTCCGGGGAAAAAGCCGTTGCACCTTTTCCTTTGAGTCTTTTCATGAGGGTGGATTGAATGGTGATAAGGATTTACTGTGAACGAGGTCTTGTTAGGTTTGTATCGAAAGCGAGGAGAGGACAGACAAGAGGGCGTTCAGAAAGAGGTCTAGTTCCCCTAGTAGTTGAATCATCCATGAGAATTGCTAGCTCCGTGGGAATAAAGCGTGTGAGGGCCTGTTGTTTCCCCCACAGCCAAGTGGGATTTGATCACGTCGAGGGTCCATCAGAGCACGTATTTCTTTTTTAATCGCAACCTGTAGCACTCCTAAGGGTGCGTCGAGAGGCTGAAGTGGAACCGATCTTTGTCAGGTTTTCCGGTCGAATCATCCCTGCCCGAAGTCCAGATCTTTGTGGAGCCAGGATTGGGCGAGTCGCTTATTGCGTCAATGCCCAGTGGAGAGGCAATTCCCCGTCAATTATATTGGAAAGTGAGCCCCGGGGCGAGGGAAAACCAAGGCATTTCAACCACAAAGCCAGCTAACTATCCCTGTATATTTGGGGGGGGAGGAGGCATTATTAGGCCAGGGGTCGGCTTCCTTTAGTTTCGTTCGGGGATTGACCCCTCACTTCGCTCTCGCTGGGGGTCCCAGTCCCGTCAGGAAATCGGTGGAAAAAATGACGTAGATAGGAGGTCTCAGGTACCATCAAATATGGAAAGTGAATAACCAAGGGGTCATGGAAGAGTTGGCTTCTTAAGACAGTATTCCCTTTCGCGTATAACCTCACCCGCTTTGTACTTTTTCAGCGCTGACGCGGAGGGGCCCCTCTTTGAGAAATCAAGTCAATTCGCTAAATATATTCATGAAAAATCTGGTCCGATGGCTCTTCTCCACTAACCACAAGGATATAGGTACTCTATATTTTATCTTCGGTGCCATTGCTGGAGTGATGGGCACATGCTTCTCAGTACTGATTCGTATGGAATTAGCACGACCCGACGATTAAATTCTTGGTGGGAATCATCAACTTTATAATGTCTTAATAAGGGCTCATGCATTTTCATGATCTTTTTCATGGTGATGCCAGCGATGATAGGTGGATTTGGTAATTGGTTTGTTCCGATTCTGATAGGAGCACCTGACATGGCATTTCCACGATCAAATAATATCTCATTCTAGTTGTTGCCACCAAGTCTCTTGCTCCTATTATGCTCAGCCTTTGTAGAAGTAGGTACCGGCACTGGGTGGACGGTCTATCCGCCCTTAAGTGGTATTACCAACCATTCTGGAGGAGCAGTTGATTTAGCAATTTTTAGTCTTCATCTATCAGGTGTTTCATCCATTTTAGGTTCTATCAATTTTATAACTACTATCTTCAACATGCGTGGACTTGGAATGACTATGCATAGATTACCCCTTTTTGTGTGGTCCGTTCTAGTGATAGCATTCCTACTTTTATTATCACTTCCGGTACTGGCGGGGGCAATTACAATGTTATTAACCGATCGCAACTTTAATACAACCTTTTTTGATCCTGCAGGAGGGGGAGACCCCATATTATACCAGCATCTCTTTTGGTTCTTCAGTCATCCAGAGGTGTATATTCTCATTCTGCCTGGATTCGGTATTATTAGTCATATCGTCTCGACCTTTTCGGGAAAACCGGTCTTTGGGTATCTAGGCATGGTTTATGCCATGATCAGTATAGGTGTTCTTGGATTCCTGGTTTGGGCTCATCATATGTTTATTGTGGGCTTAGACGTTGATACACGTGCCTACTTCACCGCAGCAACCATGATCATTGCTATCCCCACTGGAATCAAAATCTTTAGTTGGATCGCTACCATGTGGGGAGGTTCAATACAATACAAAACACCCATGTTATTTGCAGTAGGATTCATCTTTTTGTTCACCATAGGGGGGGTCACAGGAATAGTTCTAGCAAATCCAGGTCTAGACATTGCTCTACATGATACTTATTATGTGGTTGCACATTTCCATTATGTACTTTCTATGGGAGCTGTTTTTGCTTTATTTGCAGGATTTTACTATTGGGTGGGTAAAATCTTTGGTCGGACTTACCCGGAAACTTTAGGTCAAATCCATTTTTGGATCACTTTTTTCAGGGTGAGTCTGACCTTCTTTCCCATGCATTTCTTAGGGCTTTTGGGTATGCCACGTCGCATTCTTGATTATCCAGATGCTTACGCCAGATGGAATGCTCTGAGCAGTTTCGGCTCATATATATCAGTAGTTGGAATTTGTTGTTTCTTCGTGGTCGTCACAATCACTTTAAGCAGTGGAAAGAACAAAAGATGTGCGACATCTCCTTGGGCTGTTGAACAGAAACCAACCACACCGGAATGGATGGTACAAAGTCCACCAGCCTTTCATACTTTTGGAGAACTTCCAGCTATCAAGGAAATGCAAATCCCTATGAAATGAAATTCTAGTGGGTCCCAAACAACAGAGGACAAAAGAGAACCTAACAGCACTTTTCTTGCCTAAAACGACTTGTGTAGGTCAAGGTTGAGAATGGGGAGGCCATCAAATCCCAATTCGGCGCATCCGGAGCAGTTCGGTGACGCTGTCCTAAAATCAAACAAGTGGGGACCTTCGCTTCAGAATGGGCCCCTCCTGGCGATGCAAAACGCCCTACCGATTCATTTGAGTATCGAAGACCCCTGTGTCTATAGAAATATATAAACAAGACCCCCAACTGAATATTCAGCAAAATCATTAATTTCTTATAATACTAGCTTCAAAATCTTTGATTGATTATAATACTAGCTTCAAATTCTCTCTATTTGAATTCAAAAAAGCCCGATATATAGTTAGAAAATGCAATATAGTTTCTTTCTAACATGAAATCAAATATATATATAATCTAATCTATTATATATCTTTTACCTACTAATATTTGAAAGCCATATAATAGTAATATCAACTAATATAGAACTTTGAAGCCTTCTCAAAAAAGCTTGTATAATCGGAATTTCTTGAGATTCTTAATCAAATCTCTTTCTGAAGTCGAAGCCCCTAGTAGTCCTAATATATCGCGAGAGAATTCGCTATTATATATGGGGGTGGAATAGAGGACATTCTCGATGACCAGTGGAAGTGAGCTCCACCAGCGCCTTTGCGAAAGAAGAAGAGAAAGAGTCCATTTTGTCTCAAATCAAAGAGTATGTGCAGGGGAAGAGGATACAACAATTGTAATAGCAAGCTAGGATTTCTAAAGTAGATTTCGGTCGGCTCCGCCTTTTTTCGATGTTCTCGTCGGAACATGCGGGCATACTCCTTTCTTCTGGGGGCATTGATTCAAAGCTCGAGTACGGTCCGTTCGCTGTTTTTCTCCTCTACCATGACGAATCAATTTATTGGAGGTGGGCATCGCTCTTTCCTTTGTCCTTCTCCCCTTTGAAACCACCTCGTGCTTACTCCCAATCCAAAGCACCCCTTTTCCATTCATAGAGAAATCCTATCGTCAAAATCAATAAAAAGGCCATCATGGACCAAAATCCAAACAGATCACTCTTGTTGAGAGATACTGCCCAAGGAAAAAAAATGTGACTTCCATATCAAAGATAATAAAGAAAATGGAAACTAGATAAAATCGTATATCGACACGACTTCTGGCATCACCGAAGGGATCAAAACCACATTCGTAGGCCGACAATTTTTCTGGATAGGTCGAATATTTGAAAAAAATAGAAAAGGAAGACCGAGTGGGATCAAAGAAACTAGCAGACTAATCACTAAATAGATATAAATAGGTGAAAATTCCAACATCACCACAGCCCACTTCATTCTCTCGCTCTGCTCGCGGAGCGGCATACCGAAAAGAGATAGGTAACCTATCCAACCCCCTGAGAGCACTGAAAGGAAAAAAGTGAGAAATGACATAACAGGAGAGCCATTTCCCTTCGGCAGGCCCTAGTGTCAGTCCACCATTGCCTCCTCATATAAAAAACCGCAAGCCCCCAAAAGGTTCTGGTGTCACCTTCCAAGACCCCTGAGGGGACGACTTTCCAACCCCCTCTTATACGAGATTTCCAAGCGAATGACCGATGTAACGTATTCCGCTATAGAGAAGTAGATGGCGGGGATTCTTCTGCAAGCTAGCGCGAGGTGGGTGCGATCTAGAATGAGGTCCTATATATTTGCCTTTGACGGGGGAGTCAGAGTGCTAGACTAGAGGGAGTCGAAGGTTGGGTCTCGACTGAGGTTAATGCGCCAGTGATTTTTCCAAGGGCTGATGATTTGATTCATATACAGAAAGTGATCACAATCGAAATGCTTTCCCAGTGGGATCGCCACCTTTCAATTGTCTGTTCCCGCGTCTGAGTTGTAGGATCGTGTGACTTCGATGTATTTTGTACTGTACCAATGTTCCGGTCCCATATCCCTAACTTCGGGAAACCTGGGCAGTTTCGGCCTATTACCCCGCCTGCATATGTGGATAGGCTTGCTTTTGTATCCTTGGCTCGAATATTAGCTCGGAATCAGGATGAGAGTCAGTCTGATCTGTCGAATGCTTTCCGTGCGTAGAGAAGTACGGGCACCTTTTTTCGTTCTTCTGGTTCGAGTAGGCCAGCGGTGGATTGTGTGATTCCATGCGATGTGATGTTTTGATCATCTTCGTCAAGAGCTGGAAATGCTTCGTGAGGGTCCTGAGAATGATGCCTTAGTAGCTATGATCGGCCCCTAAAACACTACTCGCATTGTGAGTCGTGATGGTGTAGACTATACTATGCCTGGTGTGGGCAGTTGTAGAAATTTGAAAAGAGCTAGTCCTCTCTCTCTGATCTTCATGAGGGTTTGATCTTACTGGCATTGATCTTGTAGCTAAGTGTGACTGGCTTATCTATCTTCGTTATGCAGACGATATGCTTATTGGTATAGCTAGCGGTGGTGATTCAGAATCACCTTTATATATAGTGCTTTGATCATCTCATTTGCTTTTCCTCTGTAGTTTGGGACCCTTAGGAAGTTAGGTCTTCAGGGGACTTTCGTAGTGTGTTCCCTGGTTCTCTCTATGTACTAGGTCTTTTCAGAAGTTGGAGTCAGATGGACCAATAAGCCTATCTCCTCCCTTATCGAGGTGGGGCACAGGGATTTCAGCAGCATGAAAAGGCGTACGCAGGATCCTTTTCGAAGCTATCTTTTCTATGCCTTGCCGCACATCACTTATATTAGTCGGTCCTGATTAGCATCACCTTTCTTTTCCTATCTTTTCTCAAGCGGGGATTCTCTTTCTTCTTCAGAGGATTCTAAGAAGTCTTAGATGCCTCTTCTGGTTGCCCTATATATTAGGACTCGCTGAATGATTATTGGAGTAAATGCAGAGGGTGAGAATGTCCTAGGAAAGGGGGGTTAGCTGCCCCTATAGCCTGTTAAGTTCTAGGACTGTCTCGGTATGTTGTAGGGATGAGTACTGAGCCCTATCTGAACAGCTAAGCGCCTAAATCTCCTAAATCGCGATAGAATATCCGCTTTGTGATTTAGGGACCTTTCGCTTGTCACCTCTACTAGCCTTGGACCTGGTAGTCAGAGCGCATGGCTTTCCTTATGGTCCCGTAGCCCTATCTCCATAGTGTGGTAGGTGTCTGTATCTCGCACTAGCGTGGAAATCCCGGGGAGTGAGGCCCCACTTTCTTATCCTTACCTTTCATTTCTGTACTCTGCCCTATCTTATTGGCTTCTTTCCTCCGCTTCGCCCTTCTACATTTCTTTAACATTCTGTGGATACGCGTCTAGTACCTTTCTTTTTCTCCTCTTCGATTTGTTTGATGCTATATATCCGTTCTCAAATAACGTCAATATATATGGACTGCTTTTTCTAATTATTCGTGGTCTATGGGGCCCGATGGTCGCCCTTTTCTTCAGAGCGTCTTGTGAGATAATAGGGCAAGAGTGAGGGCTTGGTCTACAAGCGCAGGCAGACAGCAAGAGTGAGAGGGTAGTGAGGTTCTTCTTTGCAGAGGGAATTGGTTACCAAGGGGCATGGAAAGGATGTCGGATTACAGGCTAATCGCTTGCTGCAAGGTTATGTACAAAATCATCTCCAAGAGACGACTTGCTGACCACTTATTGGCCCCGAGGCTTGTACAGGGGGCATTTGTCAGAGGGAGGACCATCTCTTGGCGCAGGAGTAGGAAAAGGACTTCCACTCAGCGGGTGCGGCTATGCATGAAGGTTGACCTCCGCTTGAACTAGTGGATTAGAGAACTGCCCAGCAGATAAAGTCTAGTATAGCACGGGCCTGTGTGGCCGGTCTACTCCCCCCTCTTCTCGTTCATTTGACTCCCACTCGGTCCGCTCCTCCAGGGCTTAGTACCTGCGCTTGTTATGAAGCTTTTCTCTATTCTACTATAGATGTCGAGGGTCCCGAAGATGCGAGGACCTCTTCTCCGCGAGGGCGGATTCGCTATCGCGAGGAGCGGGTCTTTGTTCTCGCTGAACTATAACAAGAGTACGGTGCTCATCTCTCGAAGGTGCGGGTGCAGGCAGTGTGGATTAATTAGGTCAATTAGGGGTCACGGGAAGACTCGACGCACGGGACTACCAGCCACAGATTGAGACAATCACCAGGATAAACAGATGCTTTGATCTCAAATGAAGAGAGGTGAGGGCAGACTCTCAGGTGAACGACTATCCAGGCCTAAACATAATGAGATCTTTCTCTAGCCTCCTTTTCAAAGCCTATCCCTTTTAAGGATGCCACCAGGCCGACGGGACCCCTTTGACATGCGGAGATTGTGGCTTGCTTCCCAGTACGAGATTCTGCTTCCTCTGCCTTCACTAAGACCAGATTATGATACCCTGTTAGAAGTCTTCCCTAAAACCGCCCCATTCATTAGTGATTCCGAAACACCTAAACGAAGGACACTCACAAAGACAGAAGCCCAGCACTATTGCGAGAAGAACCACTGAAAACTGACCCCGTATACTACTCGTGCTGCAGCCTAGATAGTTAGCTATTGTTCAAGACCATCACTTTTAATGACTTTTGACTTCGTTTTGTCACTGCAATCTCACGACTTTCATTGACACATTTCTCATCATTCCCGTGCGTATTCTATTCAACATTCTTGCCTGCCTTCTCCCTATACCCTGAACTCACTGCTACACTTAATAGTGAGTTAGTGTTCTGGACTGCCACTAATACTGAAAGATGGAAGGCACACCACTGCCCTTTCTCAATATATCGCGAGAGAACCCAGCCTTTCCAGCTTGTGATTGTGAACTTGTTCCCTTAGCTAAGGAATGGAACCTCAGTATGTGAACGACTTCCTTATGCCATGGTATTCCATGCTCTAAGGCTCTATAGCGAAAATCCATCCTTGATTTGAGAGAGAATGATTAGAAAGGGCTTTCTGCTTCCACTCTAGACTTAGCTTCCGACTTTCCAAGGCAAGACTCACACATGCGGGGATGAAATCACGACCACAGAGAGCTAGCCCTCCCTAACCCTAGCTACTAGGATAGACTGTTTCAGAGCTACATTGCGCATGTTTCCGCCGCTCTTTTTTGACCTAGCAACTGACAACCTGGACACGAGCTTCCCAAAGCCAGACTAAGAGAGCGAACAGAAACCCAAGAATACAGACTCAGCACAATGGAAAAACATAGAACTGGGGGGCAAAAGACTGATAGACACTACTCCAAAAAAAGCTGGCACTGAATAGCAACCACCTCCACACACTATAAGGCACCTCACCCTACACATTCTCTGCCTACTTAGGCAGATGTTAATAGTTTGGGGGATTTTCTGACTCCTCTTCCCCTCCCCTCTTCGCACCATCCTAGGTCTAGACTAGGGGAGCTTTCCCCACTTAGTAGCTTCAATGTTCTCACCTCCGGCCACCTGCAGCACTAATACACTCATAGGCAGACGCGCTCGCAGAAAACACAGATCTCGGATTCGAAAAGCACACGACTATGAGACCTTCTCGTAAATGGCTAATCATTAAGGCCTACTAATATATCCCAAGACTAGAGACGATTCCCACTGCGGAAAGTACACAGACCGCCATCCGAACAATAGCAACTCGGAGGCTAGGGATCAACTCAGGATTTTGATAATGGCATTGTCAACCATTGCGATTATGAAAAGGAATATATATGGGTCTCCTCATACACATCTATACATATACATAAACTGGCTTATCCCAATTCGCACTCAGAAACACACTATTCGCTGGGTCATGACATGATAGCATTGTTCCGCCAGAAAACACACTACTCAAAATAGTCAGCAAGCCAGTGCATAGATTGACTTCCTTTTGTGAGAAAACTAACCACTCACCTTCACTTTGCCGCTCGCCTTCTCCCCTCTTCCTCGCTCTCTCTCTCTGAGGAGTCCGGACTTTTGACTTTCACCTCTGTCTCCACACCCCTGATGGGAATTGGTCAATGTCTGAGGTCGGATGTCGAGCCCCAGAACTATAGAAAAGGTCGGTGTCTAGGTGTTTGAGGGGACGAGTCATAACGGATCTTGTGGCTTAGAGGTTGAAGAGTCGGAGAAAGGCGGAAGATGCATCGGATGCGCGGGTGCATCGACGGTGATATGCTTTCAGTTGCCTTCTTCTTCCTATTTGGATATGCATCGTCGAAGCCTCATATCGCGATATGTAGTTGAGGCAGGTTGGATGTTGGTCTTTTCCTTGAAGGGCGACACTTGACGAAATCAGGACCACACCCTCCTATGTCACATCCAAGGTAGTTGACCTCCCATTTCATTAAGCCTCATGATAGCGGGAGCAGAAATGCATCGCGAATAGCCACTTTCCCTTCCCATACCAAAACTAGCACCTTCGCTACTATATATGCCGCAGCCCAATAGATAATTGTCAGGGCTTCCACCCCCAATACACTTTAGAGGTCGAAGGGCCGCTACTAGTCCTTGATTTCCACACACACTCTCAATGGGTCCCGGTTCAAAGAGAAAGACGAAGCTCCTTCTAGCTCCCTCCCTCCTCAATTGGAACCGGTATCGATGGTTGATTGTTTTGTTGATGAAAGAGTCCCCTATCTTCACCCTCAGTCTGAGTTCATACTCCCTAGTCAACTATTAACCAATTTAGCGGAACTCTTTGTCTCTGCGCTCGGTTCTTGATGAAGCATTTCATTCTGGAAAATCTGTCAATCCTATACCAGACCTCATCCATGACCGGACAGGGCAAATCTTGATTATTAGACCGTCTCCCGTGTATATATATCGTGATATGACGCATGTCTAGTTTCCGCGAGAAAGTGACAACTCCAGTAATTCTGACCTTTTCTGTCCACACGTCCTCTACTTACTACTGAAGATAAGCGGTGCCTCGAGAGGTCTCATCCCGCAACGTCTGACGCATCTCAGACCAAGCAAATGATGCTCTTCTTAGCTACCTCTTATCAGTTCCCGGCCAATCAGACCAAGGCAGACGATAGAACCAACTGAGCCAGGAAAGTCCCAAAGCCAATCCCAGGGAAGGCAATTGAGGCCTTTCTTAATATATTGCAAGGTCCCCAATAGCATGCTCATCAACCCGCTTTAAAGATGATTGACGGGTTGTGCGGGGTACTTGGGATTCTGGATGGAGCAGAATCTGAGCTATCGCGATTCAGGTCGAGGATCAACGGAAGGTGAAGGCTAGAGGTGCAGACTTCCCCAACCTCTCAGAACCTGACTGAGTTCGCAGGACCGAGCACTCAGAAGAATAGAGAAGGAGGCGAGGGTCAAAGAGAAAGCTGACCTGCTCGCATAAACTCTCAAATGATTTTCTTAAAGAAATGCAAGCTGACTTTTCAGAATACTTAGAGCTAAGAAGCGAGTCTCAAGCGGACTCGAGCATATTCGCTATCCATTGATGGAATATATGATGAAAGTAGAGAGAAAAGTCAAAGAGAAAAGTGCTAGGACTCGAGCGCATTACTCGAAAATAGCGGAGACGAGAGTTGAGGTAAATCAAGCACGTTGATTGATGACCAGTCATCCAAACTCTTTCCGGTTTCTCCACTTTCTTTCGGACTTCGACGCATCCTGTCCCTTGAAACTTGTTGATGATAGTGAGAGCTAATGAATAAGATGGCTTGGGATACGGAAAGCAGCAAGCACTTGATGCAATCAATCATCCCTTGCCTTGAAAGCCGAGTCGATTCCATGGAAATCCACACTTCCTTTTCTTTCTATCTACGTCACTGCTTTGACATATATCTAGTATGAATACCACCTAGCCAAGCTCTTGGGAATTTGCGGGTCCAGTCGAATCCGCTTGACTAAGACCAGGGAGACCTCGAATGAGGGAAGGTATCATATGTAGGAGTCAGAGTCCGAGAAGCACCCCTCACCATTAGAGGTGGGATCCACAGAGGTCGAAACCAATGCAGGAGTGTGGGTGTAGGAGCTACTTCTTGAACATATTCAAAACGATTCAGGGGATGATTCACTTCCAGAACTCCCGTCTTCATGGTCACCATCCCCTTCAGGTGTAATAGAGACTCAACCACCGAACTCTAAATCAAGCCTATAAACCTCAAATATGATTTAGGCTTTCTACATATGCATCGTCCGGTGACTCTTGCTCCACTCCTGGCTCCTCTGCCATTGGTTCCTCAACTATGGGGACCCCCCCTACTTCACTCCCACCTTCTTCACTAGTAATCTCCACAACCTCCGGTCCAAGCGAATATATAATAGCGCTCCCTTGCCGTGTAAAGAAAGTGATGTACTAGTAGGGCACCCTCCGTCTTTCCTTTGCGGGAGAAAGTGGACATGAATTTCCTAGGAAAGGAGCGAATCCTACAAGTGAATAGATATGGAAGGCAGGTCTCCGGGGTCGCTTCCCTAGCAGAGCTGGACCCTACGAGGGTTCCCTAAAAGCCTTCTATATGAGCCCAGTGACATCGACCACCAGCCAGTGAGAGTTCTTGTTTATTGGTAAGCACCATCATGACGTCTCTGCAGCTTATGGGCCAGTAGTAGTAGCAGTCCCTTATTTAGGTTTTCAAGGAAGAAGAGAAGTAGGCAAGGGCTGGTTAGCAGGGCAAGCAAATCAGTATGAGCAAGCACTTTGCCGGCATTCTTCATATATAGATAGCTTCAAACCTTAACCTGGTTCGACCTTCCTTAACCTTTCGGATTGACCAATGCACCCGCGGAGGACCTGATGAAAAGGACCATCTAGACATTGTGCACATGGTAGTCTTTAGATATGATGTCTTGCACCAAAGGAGAAGAAGAGCATGGTGCAGGTACACCTCCGGAAACATAAACAATATGCAAAATGAAGAAAGTGCGCTAGTTCGAAAGAGGTCACCTTTCTAGGTGACATTGTGTCAGGACCTGGAATTGTTGTAGATCCGGCCAGAGACGGTCCTGAAATGGGAGCAGCCAAGAAGACCCACTGAGGTTCGGAGCTGAAGGGTACTACAGAATCTTTCTCAAAGACTTCGTAGCCCTACCACTCACTCAACTTACTAAGAAGGATGTGAAATACGAGTGGACGGTGCGAGCACCTAAGAAAAAGGGATCCACATTTGATCTCACTCGCCCCTCCGGTTGAAAAGTCTGATTCGAAGAGGTAGGCCAGTAATGCCAAAAGCGAGAGACTCTTTCCTTTTCTCCCGGGGATCTTCTTGTTCCGACAGAAGCTCATGAGCTGATTCTTCCAGTGTCCAAAGTCGAATGTATTTGAAGAAGGTAAGTTGACCTGCAAGCTGTGTCAAAGCAAAAGAATGACAAAGAAGCATGAGCTATCCCTGGAGGTACTGGAAGTACTCTGACCAGGCTAGAACTTGATTATGCCTCTAGTCACTAGCCCAGCCTTCGGCATCCCCCTACATTAGTCTCCTGAAAGATGAGGTACTCACAGTTAACCAAGTATGCATTCCCGCTTCCATCCCCGAGTTCCTGACCTTAGTCAGATAGTCAGTCCCAGTGCATGAGAGTGAACCAGCTCTCCCGGTAAATGCCTGGAGGTAGTTCTTTTATATAATCTTTCTAATTGGCTGTGTCTCAGCTTTTCAATTCGAAGAAAGGGCTATAGTGACGTTTCCACCGTGCCAGAACTCAGGATTCAGGAATCTTCAAAGTCTGAGGAGGAGATTTAGGTTGGGCCATGTTCTTTCCTTGTATGTCTAAAGACTGATGGCTAAGCCTTCTTCTCTCCTTTCGCTCCCTCATCATCTGCTTGTTCTTTAGCTTTTCTGATAGTTAGCTTAGCGCAGGAATCATGACATCATACTGGCAGTGGTCCCTGACGATCGATCTGGGTCTCAAATCGCCTGGACTCTCCTATCAGCTTCTTCTATCTATTATCTATACGGGATTCCGAACCTAGACTTTTTTTCAGGATTTAGGACCCTCACGCGTATATATATGCGAGAGTCTGTGAGTGATGACTTGTGGAAATTCAGACGAAGAGCTAACTAGCTCGCGTAGCACAAAGGTAACTTGCACGCACCGGTCGTCTAGAGTTAGGGTGAGCATCAAAGAGAAAGCGAAGTAGCTTAAGGGTGGGTCCTTGCTGAGTCCTTTTTCCGATCTATCCTATTAGCCCTTGCTTTCTTTATCATAAATCTGAGGTTGGTGGTACTGTGGATTCCCAGAAGCAGATGAAGACTAGAGAGGAAGAGCTAGGAGTCGATGCGCACCTACTGGCGAGGTTCTAACTATTCTACTCCGGGAGATAGGACTCCTTTCCTTGGTTCTTGGTATTATCCTCGAAGCTAGACATGCTGCGTCAGCGAAATTAAGTTGGACTAGTGGATTATTAGCTAGTAGAGCTGCAGAATAGAGTGAAAATCTTTTCCACTCCGTGCGAGATCTAGTACGTCAGGAGTAGTGAACTCGTGGACTTTCTACGTAATAAGCTCGCTCGCCTTCGCCTATGTGTCTTATCCGCTCTGATCTACTGTTGTATCCTCCGCATGTCTCATGTGGTGAGTGAAGAAATCCATACAATACCGACTTTTGTTTTGGGTTTCAAAAAAACCCTCCCTAGGTCATTCATTATACACCGTCCCTTCTTGAAGAAGTCCACGATCGCCACTATGCTGCTTTCACTCACGTATGGCACATTAGGTCTGAAGCTCTGTTCTTTGATAGAGGTAGGAGCGGAATGGGGACTGAGGTCGAAGAAGTCTATGGCCAAGTCCACAGGATGGTTCATTAGGGCAAATCATCACGCGGTCAAACATAGGACGAATCGCAGGTTTCGTTAGGGATCCGCCAACTAGGCTTTGGCCGTTGGACTGAGGCGTCGAAGAAGTGAGAAAGGATCAGTCGAGAGAAATCTAGTGAAAGAGGCAGGATTGAAGGACCTATCGAGGCATAGATGCGCATCCGTTGGGGGCGGCAGGGAAAGGCCCTACATCGCCACTCCTCAGGGAGGGGAGGCCATTCCTAGCTTCTTTCCTCCTCGTACTCTTCAAAAGAAGAAGTGGCGTACTACTATCTCTTTGAAAGAAAGCCAGACGTGCCTAGACGAGATTCTCTAGCAGTCAAAGACCTGGCGGAAGTAGATAGCGAGACCGAATTAGATATAGCTGGGACAGGAATCAGCCATGGGAAAGGACTCCAGCCCTGGGCCTGCCAAAGAGGCTAATTTTCTCGGAGGGAGCAGAAGACCATGCATGCCTCGAAGCTTTCTGGCACTTATGGACCTTATGAGGGCCAGGATTCAATTAGTCCTAATGCGCTTTACCAGGGCCCGAAGCAGGATTGAGCTGAGATGATGGAAGGCAGGAGGAGGAGAGGGAAAGAGTGAAGAGGATAGGTCTGACTCGCTGTTCTCAGGTAGACGAGGTATTAGACTTGGGACACCTATATCAGAGCTAGCGGGATAATTCCATCAATTACCTGTGGGTCTTTAAGGAATGGCTCTAGCCTTCAATCCTATTTGCATTCCGGGGAAAAGCATCCCAGCGAGACTCCTCGCTTGATCTTGGGCTATCGGTTCTATAATCTCAGTCGCGAGTCTTAGGGAAGTGGCATTTCTTTTCCCTTAGCCCCTTTCTTGATATTCTTAATCAAATCTCTTTCTGAAGCCCCTATAACTAGATAGCAAGGTGCGAAGCGTGCCTATATGAGAGTAAGCGGGAATAAATCCGCAGTTATTTTATATAGTATGGATTTGAGAAGCTTGATATTGTTTTTTCAGGTGTAAGATATTTAAGAAGGAGAAAAAACTAAAAAGAGATAATCTTCCAACTAGTATATAAGTGAGACTTCTTTACTCTAACTAGAACTCCCATAGCCTCTCTCGCCGCATCAGGTATCGTTGTGGATTGAGATGAAAAGCAACAACCTACCCTGCTTACTCGCTCGCGTAGTCAACTCCGCTCTGAGGCTTCCGCGAACGTAAGTCAAACACTAGTTCTCAATTGCATCTTTGACATTAGAAAGGCTTTTATAGTCGACTAATAGCTTACTTGCTTTCATCAACCCCGTGTAAAGAGCCCGGTGGCGACGATGTGGGTCTTAGCCTCTCTACGTGGCTTTTGCAACGAAACCTCTGTCACCATCCATCCTCACCTGGAACCCCTCCTTCCTCTTCCCTCAGCGACTACGTCCCCTATCGGTCGATTTAGCCGCCTGTCGGCATGCCTCTCCCTTATCGGTTCCATCTTCTCATCCTAGGTAAGAGATTGAAGAAGCCGATATACTTCCGCGGATTCACTACCCAAATCAAATAGCGTAATTAGTCTAGGAGTAGGAGTAGCTACTATCTGATCACAGAAAGCGGGTTGTTGCGCCTTGTAGCGGTCATTGAAGGGCTTTCACACTTCCCCGTTACCCTATCATCTACTACGCTTTGCTCTGTCTCCGCGCCCAGCTCTATTTGAACGAGAAAATGGCGAATAAGAAAAATGGAATGAAATCTAGTAGACGCCAAGAAGATTAGGGGAGAGACGAGGCCGGATGGATTGAATGAAAGAGAACCGCCCCAAAGCGAAGAAGGTGATGTCCCTATCTAATTAGAGAAAGTGCGGCCAATTCTTTCCCTAAATGACAAATCCTCCCGGCTTGCGGAGAAAAAAGAAAAAAGATGTAGCCGAGGAAACAAGCGTCGGGCGGCCTATCTCGCGTGTTTTTAGCGCCCTTTCTTTGAACCTTGTCAATGATTGTTACAGATATGAACTGAGTGCCATTTGATGAGTCAGATCGAACAAAGGAGAGGGATATGGAAAGGATGAAGTAATGAAAGAGGAAGTCATTGCTAGTAGGGAAGACTTGTTACGATCCATTGGTTCATATAGAATCCATCTCCTAGGTCTATCAAAAAACATTCTTTTCGCTGAGCGTATATAATAAAATAGAGTGAAAGGCCTGAAACCAAGGGAAACGGACAGCTGAGTCCTCTCGGAACCGCAGGAGATAGTAGCCCATCATACGGCTAACCAACTTCACTTGCCTCTAAGGGGGGCTCGCTCCGGGCAGGTTCGGATCACTTACAATACATGGCTCGTAGAGGGGGTGAGGCGGTTGTTTTTTCGAAAAAGCGGAAATTTAAGTCCACTTTATCCATCCTCCGAACCGCGAGCTTGCTTCTTCTTTTCTATCTCTGCCCCTCTTTCTTCTGAAGGTGGACAGAGACCTCAGACCCCACCCCCTCTTCCTCTCGACGATCTCGAGGCTCCACTCTCCCCCCCCCCCCCTAAAGGAAGAAAGCTCTGTGGGACTGGGCTGAGATGGGGATCAGGAGTCAGGATTGAAGCCCCCCAACATTCTGACAGAGACTGGACAGGGGTGGGATCTGTAAATGTGTAGAGCCAAGTGTAGTGTGGTGTAGTAGTAGGCACCATCCCGGCCCCTTCCCGTCCCCTGTATAACTCAATTCGGGTACTACGTACCCTCCTGCCATCCACTGCAGCAGAGCAGGGGCTCCGGGAGGGCTAAGCGCAGTCCTCTTATTGGAATCAACTTATATATATGAAAAAGCCCCCTAATATAAAGAGAAATCTCTTCTTATGTTTTCCAAAATCAATCCAAAAATCCATTATATCTTATCTAGTTTTTTCAATCAATCTTTTCAAATAAGAAAATGAAGAAGAAAATGCAATCTCAATCTTTTTGAGGATTTTTGATAGTCTTACTCTATGCAAGACTAGCTTTCCCAGCGCGTCAATCAGGCCTCTCCGAGTCGACCAATTCCCCCGCGCTAGTTAGTCGGCTATCGCGGGTCATGCAAGAAGCCCCAAATCCTTGATTTGGTCGGGATGCACTTCTTTGGGCCCTGGAAGCGAAGGCACTCGACACCTCCACACTTTCTTTTTCTCTGTGCCTGTTCCGCATGCACGCTTCTAAGCCATTGGCGCTTTGCTCTCCTCTTATTTCTTCATTGGACGGTTCGGATGGACTTCGTCATTCTTTCCCAAAACGAAATGGAAAGGGTTGTATCACATCGAGATGTCGATTCGTTTTCCGCCCCAAATGAGATGGTTCCTCTATCCCTCCCTCTTTCTTCATCGAGGCCCCGGCTCGCGTCGTTCCAACAACCGGCGGGGAGCACCTCAGTATACGATCGTGCGCAGTAACTGGGAGTCCTCTCCCATAGGAGGCCAACTTCAATTCACCAAACCCAGGTTCATCTCGTGTAGTGATTGTGGACTTGGTCTTCCATTTTAGTAGCTTATTGAGTAGACGGTTGATGTATCTGATTCTACCCTGTCTTTCGTAGCATGCATTCCCATCCGTGTCGCAACGGATTCGGTAAGCTACGTGTCCGGTGCACGTAAAACGGAGGTCCCCCAACCCTCACTCATGGCAACCTTCCGGCCGCCCAACAACCTATAACGCTAGTCACTACTCCCACTGGGGGCTAGGAAGTAAGCCCCACAACCCAAAGCGGCGAAGAACAAATAAAATTTGCTACAAAACCCGGCTAACGGGGGTATTCCTGCATATGAGAACATTGTAATGGAGAAGGTCAGGGCCAAAATGCAATTCGTTTTGGCTAGAGCGCCCAAATCTGCTATATATTTGACACGAGTTTGTCGTAATGCTAAAACTATGGTGAATGCATTTATCGTCATTAATACATAAAGAAAAATACCAATCAGTAGTGATTGAATTCCTTCTATGGTTCCACATGAGAAACCAATACAAATATAACCTACATGTCCAATCGAACTATAAGCTAGAAGTCTTTTGACTTTCGTTTGGGACATGGCGGCCAGTGCTCCTAATATCATAGAAGCTATGCTGCAAAAAAAAGAGGATTTATTGCAATGTATCGATAGGGGGAACCAACAATAAAATGACGTAACATATTTGCAAAAATAGATATTTTAGGCGCAATAGAAAGAATGTTGTCACCGGGGTGGGTGAACCCTCATAGATATCAGGTGCCCACATATGAGTAAAAATACCGGGGCTCGGGGGCCCGGGGGGGAGGGGGGTTTCCTCAGGGCTCTAGAGATGGAATCAGGGTCCACAAGTTGTTAATTCGCCGTTGGGTCATTCACACAAAAGGGAAGGAGTCTAAGATCGATCAACGAAACGAAAAAAGTGCTCTCTGAACCGAACGTGAAAGTGGTTTTCCATCAGACGGTTGTTCCCTCCACTCTCGACTTGGATTATATATCCAAAAGGGTCCGCTCTCAGCCCCGGGAAGAGGCGTGGTTATCTGAAGTGGATTCTCTCTTTTTTAGTAGTAGATTTCGAACCTGCTGCTCAGTGGGCGGGCGTAGCAGCTACATGGACCCCTTCCTTTCTGTTGTTGCCAGCGCTTTCCCAGGCCGAGCCGGCATTTGAAGAAATAGAAAAGAAAGAAAAGGGCAAGCAAAGCCCGTGCCTTAGAAAGAATAGGCTGCACAATAGGCCATCCTCGGGCCTTCTTCGGAATTGCGTGAACTAGTGGACCTGGCCCTCCCTTTGTCTTTCCGTCGGGAAGCATTCCCTGGAGCGGGGTTTGAAGCAGAGGAAAAAACATAATGGAAAGGCCGCCGGGAAGCGACCTATTACTATATCAGACAAAAAGAGGTTTCCTGCGATTGCTACTGAATAACCTCCCGCGCCTGCCTAAGCCTGGCCCGCGTCCGGGACTAAAGACAGAGGGAGGAGACGAAAGATTGCTCGAAAAGGTATGGGGGGAACCAGAGGAAGGTGTCGGGGGGAGGGGGGTCAACCCGGAAACGAAGTGCGTTCCCTTTCGAGGAGGGGGTTTCAAAGGGGGAGGAATCATACGAAGCACTTGTGCCTCCAACTATTTTTGGAACAAAGCAGACGAAGTGAGAATGATGTTGTGGGGAAAAAGGAAAGGGACAAGGGCGGTCGTCGCTTGGCGCGAAGGCTGTTGGAAAGGGGCTAAGGTATGGTACTAAAGGTCCTCGGACTTCCAGGCGGTTTTTCTATGTTTGGGGGGTCCCGTCGGATCTCGCCAATACAGCCTCCTATAGTTTTCGTTACCGAGATATCTTTTCTTTTTCCCAGGGATTTCTTGGGTAATCAGCTCCCATGCCACAAACATCCCCCGCTTCGTGCTTTTCTTTCTTTCCTCGTGGGCAGGAAGCACACCAGCTGCGTGCGTTGCGTGATTCCACTGTGTTTTTTGCACATCGGCTGGGTGGATAGTTGACCGGAAGAGGAATTCGATTCGCCCGGCCAGCAGGCGGGCGGCGCGATTATCTTGTGTGACAACACTACAGAGCGAGTGGCTCTTCTAGTCGGGCAGCTATGTGGCAACACTCTAAAAAAGTGGCGCTTTTGTGTAACATGCTATGGTCTCAACGCCCTTACGAGGTAGTGATTAGTTTCACGCGCTCTAAGCCTGGCCCGCGCGCAGTTAGGAAGATTGACCGTTGTTTGTTTATATAGTCAGAATTTGATTAGATTGATATAGTTTCTTGCTTTATATAGTGACTTTTTTTATATAGTTATAGAGATGAAAAAAAGCGGTACCACCCATCCTACCCTACCATCTATAGGCGGCCGTCCGTCCAAAAGCCGTCCGAAAAATAACTGCAGTGATCTTGAATAGGAATCCTACAACAATAAAGAGAATCCCCGTCAAAATACCACTAGATTGAGCACTAGTAATTTCGTATCCGGTCAAAATCTTGGCTAATTGATCAAAGTGGGTAGCTCTTGTAGACCCATAGATCATGGAACAAATAGGGTGGGTAGGCCCACAAAACACGTATAGACGCGAACCCCCATCGTTACTGTACGTGCGACTCTCACCGCATACGGCTCGTACAAAGACTCCTAAATCCATCCCGAGCTTTTTCTTCCACCTCTCCAATCCGAGACCTCGTCTTCCCCCTCCCCCCCCCCATCCTGACCCAAAGGTCGCCCCCCCCCCCCCTCCGTCCTCCAAGCGTGACGTACTTTTGTTGGGTGGGCGCTTCCTTCGCCTATCGTATGTTGAATAGGTAGGCATCGGCTTCGTCCCGAACCCAGCAGGCATTCTGGCACGCGCATGCGTGTAGGAATGCCGAAGCCAAGCCGAAAATAATGACGAACCTCGGATCGCGTTCGCTCGTTGGGATTGAAGAGGGATGGGGAATCGGACTAGGCTAGTGGTGCAATAAGAAAGTCGGACGAATGCTTTCTCATTATAGATAGTCTAGTTGTCGGAAAAAAGTGGGAGAGGCAGGATTCGAACCTACGTAGCAAACCTTCAACAGATTTACAGTCTGTCGCTTTTGACCACTCGGCCACTCTCCCCTTCCTGGAAGAAGCCCCCTGAAGCCCCTTCACCCCCGCTAGGCCTTCGTTCTTCTCCAGAAGATGGAAGGGAACTCCACTCTCCTTTCACGGCTCGAAACCTTGCCGAAAGGCTTGGCAGTCTTAAGAGGTTCGGGTGGGGGATAGCTGAGGGTGGTCAAGGGCCTAATGTTTAGTTCGTCTTCTGGCAAGGGGTGCACCTGCCTCAAATATCGCGATAGGTCGACGCGCTCGTCAGCCCAACTATATATTAGGACAGTCCCCTCCTTCGTCGAATAGTCTCAAGGCCGACCGAGACTCCATCCAAGCAAGAACGAGGAAGTGTAAAGAGCAAAGTCCCCTAAACCCGGAAGTCGAGGACTAACTGACTAACTAGAATCCGGAGAAGGACTTCGCGAGCTGCAAGCGTAGGCTTTTCCTTAGGGGTGGGCCGCCTTCTTCCCTTTCTCAATACAATAACAGGCCGACAGTACAGCCCGGCTATATAGTAGTGGAGCGAGATGCATGTTTTCTTTACGGAGTCCATAATCGTCTTCGTGAAAGTCTTTCATCCCCCCGAACCCCTCATGACCCCCCTAGAAACCCCCCCCCCCCACTTTTCCTCCACCGCATTTCCTATTTCTTTGTCCCCTGGACTGGACCTATGTTGTGTTGAAACTAAGGACTCCTCCGTCTCCCCGCTTTTCCCAAGGACTAGCAGAATCGAAATAGCAAAATTCTTGGGTCATCTCAATGGGTTTAGAAACCACACGTTTCTTTGGATCATCATAGCGTACTTCCACATATCCACTCAGAGGAAAGTCTTTTTGTAATGGATGACCCTCGAAACCATAATCCGTTGATATACGACGTAGATCCAGATGATTGATGGAAGAAACACCAGACATATCCCATACTTCTCGCTCCCACCGACCGACTGATGGAAATGGACTGACTACCGAAGATATTCGTGTTACTTCATCTGCACTAGTTTGTACACGAATGCGTGAGTTATACCGAGTACTCAGTAAATTATGGACCACTTCAAATCTGCGTTTGGGATAATCAACTCCGCAAATCTTGATCGAAACTTGAACCCGTGTATAGGCATGCAATTTGAGAAAGCACAACAATGGAAATAGGTAGTCCGTATTGGTATCTGATCTATTCCCATGTTCCGATCATTCGATTTGATGTATCCATTTCTTGGGCAAAGTCTCCCAACTATATTTCCAAATAGATTGGTTATCCATATTTCTTGATTATAGCCTCTTTCATGATCCTTTCTAGAAGATCCTTTTTTCTTCTTCTACTTTTTTTGGACTTGTGTAAGACTTGTCGGAAATCGCCGGTTGGGTTGGTCCGACCAAGAATGGCGTGGGAGTGGAGAGCGTCGGGCTGAGTTAAGTAAAGACTGTCTCCCCTGAACCTCACCGCACAATTTCTATAGACTTATATATATAGGCTCCATGAGAGCATTAATTAGTCAAGTAGCTCAATTCCTTCATCGGGTATAGAACCCTAATAACTAATAGCTCTGCTTGGAAAAAAGATTCTAGTTTCCTCCCAACTATGTTTGAGGCATAGAATAGATGATTTTCGTGTTGGTACGCTTGCATGGCGAAAAGGTGGAACGGGAGCTCCATTTTAGGATTTGGAGAAAAAAGAAGCTCAAAAAAGGACTGGGAGATAGTGCAGATCACTTTTCACCCCCACCCACCATATGTGATTTCCCCACCACTTTCGACTCCGTCAAGACTCTCCCCGCCTCTCTATGCATCATTTTTCTTTCCAAAAAAGTCTTTCTCCTCCGACGATTGAGTCCTAGGCAAGTCGACCGGAGTTGAACAGCTTAATATAATAAGATGAAAGATTTGGAAACGGATTATATAATGGCTCCTTCTTTTTCTAAAGAAAAACACAAATGCTTGAACTCGACATCTTTCCCCTCCCTGTGGGTGGGGGGCTTAGGGCTTGATAGTACAGGAGGGATGTTCATTCACGATTCCTATACGTTCAGGCATAAGCGGAGTCCTGTGTGGATGTCTATTTGCCCGGCTGCTCGCCTAAACCAGAGGCATTCCAAAATGCTATAATATAATGAATCAACTTAGTGACGAAGGTCTCTCGAGATTGTAGATTGGCCTTCCTTCCTCCACTACGGGGGACGGGCGATGTTTTACGCTAACAAATTTAGCGCATCATACTGGAAATGACGAGAAAGGATGACTCTATCAATCGTCATCTACTTGAGATATGCCTTCTGAAGCATTTTCCAAGACGAGTGGACTATCGGGAAGAAGGTTTTTGTCCTAACAAGATAACAAAGGGTCAATAACTAGCCCTATTCAATATTGAAGCAAGTCCTCGTCAATGTCAAAGAAACCATTCAGTTTCATTTCGGAGAAAAGATGTCATAATTGGAGTTTTGAATAAGATGACTCTTGCTTTTGATTATTTTCTAACTCGGTGTTAAGCTTTTTCACGATATTTGATTAAGGTATGTTCTTTTTTGAAGAAGGGCTTAGAGCGATTTTTCCGTGCCCCATTCATGCTCGTCACCGCAGTAGAGTTTCACCGCCAAGTTCGGGATGGATTGGTGTGGTTCCTCTACGCCTAGGACGCTAGAATCTCGAACCATGAATGAAAAAAGGCATGAGAGAAATATTGGCTGAGGCCCCAATTCTTGAGCACCAAAGGCCTCTGCCCTACCTCTCTATCAAGGGTAGTTCAATACGGCTTTTTTGTTTTGAATACTTTCTATGTCAAAGTCAAACTTTGAGGAATTAGGGTGGAATTCAAATAGATGGCGAGTGTCTGATCGAATTGATCGGGTGCGTCATATATAGTAGCGGAACAAGGTGAAAATCTCTCGGTCTGTTAGGATGCCTCAGCTGCATACATCACAGCACTTCCACTTTACACCTATCGTAATGAGAAAGGGCTCGTCGAGCCCGGACTTGATCTTGGATTCTCAAGACTTCTGTCGCTCCATCCCCGCGGGGGCAGAGAACCCGTCGCTGTCTCGGCTGTGCTACCGGAGGCTCCGGGGAAGCTATTGACTATAACGGAGAGCACTCATCTTGCTTGGGGTGGGCTTACTACTTAGATGCTTTCAGCAGTTATCCGCTCCGCACTTGGCCTTGACAGTGGGCACGATAACTGGTACACCAGAGGTGCGTCCTTCCCAGTCCTCTCGTACTAGGGAAAGGTCCTCTCAATGCTCTAAGGCCCACACCGGATATGGACCGAACTACGACGTTCTTCACCCTCGTACAGCTTTCATCGGCGAACAGCCCAACCCTTGGAACATACTACAGCCCCAGGTGGCGAAGAGCCGACATCGAGGTGCCAAACCTCCCCATGTTCCCTCTTGGTTGGGGAAGATCAGTCAGTTATCCCGTCAGTCACTTTTCTCCGTTGAGGCCCTTCCACTCGGGTGCTTTCAACAGTAGTGCTCGTAGCTGAGGTCGACTTTCGTCCCAGGGTCTTGCAGTCAAGCTCCCTTCTTCCTTTGCACTCGAGGGCCAATCTCCGTCCGGCCCGAGGAAACCTTTGCACGCCTCCGTTACCTTTTGGGAGGCCTACGCCCCCCTAATATGTCCCTAAGGTCTCATATTAGATCCTTTCTTGCTCTGATTAATCGGAGCTCATATGTGAAAGTTGGGTTTTGGGCCTCTTTTGTATATTGTATATTTTAGCGGTTTGTGACCTAATATTTTATGTACATATTTTATTGACTAATAAAAATCCAAAAAAATAGATTAATGTGTATTTATTTACCTTTGATTTATCATATTTTTTTCCGAATTTTTATCTGATCAAAAAAATGATATAAAAATTACAAAACCACAAAATCAAGGTATTCTATGTACATGGGATACCCCAAAAATACCACTTTGTGCAAATGATCGATTTTGGTTTTTATGACTTCATGAAATTTATAGATCTCATTGATATGAGCAATTTTCGTGAAGAAAATTTTTTAATCCGAGGTCATTTACTATTTTTTATCGATTTTACAATATTATTATTTTCCGAATTTTCTGATGCTGACACGTGGCCGCACCTGGTGCCGCCACATGCCAGCCATTTTTGGCCTTATTATATATTCATTTTATAAAAAAAGTAAAAAAATAAAAAAATTATTGAAAAACAATAATAAAAAAAATTGGACGCACGTGCGTCGCAGGCACGTGCTCCGCACGTGCCTCCCCTTTCTCTCACCCTAAGCCTCCACGTGGCACGATCTGGTACGTCCGATCTCGGCCGATCGGATGGCCCGCCCTCATCGTCTTCCCAGGTCCCCCTTCCAAATCGAGCATCGTCGTCCCCCAAATTTCGTCGCCATGGATTTCACCTCCTCCACGTATCTCGCCCAATCCAAGATCCCGCTCCGCCGCGAATCACCCATCGCCGTCGTCAAATCCCAATCAAACCCCGATAACCCTCGATCTCGACGAAAATCGCATATCGCCCAAATCATTGTTTCCCCTTCCAGCCTAAACTCGTGCCCTATTTAAAAACCCTCCGCCGCCGACCTCAAAATTTCATCCGTCGAGACTAAGCTCCAAGGATCCACGACGGTGACAGCGCCCGGATTAATCCTCCTCCACGAGATCCGGTTACCTCCCGTAGCCGTTGCAGCCCACGCCGTCCTCCGCCGCGTGCTGTTGTGCTCCGCCTTGGCGTCAAGCCTACGACATCGAGCTTCGCCCTCAACGCCTCTCCCCTCCGCCGACTTCACCACTTCATCGAGCTTCAACTACGCCGCGACATCTCCGCCCCCAAGCTCCTCTAACCGCAGCGCCACTTTTGTCTCGACTCTCTCTGACTCCGCCGTGAGAAACCAGGAGTAGCCCCCTCGTCAGCCTCGCTCCGACTACCTCCGCCATCGATTCCACCTCTGATATTGCGCCTCCGACTACGCCTTGGCCGCCAGCCATGCCACCGCCGCGCACTCCCTCCGCGAAGCCATCATCGGAACGGCGCTCCGCCGCGCCCTCGCCACCAACCATCGGGCACGAGCCCCGAGGACCCCCGCACGCACTCCGTGCGTGTGTGGAGGAACATACGTCAGCACTTCATCAGCACATGCGTCACGTGCGCAGCACGTGACCGCGGGATAAATTGCAAGAGACCTCTGGATTCTGCTTAATTGTACTTCAGCCCAGCCACCCAAGGGTCGCGTGCCTTGCACGTGACCACTTGGAATTTTGCACTTCTGCCCCAGGGCTATTGGTAATTGCTCTTAGGTCCCCCCTGCAGTTTTATATTTATTTTTATTTTATTTATTATATTTGCAGTTACACCCCTGTGTTCCCCCGTAATTTAGACCTCTTCTTTACATTATTTTCTTAATCCAAAAATAGCAAGATGTTTGTTAATTAATTCTCTACACTTCGACATATTGTGGGCATTTTTGTGATTGATGGTTAATTAATAAATAATTGTTTTGTGGAAATTTGCACATTTTGCTCATTTCTTGCTCTAAAATTCATCTTTGATAAACAGTTGCTCTAAAAATCCCCGAAAAATCACATTTTGTAGATTTAATTGTGCTTGACATTGTGCCCAAAAAGAATTACATTTGCATGCATAGTTTGCCACTGTAAAAATCATTTTGCATAATTCAGTGTTTAATTTTCAATACGTATTAGATCACACATTTTCGAGATTTAGGATTTTTCTGAGATCAATAACCTAGTAATATATCTTAGATAATTTTATTCCTTGAAAATAATTAGGTTTAATATTTATTATAATTAAATATTGAAATTCATTTTGTTAGCATTTAAAAATTCATAAAAAAATTATATTGCATCCAAAAATTCCAAAAAAATAACAGTGGACTCATTTCATGATATTTTACATTGCGGCCAAGTTTCATAATTTTCGGACATCGTTTGATCAAAATTTACATTTTAGTCCCTAAAATAAGCCAAAATTGCATATTGCACCCTTTATTGCATTGGAAATTCCAAAAAAAGACCGCCTCGAAAATCGAATACAAACTTTGATAGATATCACTCTAGGTTGTTCCTTTGCCTCCTTGTGATCGACCTTGGGACTAGCCCAAGTAAAATAAACATAAAACCACTTGATTAAAAATTGCTTAAATTTTGTGTGGTTATTTTCTTGACTGTTTCCAATTGCCGCCTACAAAGCACAACACATAAAAACAACTTTTTAAACTCGGCATTTTCGGATACGTCAGATGGCGTCGTTGCCGGGAGGTAAACGACTTAGATTTTTGTCTTGAAATTTTCGTTCGGTTTTCCACATTTGGGTAGACTGACCCCCGATTTTCATTGTAAATTCCATTTTTTTCCTGCAAATTATTTTCAGCATTTATTTTTCATATATTTTTGAGTCACTCTCTTACACTATCTCTCTTATTTTTCTTGCGAGGTACCCGGTACATGGAACGGTTTTTTTTTCAAGAAACCGAGGCATCTTCACCGACCCCATAAGATCCACAATTAATTTAAGATCGAGTCGAGTCATGAGAGAGCGTAGAGTCTAGGTTTTTAATTCCTGCAATTTTCAAAATTTTGTAATTAATTGTTTATTTACAGCGGTGTCCGTTTGGACTCTCGCGTGTGTAATAAGACCTCTAACTTTATTCTGTGGTGTGTCGTGGCCTGTTTCACTCTCCGGTGAGGGTGGGGCCCGACTTGAGTGGCGGTTAGGTTAGACCTGCACATACGACTCTCAGAGCATTTTTTTTAATTCTTGATTGTGCTCGTAGGATTTTAAACCACTCTTCACATTAACTGAGACACACATAGATCGTTCACTTTAGCCAAAAATTTAACTCAATTCTTCCCCGATAATAGAACTTTCTGCTTAGGTGCGGTTTTTCATCGACTTGCATTTAATATAGAATAATTTTTAATTTCTGCCTAGCATCCCACATGAAGATTGCGAGGATTCATTGTAAGTCTTCTAACTGAGCATACATCATCGTTTTTTGCGTGCATCGGCTTTTCCCAAATTTCTCCCTCTTGTTTTGTTACATAATTTTAAAAGGAAATTGGGACAGGACGGTAGACGTGCATTTCTGCTCACTTAAATTCTTCAGTGATCACCTAAATAAAATTGGGACTGCTAACTATAGCCGATTTTTAAATAAACCATAAAATCAAGAATTTTTGCGGGAGAGTGACCCCAACCTTGGATGTTTTTATGAGTGAGTGAGAGATAACACTTAAGGTTAGAACCAAGCTCTGATAATTTCATCCAGACTACTGATTTTAAAAATGATTAGCTACTTCTCCATGAGGAATACGAGTAGCCGGTTATCGGTCCGGACTTCCTTAGCAGAGTGGGTGGTTTAAAGGACACCGTGTAAGTCTCCGTCCTTAAGTAACATGGGTAGTCGTTTTACGGTCCGTACTTACACCTATACTGGCTGAAAGTGGATGCAACTAGTCGTACAAACTCGGGACAGTCTTTAAGAAAATTTTGACACCAAACAGCTCGTTAAATTTTTTCCAAGATTGTTTTATCACCAATTAAAAATCAAAAAGATAATAGTCGAACTCTTACGGCTTGATTGTGTGAGTTGGTGAACCTGGGGTTTGATTTGTGTTTGCATTGGTGTGCGTAAACCGTTTTCAAATATCAAAATCCGCACACTTGATAAAAATTCATTTGACTATCCCGTGCAACCATCTCTCATCTCTTGATTTAACTCTCATTATGGAACTTCTTCCAAATTTCAAATCCAACCCATTCAGTTCAACTCTTTCAAAAATAACCAAACAAGTATCCGAGAATCCATCAATGCTCTACTATGAAAATGAATTTGTCTCGGTTAAGTCCAAATCCAATACATCCTCTTCTTTTAATCCTCCAACATTTGCGAGAAACTTTCACCCGCAAATGAATTCGGTTACCTCAGTGATTTCTTACTCGAATCATCCGACCGCACATGACCATCTTGAAGGATATTGTGAATCCTTAAGCGCATCACGGAAGCGTGTCGATCGCATCGTATGCAATTGGAGCAACTAGTCGTACTAGATGCTAGATGCAGCAGAAATTAAAATTTTTAACTTAAAGATGAAACCACATGATCACGAGAACACTTCTCGGATCGTTTCATCAAACCACAAAGTACAAGGAATACCTCTTGAAGCGTGGTTGTGATCGCGAGATCCCAAAGTAGAGATCCTCCTATCTTAAGTCCGACCCACGGAGAATGCGCTTGCGGGCACGATGATGAGTCGCGTCCTTCCCGCAATCCTTTGACGAAGATCCAAGCGAAGCCGAAATGCTCTCCTTCCTAATACACAAAGTGGACAGCCACTTGAATATTAAGGAGAGCCCACACGAGAATGAGAGAGAGAGAGTAGAGTTCTTCAACTCAAGAATGTTGTAACTTGGAAAGGCTACCCTAGCCCTCCTTTTATACTAGTTTAGGATCCAATGGATCTCAATCCATGGGACACATGGATCCAAGGGCTATGCTTGGTCCATGATAAATCAATGGCTATGATTGTTGTTGGTTAAAACCAACAACATCAATTTAAATATTAATTAACTAAGAGATAATATGATAAATGAAATGGAGCTAACCAACCTCCTAAAAAAGGGGGGCGTCACCCATGAACAATTCATGGGTGACGCCACCCATGGAGGTGGTTTTATTTTCTCCATTTTATTTATCACATTATTCCTTAATTAATCACAATAAATATTCACCAAATTAATTCCAAATTAATTTGTGAATATTTCAATCTTGCCATTGAATATTGTGTGAATCATATTCACAACCCAAACTAGTTAGTAAATTGCATTTCCAATTAATTAACAAATGTGAATCCAATCCACATGATTAATTAACAAATGCTATTTACATAAATTCTCTCTCTTATATATGTATATTATAAATCATATTTATAACACACATATATCATGGATAGTGTTATCCACATTCTCTTAATCCTTGATAATTAAATCTCATTTAATTATCTTAGATAATCATTTTCACAATATGAATCATATTCATATTTAAGCTTGATAATTAAATCACATTTAATCATCAAGTCCTTGCTTGGATATTTCATCAAAAGAATTATTCTTGAACCCTTTCAAGAATAATGTGCTTTCCTCCGCAGATACTTGGAGATAAGGACAGGGCGATTGTATTATTCCATGTATAGTGACTTGGATGTTGAGATATTATCTCAAATCCAGATCGAACGAACCTCCCACAGATGCTTGATTAAATCAAGACCGCAAATCCAATCTTCTCATTGAATCTGAATCCCATTCAGACCAATGTCCAACACTTGGACTAAGATCGGATTGCTTCTCTACTGAAAGGAGTCACTAAAATCCAGACCTGTTTCATCACTCCCTCGGAATGGAAGCGTCATGGATATACAATCGTTTATGATCACATCACCCTTCAGGTATTCCCAATACCTGTACATCCTGCATACTGGAAGACCCATGATCAACCCGAAGATCAAGATCATTTTATACTGTCTTCTTCAGGGTTTAATCATTAAGTTTCTCAATCTTGGTCATTGGGATTTGGTATCGATCATATGCTTTCCCAAAGCATATATCATACCTTCAAATTCATGTCATGCTTCCAAAGCACGACGACCATGCATGGAATTTGATCGGTCCCAATACCTCATGAGTGAGCTCATGTCTTCCGGTTCACAAGTGAACCTGTATGATCCCTTTGAGAGATCATATTGCTCATATACCCTTATATGCACACCAGCTCGCCGGTGTATAGACCTTGGTTAGGTCATCAACCTATTGGTCTGCCAAATGTACATACTTAGATATATAGCAATATATCTGTCTCCGGTCAGAGGATGCATGCCTATGCTGTGACAGCATTCAACATAGGACTTAGGTTATCTCGATCTCGTTAGGTCAACCCATTGTCCTAACTAATCTGACACCTCCGATCACTATTCCCATGCAGAGGACCTGCATAAAGAGGTCGGTCAGATATCAGCCTATGTGAGAAAGGATTGCCATCTCCTACTCAGGCTGGAGATCTCCACTTGACAATCATTTGACGGTGCTTGATGAGTCCTCTATCTAACTCTTTAGATATTCATCCAAACACCAGCCTCTACGATTCATTTAATGAAACAACAGCTATATGATCATCAAGCTAGCCATGGTACATAACCCTAATTGTACAGAGGGACCTTATAGTGCATTCATTCATATAATTTCAGAAAGGGAGTGAAACATCAATAACTTTTATTGATAAACTTAAATATTACAATAACATTTATTGTAAGAATGGTTCGCCCAGGGCTCACAAGTCCAACAATCTCCCACTAGCCCCCAGAACCATTCAGGTACAATCCGTAAACCCATACTCATTACATGTTGGTCAAAAACCTTCTGTGTTAGAGGTTTGGTAAGAGGATCAGCAATGTTGTCGGCAGAGGCCACCTTGGTGATGATGATATCACCACGCTTTTGAATCTCCCGAATGATGTGGTATTTCCTTTCCACGTGCTTGCTCTTCTGATGGCACCTGGGCTCCTTTGCTTGGGCAATGGCTCCAGTGTTATCGCAGAGTAACGGGACGGGAGTATCAGAGGAAACTACGCCAAGCTCCAAGATGAACTTGCGCAACCACACCGCCTCCTTTGCAGCATCCGATGCGGCAATGTATTCGGCTTCTGTTGTTGAATCCGCCGTAGTGTCCTGCTTCTTGCTTCTCCAGCTCACAGCACAACCGTTCAACAGGAATACAAACCCTGATGTCGACTTTCGATCATCAATATCTGACTGGAAGTCTGAATCTGTATATCCCAAGACTTGGAGATCACCATCCCCATAAACCAAGATGTAATCTTGCGTCCGTCTTAGATATTTGAATATGTTCTTTACTGCATTCCAGTGTTTCTCTCCATAGCAGGATTGGTAACGACTTACCACTCCCACTGCATGGCAGATGTCTGGACTAGTACACATCATGGCATACATCAAGCTTCCTACGGCTAATGCATAAGGGCATCCAGCCATGGCCTTCTTTTCCTCAACACTTTGAGGAGCCATCCCTTTGGACAGATGGATACCATGTCCTAAGGGGAGGAATCCTTTCTTCGAACCATCCATGCGGAATCGTTCAAGAATCTTCTTGATGTATCCATGTTGTGATAATCCCAATATTCTCTTTTCTCGGTTTCTGAACAACTTCAGGCCTAAGATGTAAGAGGCTTCTCCAAGATCTTTCATCTCGAAGGTATGGGATAGCCAAATCTTCACACTGGTCATCATTCCTGTATCATTCCCAATGATAAGGATATCATCTACGTAAAGCACGATGAACACAATGGCGCTCCCACTAAGCTTCTTGTACACACAAGGTTCATCAGGGTTTTGCACAAAATCATAACTTTTTATGGTTTCGTCAAATCTGATGTTCCAGCTACGAGAAGCTTGTTTGAGCCCATAGATGGATTTCTTCAGCTTGCATACTTTACCATCCTCAGCTATGAAGCCCTGGGGCTGCTCCATATAGATATCCTCTTCGCGGTATCCATTGAGGAAAGCCGTCTTGACGTCCATCTGCCAGATGTCGTAGTCAAGAGATGCAGCTATAGTCAGCAGTGTCCTGATGGACTTAAGCATGGCCACAGGAGAGAATGTCTCATCGTAGTCAATGCCTTCTCTCTGTGTGTAGCCCTTGGCCACGAGCCGTGCCTTGAAAGTCTCTGCTTTCCCATCAGGTCCCCTCTTTCTCTTGAAGATCCATTTACACCCAATGGGTTTTACCCCTTTAAGTGGATCCTCTAGGGTCCATACACCATTCTTATGCATGGAGTCAATCTCTGACTTCATTGCTAGCATCCATCTATCCATGTCATGATCCGCAAGTGCTTCATCGTATGAAGAAGGATCATTGTCAGTCTCACCTGACACATGGAATCCATACCTTTCAGGTGGTGCAACCACCCTCGAACTCCTTCGAAGAGGTATAGGTGTTTCATCTTTTATCTCTTCAGTTTCTGGTTCAGGAATCTCAGAATCCTCAGGAGATTCAATGAGCTCCTCTACTTCATTCTTGTCTTGTCCTTTAAGGAAATCATCCTCCAGAAATTTCACATCCCTAGAGACAAAAACCTTTTGGGTCTCAGGGTCATAAAGTTGGTATCCAATACCATCTCTAACATATCCAATGAAGTAGCACTCACGAGTGCGAGATTCCAGCTTACTTGCGTCCACGTTCTTTGCATGGACCAAGCATCCCCAAACCCTCAAGTGTTTAACACTAGGTTTGGTTCCATACCAGAGCTCATGAGGAGTCTTGGGTACAGATTTGCTAGGAATCTTGTTTAGGATATATATTGCAGTCTCTACTGCATATCCCCAGAAACTAAGAGGCAAATGTGCTTTGCTCATCATTGAACGGACCATGTCCATGATGGTCCTGTTGCGTCTTTCAGCAACACCATTAAGTTGGGGAGTTCCAGGAGGAGTGAGATTGGAGACAATTCCACTCTCTTTAAGGTATTCCTTGAATTCATCTGAGAGGTACTCACCACCTCGGTCAGATCGAATCCGTTTAATCTTCCTGTCTGCTTGGTTCTCAACCAAAGCCTTAAACTCTTTGAACTTTTCAAAGGTTTCAGATTTATGACGTAGCAGGAAGATAAACCCATATCGCGAATGGTCATCGATAAACGTCAAATAATATCGATATCCATTTCTAGTCGCGGTATTGAAGGGACCACATACATCAGTATGTATTAGGTCGAGAATACCCTCGCATCTCGTAACCTTGTTACGGAAAGGTGTTCTGGTCATTTTACCTCGAATGCAGTGTTCGCAGGTAGGTAAAGATTGAACCTGTAGAAAATCTAAAGGTCCATCCTTTATCAATCTATTGATCCTATCAACAGATAAATGACCAAGCTTGTGATGCCAAATCATGTTTGAATGATTTCCATCCTCCCTGGATCTCTTGGGGTTTCCATTATTAGTGGCAGTAACATTCATGACACATTCATCAATGCACAATTCATAGAGTCCACCAGAAGTCAAAATACCATCCGCAATATATTTATCATAATGGTTTATGATTAATTTAATACAGAGAATGAAGGAATATCCATTTCTAACTAACTTAGATACAGATATTAAATTCCTTCTGACTTCAGGTACATAAAGATAGTCTTTAAGTACTAGGAATCGACCACTAGATAACGATAGTCTGCATGTCCCGATGGCGGCTGTTGCAACACTTGCATCAGATCCCATCTGGATAACTATCTCCCCATGCTCCAGATTCCTAGTTTCCTGAAACAAATGCAACGAATTGCATACATGAACAGAAGCACCAGAATCTACAACCCAACTTCCTTCTCGTCCAACGAGAAAACTAGTTTCAATGATGAAAGTAGATTTCATACCTGCTGGGGCTTTACCTTTGTCAGTGGACTTCAGGTAGTCTGGGCAGTTACGCCGCCAGTGCCCCGGCTTCTTGCAGTGGTGACAGACATCGGTCTTTTTTGATGTCATCAGTGTGGAAGCACTAGAAGATGAACCAACTCCTTGATTCTTCTTCTTTCTCTTCGAGGCTGGGCCCTTCTGAGAACCTTGCTTCCGCCCGCACTTTCCTCTCACCTGTGCAACCATTGCACTAGCAGAGGGGCCGTCCTTCTTCATGACGTCTTCTGCAGACTTCAATGCAGCTAACAGCCCAGCGTTTGTGAAGTCACCTTTGTTCATGTGGTAAGACACAACAAAGTTGTTGAAAGACTTAGGGAGTGACAGGAGAATGAAATCAGCTTGCATTTCAGAATCCAAGTAGGCTCCCAGGGTTTCCAGCTCAGAGAGGTACCCAAACATTTTGAGTACATGTTCTCTGACAGAGGTCCCTTCCTGCATCTTGCAGCGAATAAGCTCTTTCATCACATTGTAACGATGTGTGCGGTTTATGTCACCGAACATTTCTTTCAGATTCAGCATAATCTCTTGGCAATTGTTCATTTCCACATGTTGCTTCTGAAGCACATTGGACAATGACCCAAGGATGTAACACCTTGCCAGATTATGATCTTCATCATATTTATCATTATATGATTTATCTTCATCAGTCACAGGGTTTGCTATCTTGTCCTTGCTAAGCACGTAGGAGATGCGCTCTGCAGAGAGAACAAGATCCAAATTTCGGATCCAATCCGAATAATTTGGTCCGGTCAACTGGTTGACCTCTAGAAGCCTGCTAAGTGGGTTCATGTACTTCATTTTCTGAAATTAAGAATGCACTATATTAGAATAATTATATATATTCATTTTAAGAATAATTTGATTAAGGCATTTTAAATCAAATTTGTCTTGCTAGGTCAACTTTGAAAGATTATTCCCTAATTGTCTTTCAAAATAAGAGATATACTTACCGCTATATATCAAGCAAGATCTGGGATCTCCTTTCCTATCTTTGTCACATCCCAATAATATGAGAACTTGCGACTCCGATAAAAAGAAGCGGGAACTCATTCCGCCTTTTGCAAGTCCAACTTGCATTTCCAATTCGGTCTTTAACACCCGGGCCCACCACCCCAAAGATGATGTTGACCCGTTGTTAATTGAACCAACCGTCAACAGGATTAGAACTCGCTATGCGCAATCCAATATCGCCCCAATAATATGAGGACTCGATATTGGGGTCACTACGCATACGGCCTTACTCTTTCGAGAAGCAAAGAGCCCGATCCAGATGCGCTTGCATACAGGAGTTGTCACTTCGGACAGGCGTCTCCTACATACAATCCCTGGCGACGGAAACCCTTCGCCTTGATGGGAGACCATGGATGTCACTTATGTGATCCTCCACCTCGTATTCAAATTTTGTAATTAATTATCGTGAATCATATTCACATAATTAATTCTTCCAAGGGAAATACACATCTATTCAAAATAGAGTGTTTATTGGATATGATTAATTTAATCATATTAAATTAATCATTAATCCAATCATCAACAAACATGTCTTTTACTTGAATAGTAGGTATAATCTCAAGATACGTATTATTCGAATTTTAATAATTAGAAAAATACATATTGTCTGTCTCCGGTATTATACAGTCCCTACCCGCTGTCATGGCCAGTACCGACGAGAGTGGGACGGACCACATACGTTGCAACCCGCGACCCCAATGCTCTCCGACTAGGCACCACATCCGCCTCGGGAAAGGATAATACCAGATAGACCATCATGTACTTTGAGATGTTCATCGGTTTTTCAACCGAAAATTATACCATATAATATAAATCAAAACATTTTTTATTATAAGGAGATTTGCTAGACAAATCCCCGATCCTATTCAAGCAAAAGGGTTTTTCATGTAAAAGTTGTCCTACAACTATTGTAGGATAAACTATAGTTTTCATGAAAGCAATGTTTGTTGATGAAACAATGATCAAGATCTAATATCTCATCATTGTAGTTTAGGCAAGTGTCATTCAATGAAATAATTATTTCTTTAAATATTTCACAAATATTTATCACTAATTATTCCAGAAAATTAACAATTAATTTTCATCATGATAATTGAATGACATATCACAAGGTTCAAGATCAAAATTGTTAATTTCCAGCAGTGACCCCCAATCACTAAAATTAACTTATCTTGATCAATTTAAATCCAAAAAATGCAAACTCAGTTTCCAAAGATTTCCTATTTGATTTATTAAAGAACCCAAGTGATAATTCATGCATTTCAAGGCGGACTAAAACCGTAATCATCTCATTAATTACGTTCAAATCCGCAGTTCCCGCAACAGTGAATATAGTCATATTCAAAAAGCCATATCTTGAGCAAATAAAGTCCAAATTTAGTAAACTCAAGTCCTATGATTTCCTTGTTTAATGGGGAACAAAATCCAATTGAAAATTTCGTGTTTAAACATTTTAAACAGTACAGAAAAATTCAATTAGACAGAGGTGCGAAAATTGAAATGCAGTAAAAATTTCGCAACCCTTTCAAGAACCAAATCGTCTAAGGTGTATGGATCATATCCAAAACCTTATTCGACCTATGGCTCTGATACCACTTGAAGGATATTGTGAATCCTTAAGCGCATCACGGAAGCGTGTCGATCGCATCGTATGCAATCGGAGCAACTAGTCGTACTAGATGCTAGATGCAGCGGAAATTAAAATTTTTACTTAAAGATGAAAACACATGATCACGAGAACACTTCTCGGATCGTTTCATCAAACCACAAAGTACAAGGAATACCTCTTGAAGCGTGGTTGTGATCGCGAGATCCCAAAGTAGAGATCCTCCTATCTTAAGTCCGACCCACGGAGAATGCGCTTGCGGGCACGATGATGAGTCGCGTCCTTCCCGCAATCCTTTGACGAAGATCCAAGCGAAGCTGAAATGCTCTCCTTCCTAATACACAAAGTGGACGGCCACTTGAATATTAAGGAGAGCCCACACGAGAATGAGAGAGAGAGAGAGTAGAGTTCTTCAACTCAAGAATGTTGTAACTTGGAAAGGCTACCCTAGCCCTCCTTTTATACTAGTTTAGGATCCAATGGATCTCAATCCATGGGACACATGGATCCAAGGGCTATGCTTGGTCCATGATAAATCAATGGCTATGATTGTTGTTGGTTAAAACCAACAACATCAATTGAAATATTAATTAACTAAGAGATAATATGATAAATGAAATGGAGCTAACCAACCTCCTAAAAAAGGGGGGGCGTCACCCATGAACAATTCATGGGTGACGCCACCCATGGAGGTGGTTTTATTTTCTCCATTTTATTTATCACATTATTTCTTAATTAATCACAATAAATATTCACCAAATTAATTCCAAATTAATTTGTGAATATTTCAATCTTGCCATTGAATATTGTGTGAATCATATTCACAACCCAAACTAGTTAGTAAATTGCATTTCCAATTAATTAACAAATGTGAATCCAATCCACATGATTAATTAACAAATGCTATTTACATAAATTCTCTCTCTTATATATGTATATTATAAATCATATTTATAACACACATATATCATGGATAGTGTTATCCACATTCTCTTAATCCTTGATAATTAAATCTCATTTAATTATCTTAGATAATCATTTTCACAATATGAATCATATTCATATTTAAGCTTGATAATTAAATCACATTTAACCATCAAGTCCTTGCTTGGATATTTCATCAAAAGAATTATTCTTGAACCCTTTCAAGAATAATGTGCTTTCTCCGCAGATACTTGGAGATAAGGACAGGGCGATTGTATTATTCCATGTATAGTGAATTGGATGTTGAGATATTATCTCAAATCCAGATCGAACGAACCTCCCACAGATGCTTGATTAAATCAAGACCGCAAATCCAATCTTCTCATTGAATCTGAATCCCATTCAGACCAATGTCCAACACTTGGACTAAGATCGGATTGCTTCTCTACTGAAAGGAGTCACTAAAATCCAGACCTGTTTCATCACTCCCTCGGAATGGAAGCGTCATGGATATACAATCGTTTATGATCACATCACCCTTCAGGTATTCCCAATACCTGTACATCCTGCATACTGGAAGACCCATGATCAACCCGAAGATCAAGATCATTTTATACTGTCTTCTTCAGGGTTTAATCATTAAGTTTCTCAATCTTGGTCATTGGGATTTGGTATCGATCATATGCTTTCCCAAAGCATATATCATACCTTCAAATTCATGTCATGCTTCCAAAGCACGACGACCATGAATGGAATTTGATCGGTCCCAATACCTCATGAGTGAGCTCATGTCTTCCGGTTCACAAGTGAACCTGTATGATCCCTTTGAGAGATCATATTGCTCATATACCCTTATATGCACACCAGCTCGCCGGTGTATAGACCTTGGTTAGGTCATCAACCTATTGGTCTGCCAAATGTACATACTTAGATATATAGCAATATATCTGTCTCCGGTCAGAGGATGCATGCCTATGCTGTGACAGCATTCAACATAGGACTTAGGTTATCTCGATCTCGTTAGGTCAACCCATTGTCCTAACTAATCTGACACCTCCGAATCACTATTCCCATGCAGAGGACCTGCATCAAGAGGTCGGTCAGATATCAGCCTATGTGAGAAAGGATTGCCATCTCCTACTCAGGCTGGAGATCTCCACTTGACAATCATTTGACGGTGCTTGATGAGTCCTCTATCTAACTCTTTAGATATTCATCCAAACACCAGCCTCTATGATTCATTTAATGAAACAACAGCTATATGATCATCAAGCTGGCCATGGTACATAACCCTAATTGTACAGAGGGACCTTATAGTGCATTCATTCATATAATTTCAGAAAGGGAGTGAAACATCAATAACTTTTATTGATAAACTTAAATATTACAATAACATTTATTGTAAGAATGGTTCGCCCAGGGCTCACAAGTCCAACACATCTACCATCTTGGACGGAACCACCTTATTCTCAGTTTCTCGCCAATGAAACATTTCAAGATCAAAATCCCTTTAAGTCCCATGATTGGTATAGAAACCAACCCCAGATGGAAAGACATGCACTTAATGATCATCAGTGTTGGATTGACCATGACAGACCCCTCTTCAGACATGATACCCACACAGAGGACTGGATTGACCTCCTAGAAACACATAAACCCTATATGCTGACTCCACAATATCAAGATCTGAGCAATCATGATCAAAGGATTGATATCTACTCAGATCAAATACACAGGCATGGATCACACGAGCAGCCTCCTTCCATGATTTTTGAGGAGAAATTTTCAGAAAATAAGGATCATATGTCGGACATTCCGAGAAACTCTCCTCTCCGCACATACAGAAAAATGGAAAATGAAATCATTGAACAAAAACCGAGTGCTCCCATGATTGATAATGAACAGAATTTTGAGGATAATGTTTCGAGGATAAAAACAAGATTTGAATTGATGGAGGATAGATTTCAAAAATTTGTCGACCGAGTAACCTCATTCTATGGTGGCTCGGATATAAAATTGAATGAGGAAAGGATTGGATCTCGTGATGAAAATTTTGAGGATATTCAAAAACCTAGGGATGATTCTGACATCAATACTTCTGCTCATTATTCCCCTATAAATAATTATGCCTCTGACATTTACCCTGAGAATCAAAGCCCCTACTCATCTGAGGAACACACCACATCACCACACCATATAGAAAATGCCAAAAAAATTGAAAAGTTTAAAAACTACAAAAAATCGAAAACCCAGAAAATTTTGTAAAAAATGAGACTGAAGAAGATCTAAGGAATTTGGATCCTACTGTACGGGGAGCACTGGAAAAAACTCTTGATTTTTGAACTTCCCATTATAAAGGCTAAAGGCCATTGAACACTTCCCCGACCTTAAAAAATTTTCAATGGATAAATTAATGGTCAAAAAGCCGGGAAGGATTAGAAAAAAAAACTGAAAAACATATCTTGTCAATGGCCTCCTCCTTGTTGTTGAGGAGAAAAACCAAGAGCCGCATAGTGAAGCGGTTGCTCAGATTCGACTGTAAAATCAAAGACACAATTTTCACCCATGCCCTGATTGATGACGATTCACCGATAAATATCCTCCCGACCTCTGTATTTCATGAACTCAAGCTCGGACCGATTTGAAAAATACGAGAGATTGTTCAATTGGCAGACCGATCAATAAAGCGGTCGAGAGAAATCATTTATGTCATCATGATATTCCAAGGTGCTCTGCTCAAAATGGAATTCATGATCATTGATATTGAGCATCAAGGAGAATTCACCCAGTCTCCACTTATTCTCGGAAAGACATTCGTAGCATTGTCTAAGTCAATTATTGATTGTGAGACTCGGCAAATAAATTTCACAGCATTGGAATCACTTAGATCTGACCATGTCTTTGAGGAAACACGATCATCTGAGGCAACCCACGAAGTCCCTGACAACCGTAACTATGAAACGGTAGAAGAGCCCTACCCTGCAGCTACACCTGAGATAGCGGTTGTTGATGAGACTATTGGTTTAGAGAATCTCCCCCTGCTCCATTCCCAGCTGCTCTCACCATGGAAAATCGAGCATATGAATCATATGATCCGGAGACTTATGCGTGGTCACATCCTGGGTCAACTTATGCTGACTACATGGATTACATCAACTTGACACAGGAATGCTCAAATGTCAAATCAATTGAGAATGAACATGCAGAGACTCTCCCTGGTATCTCAATTTCCACGGATCTTAAAATAGACAAATCTTTCTACTACGATCCTGAGACATATGCATGGTCGCACCCTGAAGCAACCTACTCTGATTATCTTGACCAAATCCTCCCAAATCGAGAGTGCACCAACATTCAGGAGACTAAGAACAAACATGCAGCCCAAACACTGACCAAGGATAAGAACTCTAATGGCTACTCATCTGGATACTCAAATGAACTGATAACTTCACGAAACAAGAAAAAGAAAGTCAGATTTGACCTTTCGGAAGAGGCATCGGTTGATGATCCCTCATCAGGTTCGGAAAAGATAGTCTACATGAGTGAAGTCTGTTCGGAAGCTCTAAAGCCATTTCTTTGCAAGGATCCAAAATTCGATTCTCGTTGGACAACTCCCGTTCCTAACTTATATTCATCCAAAGTTGATGCTCCTACCTTCCACAAATACACTGGAATTATTTCTTATGAGCTGACTGAGACCGGAGCATCTGATTATTCATTTGAGGACAAACCGATTGATCTTAAAAAGGAACGAATTTTGAGGAAACAGTTGAAGAAACAAAAAGACATGAATATCTGGAGTGTGTCCACCTCCAAATACTATTCCTCAGAGGATAACTCTGATGATGGCTTCCTTTCATCTGACTCAAATATTTCATCTACTATCCATCATGATTTTTCTGAGGATGATACTGATAATGGTGGGGAATCCTATGCTTCATCTCCGTCTCATCATTACGATCTCCCACCACAGGCTCACAAAAAGATCAGTCGTAAACCGCTTTAATCATCGGCTACCCACCCTCCCTCCCGACCACATCGATCTCCTTGTACAACTTCTTCCTCTACTTGGGTCAAGGCCTAAGTATAGGGGGGGACTGATGCCATATTTATATACCATTTTTTTACATCACACTCCTTCTTCCGATCGCTCCATTTCCACCTTTCTCTTATACTTAGGCTAACCACAGCCTAAGTATAGGGGGATCCGACACTCACCTGTATATACTCTCCTCATTTACATATCCCGACCGCCTCTTTTTGTGCTCTTCTTCTATACTTAGACTGTTCTCAGTCTAAGTATAGGGGGGGGCCACTGTATATCAAATTTTTTACTCTCTTACGCTTAGCCCGAGCTATGCCTTCTTTACGCTCCTTGTGCTCTGAGGACACAGCACTCACTAAGTATAGGGGGGTCAGTATATATACTATGTATATATTTTAGCCATACCTCGTACTTTCGCGTAAGTCTGTATGTATGTACGGGGTGGGTAATTAATAAAAAAAGAGTTGCTACTAACACTGACTATGCCAAAAAAATTTGAAAAGAAAATGGCTTCTTATTTATTTTTTGCATAAATAATCAATAAAAAACCCTTGCAAAAGAAAAAGAAAAAAATGTGTCTACATTCCACACACCTGCACTTCATCCAGCATCACATTCATTTGCATCTGTGAAAAGCCATCGGGTTCTGAACTGAGTTATGAGCCGAAACCGAGAGTGGTCTCGACTTGACCTTAATCTACCTAATTTTCAGAGGAACTTCACCGAGAAATATGATTTTAGAATCTTCAGGTCATTGACTTTATTCTTTAAGTTCCACGTGACGATGTGCAGAGTTTGACTCTTAGTGTCTAACCTGGTCTCTTCATTCTGGGTACAACTTTGGAATAAGGAATTAATTTGTACTCTCGCACTGTGCACTTAGCTCAACTCAGACGGGATGTTGGAAGACTGTGTGAGTCTCTTTTCTGGTAGCGTGGAAATCTAAAGATCGGAGTACGGGTTGAAATAAATCATCAGAAAAGGAATGGACGGTCGGGCACAATTTTTTCTAAGACCCCAAAAAAATGTACGGAAACAAAAAGATTCTATATCTGTAGGGGTACAACAAGATCCAAGCAGAACCACCAAAAATTCCAAATACAAAGAAGCAACTACCAAATAAAATCTGACCAAAAAGGTCAAGCTTCAAGAAACCTGCAGATCTTGGTGGAGACTCGGCTACACTGGCCAGCTTCACAAGGAGAGGTGACTATACTGGTCACCCTCTAGTTCTTTTCTCATTCTTCTAACTTCTCCCCCCAATTCGATTGTGAACACAGCGCGACAGACCTTAGAAGGAAATACCTGACTCCCCGAGGACGAGTTACTTGAGAGTAGTTTTGCGCGGTAGTCCGACATTCTAGGTGGGAAGAGCTAAAACCATTCGTACACATGAGACGATTATTCAAGGTTCATAGGGTATGCTTTTGAAAGAGGATAGATCTAAGATGACTTCTGAGCCGAAACTGTAGCAATGATATGTAGAACTTGAGGGCTGTTGATTTTAAAATTCTAATTCTCACAGAAGTTCCGCCACATTAATAATCCAAAGGTTGAGTTTAGATTCATTTTCACATTCAGCTTATGGTCTTGGTATTGAACCCAATCTCATTTCACTTCATAGCATTTCTTTTTTATGCTCAGGGAGGAGCATGCTTTAAGTATAGGGGGATGATGAATCTCGAATTCATCACTCTAAATCTCATTTTTTAAGCTCAAATCCTTTAAAATCAACAGCATTTCTGCATCAATTCTGCATAATTAGCGTTAGTACATGATTTCATAAGAATTGCATTTTAGCACAAATATCTGCACAAAATAAGAAGCCAAAAATCCCAGCCAAATTGACCTGTAAATAGCCTAACTTCCCTGATTTTTAAATCATTCATGTTAACTCTGAATAAGCCAAACCACCTCTACTGTTTATATATCACTAACCAGAATAAAGGAAAAATACAAAAAAATAACTAACCCAAATAAGTGGACCAAAAACCCAAACCCTAGTTTCAGGATTTCCGGACTAAAAACCTCATATATTCCTCATCCAGTGTCTGATTTAAACCTACTCACTTTTGAACTAATGTACATTCAATTACCTTCAAAACAAGATCAAGTTCAAGTGAATCGGAGCTCATATGTGAAAGTTGGGTTTTGGGCCTCTTTTGTATAGTGTATATTTTAGCGGTTTGTGACATAATATTTTATGTACATATTTTATTGATTAGTAAAAATCCAAAAAAATAGATTAATGTGTATTTTTTATCTCTAATTTATCATATTTTTTTTGGATTTTTATCTGATAAAAAAATGATATAAAAATTACAAAACCCCAAAATCAAGGTGTTATATGTACAAGGGATACCCCAAAAATACCATTTTGTGCAAATGATCGATTTTTGTTTTGATGTCTTCATGAAAGTTATAGATATCATCAAGTCGAGCAATTTTCGTGAAGAAATTTTTTTGATCCGAGGTCATTTACTATTTTTATTGATTTTACAAAATTATTATTTTCCGAATTTTCTGGTGCTGACACGTGGCCGCACCTGGTGCCGCCACATGTCAGCCATTTTTGGCCTTATTATATATTCATTTTATAAAAAAATATAAAATAAAATAAAATTTATTAAAAAAATAATAAAGAAAAATCGGACGCACATGCGTCACACGTGCATCCCCTTTCTCTCCCCCTAAGCCTCCACGTGGCATGATCTGGGTCGTCCGATCTCGGCCGATCGGACGGCCCGCCCTCATCGTCTTCCCAGGTCCCCCTTCCAAATCGAGCGCCGCCGTCCTCCAAATTTCGCCGCCGCGGATTTCACCTCCTCCGTGTTTCTCGCCCAATCCAAGATCTCGCTCCGCCGCGAATCACCCATCGCCGTCGTCAAATCCTAATCAAACCCCGATAACCCCAGATCTTGGCGAAAATCGCATATCGGCCAAATCTTCGTTTCCCCTTCTGTCCTAAACTCGTGCCTTATTTAAAAAGCCTCCGCCACCGACCTCAAAATTTCATCCGCCGATACTAAGCTCCAGGGATCCACGTCGGTGACAACGCATGGATTAATCCACCTCGACAAGATCAGGTTATCCCCCATAGCCGTTGCAGCCCACGCCATCCTCCGCCACGTGCTGTCGTGCACCGCCTTGGTGTCGAGCCTACGACATTGAGCTTCGCCCTCAACGCCGCTCCCCTCTACCGACGTCACCACTTCATCGAGCTTCAACTACGACGCGACATCTCCGCCCCCAAGATCCTCCGTCCGTAGCACCACCTTCGTCTCGACTCTCTATGACTCCACCGTGAGCAACCTGGAGCAGCCCCCTCGCCGGCCTCACTCCGACTACCTCCGCCATCGATTCCACCTCCGATATTGCGCCTCCGACTACGCCTTGGCCGCCAGCCATGCCACTTCCGTGCACTCCCTCCGAGAATCCGTCATCGGAACGGCGCTCCGTCGCGCCCTCACCACCAGCCACTAGGCACGAGCCCTAAGGCCCCCCGTACGCACTCCGCACGTGCGTGGGGGAACATACGTCAGCACTTCATCAGCACCCGAGTCACGTGTACAGCACGTGACCGTGGGATAAATTGCAAGAGACCCCCCGGATTCCGCTTAATTGCACTTTAGCCCAGCCACCCAAGGGTCACGTGGCACGTGACCGCTCGGAATTTTGCACTTCTGCTCCCAGGGCTATTGGTAATTGCTCTTAGGTCCCCCCCTGCAGTTTTATATTTAATTTTATTTTATTTATTATATTTGCAGTTACACCCCTGTGTTCCCCCGTAATTTTGGACCTCTTCTTTACATTGTGTTCTTAATCCAAAAATAGCATGATGTTTGTTAATTAATTCTCTACAATTTGACATATTGTGGACATTTTTGTGATCGATGGTTAATTAATAAATAATTGTTTTATGGAAATTTGTACATTTCGTCCATTTCTTGCTCTAAAATTCATCTTTGATTAACCGTTTCTAAAAATCACCGAAAAATCACATTTTGTAGAGTTAATTTTGTTTGACATTGTGCCCAAAAAGAATTGCATTTGCATGCATAGTTTGCCCTGTAAAAATCATTTTGCATAATTCACTTTTTAATTTTTAATTGGTATTAGATCCCACATTTTCGAGATTTAGGATTTTTCTGAGATCAATCACCTAGTAATATTAGATAATTTTATTCCTTGAAAATAATTAGGTTTAATATTTATTATAATTAAATATTGAAATTCATTTTGTTTGCATTTAAAAATTCATAAAAAATTTTATATTGCATCAAAAAATTCCAAAAAAATAACAGTGCACTCATTTCATGATATTTTACATTATGGACAAGTTTCATAATTTTTTGACATTGTTTAATCGAAATTTACATTTTAGTCCCTAAAATAAGCCAAAATTGCATATTGCACCCATTATTGCATTGAAAATTCCAAAAAAAGACCACCTCGAAAACCGAACATGAACTTTGATAGATATCACTCTAGGTTGTTCCTTTGCCTCCTTGTGATCGACCTTGGGACTTGCCCTAGTAAAATAAACATAAAACCACTTGATTAAAAATTGCTTAAATTTTGTGTGGTTATTTTCTTGACCATTTCCAATTGCCGCCTACAATGCACAACACATAAAAAACAACTTTTTAAACTCGGCATTTTCGGATACATCACCCAGCCGCTCTCAACCACCTGGAAATCATCTTCGAATCTCGGCGGAGCAGATGGTAGCTTTGGAGGAAGTAGGAGACGCATGTAGGCTAGATGCTCAGCTACTTGAAGCAGCTCCGATGAGTTCTCCGTTCACTGAAGGCTCGAGACATGCATGGTCAGTTAAACTAGCCAAAGCGCGCAGTGCAAAGTGAAAGCGAGGTGGAACGAAACGGACGGCCGTGGTGGGGCGTAGCAAGTGGCGGCCGGGTATCTTCTCCGGCGAGCCCAGAGAAGTTGGGACGGAGGTGGTCTGAGGTTATGGAAGATAGGGAGGATGGTCGGAGGTGAGCGCATTGTTAACCTAGGAGTTTCATCGGTCTTGCATTCGACACAGGGCGGGAGCGCAGTCGCTGAGGCGACCGACAAAAGACCTTGATCAATCAGCAATTAACCCACAATAATAAATCAAGCAATTAAATCTCAGAAATGTGGAGTTAAAATTTATTATAACTCTACATGTAAATGTGTATAGGTGTAAGCACAAGTAAAGGTCGAACACTGGGACCAAACGGTTGGGGGCAAAAATATGCACATAATTATCCAATTCTCTTCTTGTCCATGTTATTATTTTTGTGGGTTTTTGATTTTATATATTTTTTATTTTAATTTTCGGTTTTATATTTTTTTATTTTGATTTTTAGTTTACTGATTTTGTATTTTGTTTTTATATTTTATATTTTTTTATATTTTTCCTAAATAAAGAGATAATATATATATAAGGAATATATATATATGCATACTACAGATGAGAGAGAGGAAAAAATAGGGGGAAATAGTCAAAATAAAGTAAATAAAATAATTTTGTGATTTTTATATTTTTTTAATGTTTTGTGAATTTTCTAGATTTTTCCAATTTTTTTGGTATTTTCAAAGTCAAAAACACTAAAAATAGTGAATAAAGGTTGCTGGCTGAAATTAAAATGAGGATGAAAAATACTAAACAGGTCCAAAGATCCTCAAATTAATTTTAAAATAAAGATAATGAATAGGGAAAATTCAACAACTGTAATTATATTTTTAGGATTTTTTCTAGATTTTTTAATTTTTTATATAGGTTTTTGGGATTTTACAATTTTTAGGAGTTTTCTTTTGTAATTTTTAGTGATTTTTGGACTGAAGCTAAAACAAACATAAACACACAAAATATATTTTTTTGGAATTTTTCAAAAACGTTTTATGTTTTTTTTCGTATTTTCTAATGCAAACAGTGTTGAAAATGTGTATTTTTTATTTTCTATAAATAATAAAATGCAATAAAAATGCAAAATAAAAATATGGCGTGATAATACAATGCAACAGGAACCTATGATATTTTTTTGGTGATTTTTGAAATTTTACAGATGCATACAATAAATATGGAAAGCAAAACGAAATTCCAACCCTAGCAAGAGCATTTTTGCAATTAAAAATAAAGACATGTTGTTCTGTGAAAAAATCCCAACATAATCGACATTTATTTAATATTTTAGAACCTTTTTACAGTATACAAAAACCGCCAGGGGCGTAAGTGCAAAATTCACAAGCATCACGTGGGACAACACGTGACTCGGCTAGGAAGGGCCTCCGTGTAATATCCAATTAGTATAAGGGGGTTCTATGCAAAAATCCCATTTATTTATAATGTTACATTTATTTTATAGAACTAAATAATAAATACAAAAATACAAGGGGCTAAAGGTGCAATTTACCCCTATCACACGCTGGTGGACAGCTCGATCTCGCTCACTTAACCACGTGACGTCCATCCCGCTGCTGGTACTAGTTTGCTATCTGACATCTGGGATTAGATCACTCAACGTGATCCAACGGCTGAGGTCTAAGGATCTGACGTCTGTGGATCGATCTGGGACCTTGTTCTTCATCCGACGGCATGGAGGGTCTCAAGAAGAACATGGAGGAAGGTTCGCCTAGGCGAACTTCCTCCGGCGACATCTCCCTCCCCCGCCAGTCTCTACTGCTCCAAGGAGTCCTGAAACGTAGTAGGAGCTTCCCTCTATCCGCAGGAGGCTTCAGAATGGCCAAGAGATGACCGGAGCGTCACCACCAGGTTGATGTCGAGATGGTGCTCCAGGTACCTCCGGTGAACTTCGAATATGCCTCTAGGTGCCTTGGTCCACCTTGTACCTGCACAGGATGAAACGAGGGACGGGGGCAAACTGCCTCATCCCATTAGAACGCAGAATGGACGAAGGGTGGCTTCGGGCGGAGATCTCCGGTGATGGGTGGAGAGAGGAGGTCTGATCTTCAGATTCTTGAGGATCTGAGTGAGATGGAGGTGCTTGGGATGAAGAAAAATGAAAGGGGAAGAAGATGGTGGTGAAAGCAAGGTCGGAAAGCGTCGGGGGCACCGTGAAATGTTTGCCGGAGCAGATCTCCGGCGAACGTCTAATCACCCTTAACTATGCTAAACCTAAGGTCTAATAATTAATCTAAATGCATGAATGAAAAGCCTGGAAGAAAACCTACCTAAAAATCTAAATTGCACAGCTCGAACTTGGCGATTTGGCCAAGGAGCAGGACCGCCGGCGATGGTGGCCGTGGGTGCATCCCCCACCTCCTCCGACTGATTCAAGGCGCCAGAAGCCTCCTCCGGGACCAAATACGAGGAAGGGAGAATGGTAGAGAATGACCAAATTTGAGAAGGAGGAGGAGGAAGTTTATTAATAAACATTGGTGTGCACCCTTATTGACCAGGCGATGGTGAGTAATCTACGCTATATACAATGTGTACAAGGTGTGGGCGTGTAAGTACAATATGCCAGGAACATTTCATGTGAATGAATCAATTGCGATTGATGGACGGTGCACATGGGAAAAATGGGAGAAGACGCAAGGTTGGACATATCTGACGGGCTGGAGGGTGAATTGTTTATGATCATAATGGGAGCCCTTATTGACCGGCCAAAAATAAGGAATAAAAGCTATATACAAGGGAAACAAGCCATGGGCATGTATGTACATCGTTTTGGAAGTAATTTCCGTGAAGGGACCGATGCCATTGGAACGACGGGTTGATCGGGAAAATTGGGAGAAGACGCAAGGTTGGACAGATTTGACGGGCTGCAGAGGCTAGAGAGTGAGTTGACCAGAGGTCAACGGAGGGAGCTCTGCCATTGGTCCATGTAGGCTCACTACAAGACAAAACAGTAGGGTTATTAAAGAATAATTAATTTCAAATAGTAAATGATTTTATTATTTTTGGAGTATAAAATAAAAAATGTATATTATTTTATGTAGTATTTTATTACAATTTTTACTTATTTTTTTGATGTATTTTATTACAAGTTAATTATTAATGGTGTATGTATAGGTATATTTACATGTATATTGTATAATTTATTTTTATTTTATATATTTTTTATTATTAAATTTTCTTATTTTATATATTTATAACGTATTTTTGTGAGTATAAATATATTTTTACTTGATTTTTATGAGTTTATTTACACATTTAAATAAATAGGTATATGAATTGTATAGGTATAGGTATTTTGCCTATGTTTTATATACTTCTTTTTATTTTAATGTATTTCATTGGTTTTTATTTTGGTTTTATATTTTTAATATAATATATGTAATATTTACGATATTATAAAAATATGAAAGAATAAAATAATTAAAGAATGTATTTCCCTTTTTGTTTATATACATATTGAACATAGGTATTTTGTCTATGTTTTGGCATAGTTTTATTTTATTCTCCTTTTTATTTTAGGTTTAATTCTAATTTTAATGTACACATATGTTATAAATAATGTTTAAAAAATTATGAAAATATGAATTTGTAAAAATAATAAGTAATAAATAAATTGAATATTTTAATCGGTATTATTTACAATAGGGGCCCAAAACCTATCTTCTGCATATTAACTCCAAAAAATATGAAACCACATCCATTAAATAGATCTTGAAAAGTTATATAAAATTAGAGGTGATTTTGCCATGTTTTAAGTTTTTATTTGAAAGATATGAGTATGTGAAACTTGGTTTTTGGCATTTTATTCTGGGTATAAAATTTACACTGTATATTATTTTTGTACAAACTCAATTTTATTGTTTTATTTACATTATTATCTACAACTTTTGTATAAAAAATTCTTTGTTTGATGAATAAATACTTAGATACAAAATAGGTGTCAAAAATGCATAACTAAGGAATGAATAAATGAGAGATTTATTGTATTCTTGGCCATTATCTCCCCCTACTTTATTCCTTGTCGACCAATTCCATTCTAGACTTGGTCTCGGGGTTAGGGTCATAAAATATTTTAAATATTTTATTCCTTTTTCTTTTCTTCTCTTTATTCTATAATTTTGGCATTAAAAACCTTATTTTATGTACAATAAATATAATGAATAATAGATGCTATTATAGACAAATTGATGCTATTTACATGCATTTGCTGGGGTTTTTAAGGCCAAAATGATAGAATAAAGGTGATGAAATGGAGATTCATCACCCCCTATACTTGCCTTTGCTAGTTCCTAGCAAATACTTATGCAATAAGTACAAAAAGAATAAAGAATAAGAAGAAAAGAAAAAGCAAAAAGTAAAGAATTTAAAGAATAAATTGAATTGATCATGATTATTAAACTCATCTATACAAAATCAAAGTTTGGAGCTCAGGTTAGACCTTGATGTGAAAATGTGTGTGGAACCTAGTCGGGAACCAAATTTAAAACACAACAGCCTTCAAGAGTCACAGAACTCGGTTCAAATTACCTCAATAGCCAGGTCAGAACTAGCCTATATAATATGCAAACCCTTATGACTATGAAGCTGACTTGTACGGTGTATATTATGGTGGCTCTCCCCAGCTGAAATGACAAAGGAACTAACTTCTCCAGAATGACATTTCAAACATTCCCCAATCCAGCCCTCTACCATCGAGGAGCGGCGTATTCCCTTCTAAGTTAAAGTGGCATCCAACTCAAGAGGAGGAGGTGGAGAAAAGAATGGATGGTAGCCAGTGTATCTACCTATCCTGGGATGCAAGACCAGTGTAGTCAAGTCATCCAGCTGCAGGCTCACATGGTACACCATTGATGCTCAAGCTTGCTTATTTTCTATACAACATATATACATACTTCGGCAGGCACTTTATTATTTTTATTTACAAGCTTTCCACTTTTTTGGAGTTTTTTTTCAAACATACTATTTACAACAACATTTACATAAGGACTTTTTCCTCTTGAGACATAAGACTATCCCTCTTTTGAAGCTTTATCGCAACCCACACTCTCTTGTCATTTGACTTCATTGAAACTAGACCAGGTTGGGGTGCACTTCTCTCCCTAGACGAGGACGGATGTTTCCACCAGTATGCGTCTCAAACTGGCAAATCTAACCCCCTCACCACTCCAACTGAGTTGAGCCAAGTGAAAGGTGCAAGTGTCCAAGTTAGGTCACCGTCGACAAGAATCATGATTGTGTCTCGAAAAGTTCTATTTAGTCAGTTGAGGTGACTTGAACCCATCTCTGATTTCTCAAAGAATTAAGTCTGAATAGACCTGAAGTACCTTAAACCTAGTTCCCATAAGGTTCAAGTGCAGTTAGGTGCGGCAAGGTCCAACCAAGCTCAATCTTCGACTTTATTGGACTAGTTCAATCATCAAGCTTAATAAAAAAATATATGAATTCTATGCAAATGCTATGTACAATGATGCAAAGATTAATGTAGTTTTGTAAAGAATTTTGAAAATAAAGAGAAAAAATTTTTACAAAAAGAATTTTTGCAAATAAAAAAATTTTGGCACTCAAAGTATAAAATATGTACAACTATTTACACGGGTGTGCCGCTTTATTTAATAGGACTTAAAGAATTTTAAAGAATTTACAGGTTTTAACATAGTGATTTATTTAGCTGTATATACAATTGATAAATAATTTTATGTATTTTATTTTTCATTTATTTTATTTTATTTTATTTATTATGATGCTTTTATTCCTCAAATTTTTTTGAAAAACATTTTGAAAAATATAATACAACATAATTTTTGCAAATATTTACAAACATTTGAAATCCATTTCACAAAGATTTTGCAAACACTATATATACATTTTTCAAAATGTTTTTACAAACATTTTCAAAATCATTTGCAAATAGGTTTTCAAATTCTTTTTTTTCACATAAATATAAGAATTTTTGCAATCAAAATAATTTTACAATGGTTGAAAATTTTTCACACTTTCCAAACAGTTCACACAATTTTTCAAATCATTTTGCAAAAATATTTTTAACCTGATTTATTAATAAATATATACAAAAAGAATCCGAGGAAAAGAAGCATTATTGATTAATTTTCAATGAATTATATCATATTTTTAGCCATATTTATTAATAATTATATGAAAGTACGAGTTATGGCTAAAGTTTATACAGAGTATATACGACCCCCTATACTTAGCAGGAGCTATGTCCTCATAGGTCAAAGAGAAAAAGAGAAGACATAACTCGTGCTGAGTATAGAAAAGCCTATACTTAACGACTAAAAGAATAATGAAGGAAAAAATAACGAGGTAAATGAATAAGAAATGACTGTCCCCCCTACAATTAGGATCAAATAATCCTATGTATAGCAGACTGTACACATCGCAGGGAGGGTCAAGGGTGGGAATAAACAGATCAATGAATGAATGAAAGGTGTGCCCCCCCTATACTTAGGAAAAAGTACGTCCTGAGTACAGAAAACTGTCACAAGGGACGACACCTTTTATTTAGATAAAGAAATATGAAAAAGAAAATAAGAAAAAAAGAAAAAAAGAAAAGATATATATAGATAGATGAAAATATCGTGAAGAATATACGCATCACTCCCCCTATACTTAGGGTGAGATATCCATAAGTAGAGGCAACAACAGGAGTGACGAAACTGAACGAGGAAAGAACAATGCGGTGTGTACCCCCCTATACTTAGGGCAAGGTACGTCCTAAGTGTAGACACACAAAGATATGGCCACAGATCTAGGGCACATAAGACATACGGAAGAAAGAAGGAACAGAATACACAACACATATATACAACAGGTCAAGGGTGTGAAGTACATGGCGGTATCTAGTAAGAGACTACCGTGCTCTCGTCATCGTCTCGCTGTGAGAACGAGGATGTAGTCAGAAGGTGAAAATACACCCTGATATGCAATCAGGTGGGTGTTAACTACCGAGACAAATAGATCGGAAAGTAAAGCAGGAACCGGTAGCGTAAATCAGATGATCGACTCATAAAGTGTGAAAGAGGTGAGCGGAGTCGATACCGTATGACTTGGAGGAAGAAAGAGTAGTACATACTCCTCCAGGTCAATCAAAGTCTCTAAGGATATGAGCATGAAGACATGAGATTTTCCTAATGCAGCGGTGTGGCATCCGATGGGCATAAAATATGAAGGTCACAATACACACCGAGCACTACACACCCGGGTTCAACCCTGCGAGGGTCCTCAAGGTTAGTGGGAGCAGAGAATAATCATAAGACTCGGCCCCGTGCTCCAACAGAGAGGAGACACAACCAGGGAGGAGACCGAGTACAAAAATATGGAGACTCGACTTCGTGCTCCAACAGATAGGAGACACCAGCAGTGAAGCCGAGTACCTAAAGTATGATGTACTCTCCCGCAGATACCCCTCAGGGAGTAGTACATGCTAGTCAATGAATAATCAGAATAGAGGGCTCATCTATATGAGGGTCGTCAAGGTGAGCGGGCTCAAAGGAGCTGGATCCATCAGACGGATCATAGTAATGGTCTCGGTAGGCGACAAATCGGCTACCAGTCAGTAGAGACCGACAAACTAAGAAAGTGTGATAGCATCCCGCAGAGAAACCTCAGGGAGCGTATTGCCTACAAGGCATCGAATAATCAGAATAGATGGCTCATCCTTGCGAGGACCGTCAAGGATAGCAGACTCAAAGGAGTCAAGCCAAATGGGTCCCAAGATACAATAGATTAGGTGAACCTCAAAGCAATGGGGACCAAAAGCATATCAGACAACTCGGCTCTGTGCTCCAAAAGATAGGAGACACAACCAGCAAGGGGAACCGAGCGTAAAGAATGTGTCACATTTTCCCGCAGATAGTCCTCGGGGAACAATGCAAACTAGGCAGTGAATCGTCAGATCAGATCTCGTCCTTGCGAGGTTCATCAAGGAGAGAGGACTCAAAGGAGTCAATCAGAACGGTCTCGATAGGCGACGAATTGTCTATTGACAGAAGAGACCGCAGAATCTAGCAAGATGTCGTAGGCTCTCGCAGCTACACTGGCTACACACTGGATAGGAGAGAAATGTCATAGGCTCTCAAAGAGCACTATGAACTAGGCATGGAATAGTAAAAAATGTAACACTCATCCTTGCGAAGACCGGCAAGGAGAGAGGACTCAAAGGAGTTCAGGCCATTGACCTCGTGCACCGACAAATCAGGCACACAATCAGGAGTGAGGCCGAATATGTGAAATCAGACGATACGGTTTCCGGTGCCAACAAGGTGGAGACAGGGTCAGTGTATGAAACCGATCGTAAAGAATGTGTCGTATTCTACGCAAATAATCCTTGGGGAACAATACAAACTAAGTCAATCAAGTCATGGGATTGCTAGCATCATATCTCAGGTCCTTAAAAATGATAAGTCAACCTCACCTCAGGAGGGCATAAGATCATGTGAGGGAGAAAATAATTAGGTGAAGTTCCGAACATCCCTCAGTCAATCCAGTCAGCTAAGATGGCACGGATGATAATCATGAATCCTCAAAGTGCCATAGGTGGAAGGTAGAACTAGGAGATCAAGGATCTATATCAATCAAGAAGATGAGGGATCATGTGGGTCCAGTCACTAAGACAATGGAACATGTACCAATATAGTCTGTTCAGCTCAGAAATCAAAGGTGGACAAAACCTCAAAATAGATAGATCAGTAGAAGCATCATGATATCATCCTTAAATCATTGAAGCACATCGCATCCTCAACCTGGTGTGCGAGATCTAAATCCTCAATAAAGAATCACACCTAATCACCGTGCATCATAAAATCCTTAATAATCTCATATGCCCGTATCCAAAGTCAAATCCACTAAGAGTAGTATATCAATCTCAGCATCCTCAAGATCATGCCTGACTTACTCCAATAACCAATGTAAGTCAAAATCCTTGATGCGGGTGATCTCTGAAAGCACAGCAATCCCGGGTGATAGAAGAGATGATAACAGGGAACACGAGGAGGGTGGGTAAGGAGAGGAACACAAAGGTCGAGCGAAGGTGATTGAGCGCAAGCGCCAATATCATGACTTAATGCAAATGAGGAGATATACGTATAAGAAAGGTAGAGAGACTTAAAGATGAAAAATGCATTACTCACACGGACGGGGCTGTTGGCTCTAGGAAATATGGAAATATAACAGACTCCAAGTCACAATCAATACAAAAGGCAAGCCCCTGATTCACCTACTCAACAAAATGGAGACCAAGATGTGGTCCTTTTTATCTTGTCGATTTTAGAGTTAGGTTATCATAGAAAGTTGTACACACCGGAATTAGGCTTTGGGATTAGGGCACTAATCCTTAGCGTGTACGTAGAAATAAAATGCTCAAACAAGGAGGGGTTGCTCTCCCAAGGACAAGGAATCCATTATTTTTTATTTTTTAGGTCCACTAGAGTTAGCAGTCTCGATTTTATTTTTGTTATCATTTTTTTTGGATATTTTCAATGCATGTGCCTATCGGGGTTCCAATTTCCATTAAGCATCCTAGGTTAGCAAAAACAGAGGGAGAAGGTCGAAAAAGCCATGCAAGTCGACAATCGATGATGCATGCTAAGTAAGAAGACTTACAGTACCTCCAGCTCTCTCCATGCGGGATGCAAGACAGAATTGAAACCTATGCTACATGTGATGCAATCCGAGGAAATCGCCATAGATACAGGATGCTATTAGTGTGAAGAACATTATTTCAAAGTTGACTAATTCCCAAATCGTATCTATAGGTACGTGCATATATATTATGGTTTGGGCCTTAGTCTACGTCAAACAATCCCAAGCTAGGTCTCATTCACACAAAATAATAAAAATAAAATAAAAGAAAAAAGCGTCAAAATCATCGAGGCCCCCAAAGAGAACAATCCCTCGGGCAATGGACCTCGAGAAGTCGCAGCGGGAGAGTCCTGTATTATTACATGTCAAGTGTCTCTCTCTCACATAAATTTACATATTAATAAATAATGCAAAAATTAGATTGCCTTCCAAAATTCTCCTCCATCTGCATTCGATGCTCTCTCCTATTGGCTAATGTAGAAGAGCCAACTCCGCCTCACTCGAGTGCATCGGACTTCCTAGGAATTCCTCCTTCGCTTGGCGATCCCTCGCATCGAAGACAAATAAAGAAGATGGTTAGAACAATCACAATAATATCAATAATGAAAATAATCAAATAAATATGGACATGAGTGAAGAAGCAAATAAATTATAAGTATCCCAAACGATGTTGCTCCCCGGCAATGACGCCATCTGTTAACCGAGGAGTTTCATCGGTCTTGCGTTCCACACAGGTTGGGAGCGCAGTAGCTGAGGTGACCGACAAAAGACCTTGATCAATCAGCAATTAACCCACAATAATAAATCAAGCAATTAACTCTAAAAAATGTGGAGTTAAAATTTATTATAACTCTAAATGTAAATGTGTATAGGTGTAAGCACAGGTAGAGGTCGAACACTGGGAGCAAATGGTTGGGGGCAAAAATAAGCACATATTTTTATATTTTGATTTTTAATTTACTTATTTTGTACTTTGTTTTTATATTTTATATTTTTATATTTTTTACTAAATAAAGAGATAATATATATAAGGAATATGTATATATATGCATACTAGAGACGAGAGAGAGGCAAAAATAGGGAGAAATACTCAAAATATAGTAAATAAAATAATTTTGTGATTTTTATAATTTTCTAATGTTTTTTTTATTTTTCTAGATTTTTCCAAATTTTTTTTGTATTTTTAAAGTCGAAAACACTAAAAACTATAAATAAACGTTGCTGACCGAAATCAAAATGAGGATGAAAAATAATAAATATGGTCAAAAATTCCTCAAATTAATTTTAAAATAAATATAATGAAATAGAGAAAATTCAGCAACTAAAATTATACTTTTAGGAATTTCTGGATTTTTTAATGTTTTTATAAAGGTTTTTGGCGTTTTACAATTTTTAGGAGTTTTCTTTTTTATTTTTTAGTGATTTTTGGACTAAAGCTAAAACAAATATAAACATACAAAATATATTGTTTTTTGGAATTTTTCAAAAATGTTTTAAATTTTTTTCGTATTTTCTAATGCAAACAGTGCTGAAAATGCGTATTTTTGATTTTCTATAAATATTAAAATACAATAAAAATGCAAGCTAAAAATATGGCGTGATAATACAATACAACAGGAACCTATGGTATTTGTTTGGTAATTTTTTGAATTTTATAGATGCATACAACAAATAGGGAAAGCAAAAAGAAATTCCAACCCTCGAAGGGGCATTTTTACAATTAAAAATAAAGACAGTTTGTTCTGTGCAAAAATCTCAACATAATAGACATTTATTTAATATTTTAGAACCTTTTTACAATGTACAAAAACTTCCAGGGGCATAAGTGCAAAATTCACAACACATCACGTGGGACAACACGTGACTCAGCTGGGAAGGACCTCCATGAAATATCCAATTAGTACAGGAGATTCTATACAAAAGTCCCATTTATTTATAATGTTACATTTATTTTACAGAACTAAATAATAAATACAAAAATGCAAGCGGCTAAAGGTACAATTTACACTATTGCGCGCTGGTGGACGACTCGATCTCGCTCACTTAACCACGTGGCGTCCATCCCGCGGCTGGTACCGGATCGCTATCCGACGTCTGGGATTAGATTACTCAACGTGATCCAACGGCTGAGGTCTAAGGATCTGACATCTATGGCTCAATCTAGGACCTTGTTCTTCATCCGACGGTAGGATGGTCTCAAGAAGAACGGGGAGGAAGGTTCTCCTGGGCGAACTTCCTCCGGCGACATCTCCCTCCCTCGTCGGTCTCTGCTCCTCCAAGGAGTCCCGAAACGTAGTAGGAGCTTCCCTCTATCCGTAGGAGGCTTCATAATGGCCAAGAGGTGACCGGAGCGCCACCACCAGGTCGATGTCGAGGTGGTGCTCCAGGTACCTCTGGTGAACTTCGAATACGCCTAGAGGTGCCTTGGTGCACCTTGTACCTGCACAGGATGAAACGAGGGATGAGGGCAAACTGCCTCATCCCGTTAGAACGAAGAATGGACGAAGGGTGGCTTTGGGCAGAGGCCTCCGGCGATGGGTGGAGAGAGGAGGTTTGATCTTCAGATCCTTGAGGATATGAGTAAGATGGAGGAGCCTGGGATGAAGTGAAATGAATGCGGAAGATGATGGTGGTGAAAGCGAGGTCGGAAAGCGTCGGGAGCACCGTGAAATGTTCGCCGGAGCAGACCTCCGGCGAACTACGAATCACCCTTAACTATGCTAAACCTAAGGTCTAACCATTAATCTAAATGCATGAATGAAAAGCTGGGAAGAAAACCTACCTAAAAACCTAAATTGCGCAGCTCGAACTTGGCGGTTTGGCCAAGAAGCAGGACCGTTGGAGACGGTGGTTGTGGGTGCATCCCCCACCTACTCCGACCGATTCAAGGCGCCAAAAGCCTCCTCCTGTCACAAGGAAGCCTCCAAGACCGAATACAAGGAAGGGAGAATGGTAGAGAATGACCAAATTTGAGGAGGAGGAGGAGGAAGTTTATTTATAAACATTGGTGTACACCCTTATTGACCAGGCAATGGTGAAGAATCTACGCTATATACAATGTGTACAAGGTGTGGGCGTATATGTACAATATGCCAGGAACATTTCCTGTGAAGGAATCAATTGTGATTGATGGACGGTGCGCCCGGGAAAAATGGGAGAAGACGAAAGGTTGGACAGATCTGACGGGCTAGAGGCTGAATTGTTTATGATCATAATGGGAGCCCTTATTGATCGGCCACAAATAAGGGATCAAAGCTATATACAAGGGAAACAAGCCATGGGCGTGTATGTACAATGTTTTGGAAGTAATTTCCATGAAGGGACCAATGACATTGGAACGACGGGTTGATCGGGAAAATTGGGAGAAGACGCAAGGTTGGACAGATTTGACGGGCTGCAGAAGCTGGAGGGTGAGTTGACCAGAGGTCAACAGAGGGAGCTCTACCATTTGTCCATGTAGGCTCACTACAAGACAAAACAATAGGGTTATTAAAGAATAATTAATTTAAAATAGTAAATGATTTTATTATTTTTGGAGAATAAAATAAAAAATGTATATTATTTTATGTAGTATTTTATTACGATTTTTACTTATTTTTTTGATGTATTTTATTACAAGTTAATTATTAATGGTGTATGTATAGGTATATTTACATGTATATTGTATAATTTATTTTTATTTTATATATTTATTTTATTATTAAATTTTCTTATTTTTTATATTTACAACGTATTTTTTTGAGTATAAATATATTTTTTATTTGATTTTTCTGAGTTTATTTGCACATTTTAATAAATAGGTATATGAATTGTATAGGTATAGGTATTTTGCCTATGTTTTATATACTTCTTTTTATTTTAATGTATTTTGTTGGTTTTTATTTTGGTTTTATATTTTTAATATAATATATGTAATATTTACAGTATTATAAAAATATGAAAGAATAAAATAATTAAAGATTGTATTTCCCTTTTATTTATATACATATAGAACATAGGTATTTTATTCTCCTTTTTATTTTAGGTTTAATTCTAATTTTAATGTACACATATGTTATAAATAATGTTTACAAAATTATAAAAATATGAATTTGTAAAAAAAATAAGTAATGAATAAATTGAATATTTTAATTGGTATTATGTACAGTAGGGGCTCAAAACCTATCTTCTGCATATTAACTACAAAAAATATGAAACCACCTCCATTAAATAGATCTTGAAAAGTTATATACAATTAAAGGTGATTTTTCCATGTTTTGAGTTTTTATTTGAAAGATATGAGTCTGTGAAGTTTGGTTTTTGGCTTTTTATTCTGGGTATAAAATGTACATTGTATATTATTTTTGTACAAACTCAATTTTGTAGTTTTATTTACATTATTATCTACAACTTTTGTATAAAAATTTCTTTGTTTGATGATTAAATACTTAGATACAAAATAGATGTCAAAAAATGCATAAATCAAGAATTAATAAATGAGATATTTATTGTATTCTTGGCCCTTATCTCCCCCTACATTATTCCTTATCGACCAATTCCATTCTGGACTTGGTCTCGGGGTTAGGGTCATAAAATATTTTCAATATTTTATTCCTTTTTCTTTTCTTCTCTTTATTCTATAATTTTGGCATTAAAAACCTTATTTTATGTACAATAAATATAATAAATAATGCATGCTATTATAGACAAATTGATGTTATTTACATGCATTTGCTGGGATTTTTAAGGCCAAAATGATAGAATAAAGGTGATGAAATAGAGATTCATCACGCATGGGTAATGAAGGAAAGGAGGAGCTAGAGGAGTGATCAATGAGGGACTAGGAGGGGTGTAACGATCTAATTAATTAAGCGAAAAGCGAAGAAAATACAGAGGAAGGATTGAGAGGAACTTACCTGACTTTGGTTGAGTGGAGCATGTGTGTGTGCCCCAACGAGGTGTTCTGGTCATCGTTGGACCTCCACGGTGACTGGAGGCAGCCTCGAAGAGGCGGAGCCACCGCGGGCCTGGCCTACCATGGCCAAGGGTCAACACCGGGGGCAGGATCCATCTTCGCACCTCGATCGTCCCTCCCCCTATCAGGGGGAGGAGGAGAGGGGCTAGGTGGAGCCCCGCACAAAGGTGGACGAGCGTGGATGGTGGAGGAGACGAATTATTTGAAGGGCGTAGATGGAAATTCCGATGGTGATGGGATTGACTTGCGTGGAAAACATGGAGTAGTGGAGAGGACGACGTGGGTGGAGTGACAGCTCGCGAGGGTCGTGGATGATTGAGCAACGTCGTGGAGGTGTTGGCGAGTGGAGATGATGATCGAGATAACGGGGAAAATAAGAAGGGGGAAGGTGGTCCGCGAGCTGGTGATCATGGGAGAGAGAAGGGGTCCGAGGTAGACGACGGTGTTTTGGGCCGTTGGATCTTAAGATCCAACGATCGAAAGATTGGCGCTAATGAGTGAATGGGATAAGGTTTCGGGCGATGCAATCGAACGACGCACAAAGAGCCATGTGGAGAGCGGAGCTTAAGGCGCCAACGAGCGGCTATTATGAATTCAACGACGTGATTGGATGGTAGATGACATAGGTTAAGGAGCGGCTGAGATGTAAGGGTTGGAGGTGATCAAGGGACGTGGATTCCGCCACGAGTCGTGGCATGGTGAGGGTGCTCAGGAAGGGCTGTGATGGATCCAGGTGGAGATCGGATGGTGGATGAGTAGAGAGTGCGTGGAGATAGTGGGAGCGTTGGATCAAGAAGAGATCCAAGGGCAAGGAGCGAGGGCAGCAAGGCCAAAGGGACCCGGGCCACGTGGCTGAACCAGAAAGAGCCACATGGCCCATTCAGACGAGATCTACAAGTTTGTCGAATTTGGAAAAACTCAAAACATGAAAGTTGTAGATCTCAATGAGATCTACATGTTTTATGTTGACCAAAAACGGAGATGAGGTCATTTAAAGATAGAAAGTATTTTTGAGGGCGTTTTAAGGCTAAAAACACCATGTACTTTAATTTTGCGATTTTTTTTGTGATTTTTAATTTATTCAATGACTCAGATAATTACAAAGATTTTCTTGTTTTTATTTACACCTATTCTAAGATAAGGGGTTAATTTCAGTGAATTATAGGCATGAAACATGGTTTCATCAACCCCTTATACTTAAGCTATGCTCGTCCCCGAGGATCAAAGAAAATGAATGAATTGAATTAACCCCCTTGTGCATGTGCGTACAGGATCTGATTTGTTCAGGTCCACTCAACTTTAGAGGTCCAAAATTTTAGATCTCAACCCAGCCTTAATCAAGAGGTACCCAATTCCTCTAATTATCCAGACTCTCTCTGATGTACATTTCATTGATTTGTAGTATTTTTGGCTAGCTCCATTACTTTTACCAAGAGTTGGCAAACACTGATCAACAATTTTTATTTTATCACACCATGGCACTTAGGTCAATGTCAAGTGATTAGTATAAGAACCTAGTTCTCATACTGGCTAATGATTCTGACACTCAGGTTTCATCCTCAAGCATCATTAGATCTAGTCCATACTCAAATCCGCAAGTCCAGTCCCTTAAGCGAAGAGTTAACTCATCTCATCGAAACCGCAATCGTGCATGTGATGCGCTGATCATATTCTCATGGTCGGAGACTAAGCATGAAATATAGCATGCAAATCTAGAAATATAGGGAATGTGGATGATTAAGTCTAAGACCCTGATGGCTAAGGCTGGTTAACCTAAAATCAAGACCTCATAAATCAAGATTTCTTGAACATTTCAGATCCTGGGTGAAAGTGAGAATGTAGGGGATTTAATACAACTCCTTCATTCAAAGATAATTTTTTTAAGCTTCAAAAGATATTATGACTGCCTAAACTCAATTAAGTAGATGCATCTGCATTCAGCAAGTATGGGTGTAAGTATAGGCTGGAGTTTGTTGCTTGAGGACGAGGCCTTACGCAATGTCCTCTAAACCACCCACTCTGCTAACGGCGAACCCTCACTGAACGTGGCTACTTATTTGGGTTTAGTAGTCACTAATGACTCTTAAAGAATTTTGAATTTATTTCATTTTTATGGAATTTTTTTAATAAGAGGTTTGAACACATGTTAGACTGAACATTCCTTAAAATATTTTTCGATACCATGACACACAAATAAAGATTTTCAAAACATTTTTCAAAAGATTTTTCAAAACAAGAGAAACTCATTTTTCAAATCATTCTCAAAAATATTTTTATATAAGAATAGTGTAACAAAATATTGAAAGTTGTGAAAACCATTGAGTCCATTGAGTTCAAAAGCATCTTACTTTAGCCAAAAAGTTTCAAAATTTTCAAATTTTCCAGATTATAGCTAAAGTAAATATACAGTATATACGGTATACCCCCTATACTTAAACTTTGCTATGTCCTCATAGCACTAGATGATACAAGTCCATATGTCCATTCAAGTATAGAAAAATATACGGGAACTATGGAGTGCTCCCCCTATACTTAGGTTAGAAATAACCTAAGTATAAAGGCAAGGAAAGATGAGTAAAGAAAATCACAGGGACTCGGGTCCCCCCCATACTTAGGCTGAAAGTGCCCTAAGTATAAAGATCGAGAGTTGATGTTGGGAGAGACCCGAGGTGAACGAAGAAGATGTACAAGTGAGTGGATGAATCTTCGGAGATAGATGGAGTATCTAAGGCTCAGGGGAGGGTGTCGGAGCATACATGGCTCAAACAAGCATGCAACACACTTCAATTTCACCAACTCCACATGAAACCAACAGATGTTGGTGTCTTATCTTGTCGGTTTTATTGGTGATTAAAACATTCTATGTTTATGTAGAAAAAATGTCAAGTAAAATCAATTGCGTAAACGAGGTTGTTACTCTCCCAAAACAATATTTTACTCCATTTTTAGGTTGACTTGCAGTTGCCACTAATTTAAGGTGAGCACATAAACCAGGCATTCATCGTCTACGCTCATTCCTTTTTTCCATTAACCTAGGTGATCAAGCTAGGAAGGGAAATCGAGAAAAACCAAGTATTTGATAAAAACCATGATCTAGTCTAAGCGATAAAACATGCAGTGCCTTGGCAAAAAATACGTGAAAATTTGAATTGTTTTAAAAACAAAAATAATGTATGCAAATCGATCGAAAACCGCACCTAACATGCTTCTATTAGCGGGGAAAAACATCTTGAAATTTTGGCTAAGTGAAGAGATGCTATGTGCGTCTTTGATTAATGTGTGTCCTACCTATGAGCAAGCACCTGAAAATTGAAACGATGAAAGAAGCTCGAAGAGCCGCATGCCTGGTCCTAGGTCGACACTCAAGTGGGGATGATCCCCACACAACCACATATATTCATTCATTTACCAGCGCGAGTCTTCGATTGAAGACCGTTGTAAAGATGATTATTACATGATGGAAATGATATGCAAAATAACACATTTTTTTCTTTATTTTCAATTTGCTCCAAGAGTGTTTTTGCGGCTCCTCACAACGGGGAAGCACCTGCTCCTCGACTCCTTGACCAATCAAGGGCCCTATCACAAAACAAAGGTTAGAGATCAATTGAAAAGAAAAAGTTTTACAATGCAAGATAAATGAACAAATTGACCCATATAAATGAAACATGTAATAAATAAATAAATATCCAAATAAAATAAGAAACGAGTTGTGTCCCCGGCAATGACGCCATTTGATGAGCTGGAATCTAGCCTTTAAGAGTGTGGGACTAGCACTCGGATGTCATCACAGTCGGACTGGATTCGGTCCGTTAAAGACCATCTAATTTGATATGTCAAGGAAATGAAATGGACATGTATTTTTATTTTACTTGGTAAGCAACCAAGGTCGAACTCAGGGGCACGAGTCTCTCTCGTATTACATAGACTCTTATCAATTCCATTAAGTGTTTAGTTAGAGAACCATAGGTCAAACAAAGTACTAAGACAAGACAATGCATTAACTAAACATGAATCTATGCATTTTTTTTATTTTATTTATTTATCATGCACTTAGATGCAATTAAATGAAATGCAAATATGCTCGGATGAAACAAATACTTAAGCCATTTAATTATAAGTCAAATTAGGGTCAAATAATAAAGCTATCTTCATTCATGTAAAAATTAGGTATGATAAGCATTGAAATCAAGACACTTACCCAATAAAATAACACATCAAATTTTGTAGTGTCAAAGCTGAAAGATAAGCATGCCATAAAGAATACAATGAAAAGAGCTTCAAAACTCCACTGAAATTGTCTCAATCGGAACTCGGATGCTCAAGATATACACGAGTGAAGCCAGGGGCATAAACGCAAGAAAACATAAAAGATAAATAGCAAATAGGTCCCTAGGAAAGACTAAAATGCTATTACCCACACGTACAGGGTTTTTTTGCTATTATGAAAATCCTTGAGGGTATAAATGCAAAGTGACCACTATGCACGTGGTCGGCACGTGATTCCAGGACTTGGTTGCAAAATTGAAGACTCTTGTGGGCCTCCCTACAATTTCCCCAGGTTGCACGTGACTGACATATGCTCTTCCAGGCTCGGTAGACACTGAGGTTGGAGTTGGCTCGGGCAACTTCGGCTAGGCTCGGATGGCCTCGAAGCTCTAAGGAGGCTTGGTGACGGTTCGGGGCAACCGAGCCTGCTGGTCTGGTGTTTAGGCTCGGGGAAGCTCTGGCGCTGACACGTGGATGGATGTGAACCATCCGTTCATGACAATCGGATGGCTATTGTACGTTCCTGAGGGAATGACGTGGTCGCATATGCGCCATAGGATGAACTCCGGGAGGGAGCATCCAACGGTGTCTACTCCTCCTTCCTCTGTGGTGACTGGCAATGATCTTCGCACTCTAACAGAGGAGGCCATGTTCTGTCGGTCTTCTTCCCCAGCTACTCTCAACCACCAGGAAATCATCTTTGAAGCTCGGCAAAGCAGATGGTATGTCCAGAGGAAGTAGGAGATAGGCCAGATGCTCAGCTGCTTCAAGCAACTCCGGTGAGTTCTTCGTTCATTGAAGGCTCGAGACCTGCATGGTCAGTTCCACTAGACAAAGCGTGAAATGCAAAATGAAAGCGAGGTGGAACGAAACGGATGGTCGTGGTGGGGCGCAGCAAGTGGCGTCCGGTTATCTTCTCCGATGAGCGTGGGGAAGTTGGGACGGAGGTGGTCTGAGGTTATGGAAGATAGGGAGGATGGTCAAAGGCGAGCGCGTGGATAATGGATGAAAGGCAAAGCTGGAGGAGTGATCAATGAGGGACTAGGAGGGGTGTAGTGACCTAATTAATTAAGCAAAAAGAGAAGAAAATACGGAGGAAGGGTTGAGAGGAACTTACCTGGCTATGGTGGTGTGGAACCTGTGCGCGAGCCCCAGTGAGGTGCTCTGGTCATCGCTGGACCTCCGCGGCGATTGGAGGCAGCTTAGCGGAGGTGGAGCCAATGCGAGCCTGCCCTACCATGGCTAGGGGTGAACATCGAGGGCAGGAGCCATCTTCGCGCCTCGATCGTCCCTCCCCCGATCACGAGGAGGTGTAGAGGGTCTAGGCAGAGCCCCGCTTGATGAGTGTGGATGGTGGAGGAGACGAAGTATTTGAAAGGTGTAGATGGCAGTTCTGGTGATGGTGGGATTGACTTGCGTGGGAGATATGGAGTAGTGGAGATGACGACGTGGATGGTGTGATAGCATGAGAGGGCCGTGGACGATCGAGCAATGTCGTGGAGGTGTTGGTGAGTGGAGATGATGACCGAGATGACGGGGAAAATAAGAAGGGGAAGGTGGTACGCGAGCTGGTGATCGTGGGAAGAGAGAGGGGTCTGAGGTAGACGATAGTGTTCAACTGTTGGATCTTGAGATCCAACGACCGAAGAAGGCGCTAACGAGCGGATGGGATTAGGTTTCGGGCGATGCAATCGAACAACGTACAAATTGCCACGTGGAGGGTGGAGCTCAAGGCGACAGCGGGCGGCTGTTATGAATTCAACGACGTGATCGGACGGTAGATGACATAGGTAAAGGGAGCAGCTGAGATGTGAGGGCTGGAGGTGATCAAAGGACGCGGAAACCGCCACGCGTTGTGGCGTGCTGAGGGCGCTCAGGAAGGGTTGTGATGGATCCCGGTGGAGATAGGACGGCGGATCAGTAGAGAGTGTGTGGAGATCGTGGGAGCGTTGGATGAAGAAGAAATCCAACGGCAAGGAGTGAGGGTGGCAAGGGCAAAGGGGCCGGGCCACGTGGCTCAACCAGGAAAGAGCCACGTGGCCCCAATCAGATTATTTTGAATATGGAAAATGAATTATGAGGGATAAATGGCCGAATTTGGATAAACTCAAAATATGAAAGTTGTAGATCTCGATGAGACCTACAAGTTTCATGTTGACCAAAAATGAAGATGAGGTCATTTAAAGACAGAAATATTTTTGAGGGTGTTTTAAGGCTAAAACACCATGTATTTTAATTTTGCGATTGTTTTGTGGTTTTTAATTTATTCAATGACTCTGATAAATACAAGGATTTTATGGTTTTTAATTACACCTAGTCTAAGATAAGGGGTTAGTTTCAATGAATTATAGGCATGAAACATGGTTTCATTAACCCCCTATACCTAAACTATGCTCGTCCTCAAGCATCAAAGAAAATGAATGAACTGAATTAACCCCCTTGTTCATGTGCGTACAAGATCCGATCTGTTCAAGTCCACTCAACCTTAGAGGTCCAAAATTTTAGAGCTCAACCTAGCCTTAATCATGAGGCACCCAATTCCTCTAATTATCCAGACTCTCTCTGATGTACATATAGACTAAGGGTATGACATTTAGTGTTGACTGTGTTCTCGAGAGTAGAGTCAAAACATCACCAAAGGTCTTGGTCCAAGAAATTCTCCTAAGGACCCAATCCTCAACACTAGGGAAGAAATCAAATCTTGTTTCCAATCCACCGTCTCTTTAGTTTTCAGACATAAAAAAATGTAGATGGAAGGCCAGTAATGGAGGGCATGGGATTGTGTCATTTCTTCTCTCCCTCTCATTGGAACACGGATTTTTTCTAGTGCCTTATTTCGCAACACATATTTTTGGTGTTGATTAGTGCACCCATCAAGAGAAGTTGGAGCCGTCTGCACTTCTTTTCCAGGGAATGCACCGGGGTGTGTATTTTTTTGAGTAACTATCGTACCTTCTACACCCAGACTTGTAGCATTTACGATGCAGAGCCCTTTTTTGGTGCAAGCCTGACTCCTACTCCTAATAGCGGTGGTCCAAGTGGACACTTTGAAATGGTTGGGAGCGCTCTCCTTTGGTGGAAGCTCTTTGATATTTAACTTTGTGGAATGAGAGCTTTTCTTTGACATTTCATTGATTTGTAGTATTTTTGGCTAGCTCCATTGCTTTTACCAAGTGTTGGTGCACACTGATCAACAATTTTTATTTTATCACACCCTGGCACTTAGGTCAATCTCAAGAGATTAATACAAGAACCAAGTTCTCATACTAGCTAAAGATATTGACACTCTGGTTTCATGATGCCTTCAATGATTTTATTCCATCCTTGAGCATCATTAGATCAAGTCCAGACACAAATCCCCCAGTCCAGTCCCTTAAGTGAAGAGTTAACTCATCTCATCGAAACTGCAGTCGTGCAAGTGATGTGCTGATCATATTCTTATGGTCGGAGACTAAGCATGAAATATACCTTGCAAACCTAGAAATCTATGGGAATGTGGATGATAAAGTCTAAGACCCTGACGACTAAGGCTGGTTAAGCTAAAATCTCAAGACCTCATAAATCAAAATTTCTTGAATATTTCAGATCATGGGTGATAGTGAGAATGTAGGAGATTTAATCCAACTCCTTCATTCAATGACAATTTTTTTAAGCTTCAAGAGATATTATGACAGACTAAACTCAATTAAGTAGATGCATCTGCATGCAGTCGATATGGGTGTAAGTACAGCCCGGAGCCTGTTGATTGTGGGCGGGGCCTTACGCGATGTCCTTTAAACCACCCACTCTGCTAAGGGCGAACCCTCACTGAACGCTGCTACTTATTTGAGTTTAGTAGTCACTAATGACTCTTAAAGGATTTTGATTTTTTTCCATTTTTATGGAATTTTTTTAATAAGAGGTTAGAACACAGGTTAGACTCAACTTTCCTTAAAAAGATTTTTCAATACCAAGTCACACAAATAAAGATTTTCAAAACATTTTTCAAAATAAGAGAAACTCATTTTTCAAATCATTATCAAAAATATTTTTCTATAAAAATAGTGTAACATAATATTGAAAGCTGTGAAAACCACTGAGTCCACTTAGTTCAAAGGATCTTACTTTAGCCAAAAAGTTTAAAATTTTTCAGATTATAACAAAAGTAAATATACAGTATATACGGTATGCCCCCTATACTTAAACTTTGTTATGTCCTCATAGCACTTGATGATACAAGTCCATAGGTCCATTTAAGTATAGGAAAATATACGAGAACTAAGGAGTGCTCCCCTATACTAAGGTTAGAAATAACCTAAGTATAAAGGCAAGGAAAGATGAGTAAAGAAAATCACAGGGACTCGAGTCCCCACTATACTTAGGTAGAAAGTAGCCTAAGTATAAAGATCGAGAGTTGATGTTGGGAGAGACTCGAGGTGAACGAAGAAGATGTACAAGTGAGTGGATGAATTTTCGGAGATAGATGAAGTATCTAAGGCTCAAGGGAGGGAGTCAGAGCATACATGGCTCAAACTAGCATGCAACACACTTCAATTTCACCAACTCACACATGAAACCAACAGATGTTGGTGTATTATCTTGTCGGTTTTATTGGTGATTAAAACATTCTATCTTTACATGGAAAACATGTTAAGTAAAATCAACTACGTAAACGAGGGTGTTGCTCTCAGAAAATAATATTTTACTCCATTTTTTGGTTGACTTACAATTAATAGTCCCTATTGTTTTTCATAAGATTGTCACTGAATTAAGGCCAAGCATTCATCGTCTACTGCTCATTCCCATTTTCCATTAACCTAGGTAATCAAGCTAGGATGAGAAATCGATAAAAATCAAGTAATCGATAAAAACCACGATCTAGGATAAGCGATAAAACAAGCAGTGCCTTGGCAAAAAATACGTGAAAATTTGGAATGTTTTGAAAACAAAAATAATGTATACAAGTCGATCGAAAACCGCACCTAACATGCTTCTATTAGCGGGGAAGAACATCTTGAAATTTTGGCCAAGTGAAGCGATGCTATGTGCGTCTTTGATTAATGTGTGTCCTACCTACGAGCAAGCACATGAAAATTGAAATGATGAAAGAAGCTCGAGGAGCCGCGTGCTTGGTCCTAGGTCGACTCTCAAGTGGGGACGATCCCTACACAACCACATATATTCGTTCATTTACAAGCGCGAGTCTTCGAATAAAGACTGCTGTAAAGACGTTTATTGCAAGATGGAAATGATATGCAAAATAACACATTTTTTCTTTCTTTTCAATTTTCTCCAAGAGTGCTTTTGCGGCTCCTCACATGAGGGAAGCACATGCTCCTCGCCTCTGTGACCAATCATGGGCCCTGTTACAAAAGCAAAGGTTAGAGATGAATTGAAAAGAAAAAATTTTACAATGCAAGATATATGATCAAATTGACCTGTATAATGAAACACGTAATAAATAAAGAAAAATCCAAATAACACAAGAAATGAGTTGTGTCCCCGGCAACGGTGCCATTTGAAAATCCGGAAATCCAGCCCTTTAAGAGTGCGGGATTAGCACTCGGATGTCATCACAGTGGGACTAGATTCGGTCCGTCAAAGACCATCTAATTTGATATGTCAAGGAAATCAAATGGTCATGTATTTTTATTTTACTTGGTAAGTAACCAAGGTCAAACTCAGGGACACGAGCCTCTCTCGTATTATCTAGACTCTTATCAATTTCATTAAGTGTTTAGTTAGAGAACCATGGGTCAAATAATGCACAAAGACAAGACAATTTATTAAATAAACATGAATCTATGCATTTATTATTTTTTTATCATGCACTTAGATGCAATTAAATGCAATGCAAATCTGTCCGGATGAAACAAATACTTGAGCCATTTAATTATAATTCAAATCAGCGTCAAATAATAAAGCTATCTTCATTCATGTAAAAATTAGGCCTGAGAAGCATTGAAATCACGACACTTAACCAATAAAATAACACATCAAATACTGTAGTGTCAAAGCTGAAAACAAGCATGCCATAAAGAAGACAATGAAAAGAGCTTCAAAATGCCACTGAAATCGACTCAATCGGAGCTCGGATGCTCAAGATATACACGAGTGAAGCCATGGGCATAAACGTAAGAAAACATAAAAGATAAATAGCAAACAGGTCCCTGAGAAGGACTAAAATTCAATTAAAGATAGTTTAGAACCTTCCCAGTAAATTACCCACACGTACAGGGGTATTTTTGTAATTATAAAAACCTGCAAGGGTATAAATGCAAAGTACCTACTATGCACGTGGTCGGCTTGTGATTGCAGGACCTGGTTGCAAAATTGAAGATTCTGGAGAGACTCTTTGCAATTTGCCCAGATCGTACGTGACTGGCATGTGCTCTTCCATGATCGGCAGACGCTGAGGCTCAGAGTAGGCTCGAGCACCTTCAGCTAGGCTCGGATGGTCTCGATGCTCTGAGGAGGCTTGGTGAAGGTTCGGGGCAACCGATCCAGCTGGTCTGGTGTTGAGGCTTGGGGAAACTCTGGCGCTGACACATGGATGGATGTGAACCATCCGACCATGACAATCAGATGGCTATTGTACGTTCCTGAGGGAATGATGTGGTCGCATCTGCGTCGTAGGATGAACTCCGGGAGGGAGCATCCAACGGTGTCTGCTCCTCCTTCCTCTACGGCGATCGGCAACGATCTTCGCGCTCCAGTGAAGGAGGCCAAGCTCCACTGGTCTTCTTCTGTGTCAATGAGGGTCCCCAGCCATTCTCAACCACCTGGAAATCATCTTTGAATCTCGGCGGAGCAGATGGTAAGTCTGGAGGAAGTAGGAGACGTATGGAGGCCATATGCTATGCTGCTTGAAGCAGCTCCGGTGAGTTCTCTGTTCATTGAAGGCTCGAGACCTGCATGGTCAGTTAAACTAGACGAAGCGTGCAGTGAAAACTGAAAGCGAGGTGGAATGAAACAGACAGCCGTGGTGGGGAGCAGCAAGTGGCGGCCGGGTATCTTCTCCGACGAGCCCGGAGATGTTGGGATGGAGGTGGTTTGACGTTATGGAAGATAGTGAGGATGGTCGGAGGTGAGCGCATGGATAATGGAGGAAAGGAGGAGCTGGAGGAATGATCAATGAGGGTCTAGGAGGGGTGTAGCGACCTAATTAATTAAGCAAAAAGCGAAGAAAATACAGAGGAAGGGTTGAGAGGAACATACCCGGCTATGGTGGAGTGGAGCCTGTACGCGAGCCCCGACGAGGTGCTCTGGTCATCGTTGGACCTCCACAGCGACTGGAGGCAGCTTGGCGGAAGCGGAGCCACCGCAGGCCTGGCCTACCATGGCCAGGGGTCAACACCGGGAGCAGGAGCCATCTTTGCGCCTCGATCGTCCCCCCCCCCGTCATGGGATGGAGGAGAGGGGCTAGGCGGAGCCCCGCATAAAGGTGGACGAGCATGGATGGTGGAGGAGACAATGTATTTGAAGGGCGTAGATGGCAGTTCCAGTGGTGATGGGATTGACTTGTCTGGGAGATATGGAGTAGTAGAGAGGACGATATGGGTGGACTGACAGCTTGTGAGTGTCGTGGATGATCGAGAAACGTCGTGGAGGTGTTGTCGAGTGGAGATGATGACCGAGATGATGGGGAAAATAAGAAGGGGGAAGGTTGTCCGCGAGCTGGTGATCGTGGGAGAGAGAAGGTGTCCGAGGTAGACGATGGTGTTTTGGTCGTTGGATCTTGAGATCCAATGGCTGAAAGAAGGGCACTAACAAGCGGAAGGGATTAGGTTTCGGGCGATGCAATCGAATGGCGCACAAAGCACCACGTGGAAGGCGGAGCTCAAGGCGACAACGGGTGGTTGTTATGAATTCAAGGACGTGATTGGACGGTAGATGACATATGTGAAGGGAGCGGCTGAGATGTGAGGGTTGGAGGCGATCAAGGGACGTGGATGCCGCCACGCGTCGAGGCGTGGTGAGGGCGCTCAGGAAGGGTTGTGATGGATCCAGGTGGAGATCGGACGGCGGATCAGTAGAGAGTGCGTGGAGATCATGGGAGCGTTGGATCGAGAAGAGATCCAACGACAGGGAGCGAGGGCGGCAAGGGCAAATGGGTCGGGCCATGTGGCTCAACCAGAAAGAGCCACGTGGCCCAATCAGATTATTTGAATAAGGAAAATGACTTATGAGGAGATAAATGGCCGAAGTTGGAGAAACTCAATACATGAAAGTTGTAGATCTCGATGAGATCTACAAGTTTTATGTTGACCAAAAATAGAAATGATGTAATATAAAGACAGAAAATATTTTTGAGGGCATTTTAAGGTTAAAAACACCATGTATTTTAATTTTGCGAATTTTTTGTGGTTTTAAATTTATTCAATTACTCTGATAATTACAAGGATTTTCTGTTTTTTATTTACACCTAGTCTAAGTAAGGGGTTAATTTCAGTGAATTATAGGAGTGAAACATGGTTACATCAGACCGTCAGTAGGGTAAACCTCCATGCCTCAGCTGAAGACAACATGCCCCAACATAATCCCGTTTGTGACCATAAAATGTCTATTTTCCCACGACAAACAAGATTCACCTCATAATGTTTTTTTAAGAACCTGGTGTAGGTGCACTAAATAGTCATCAAAGCACTCACCAAAGACCGAAAAATCATCCATAAAGACCTCAAAAAAATCAACCACCATGTCTGCAAAGAAGGAAGCATGCACCGCTGGAATGTAGCATTGCATTGCACAAATCAAAGGGCATCCATCTAAAAGCATACATGCCAAAGGGACATGTGAAAGTGGTTTTCTCCTGATCCTCCAGAGCAATAATAACTTGGTTATATCCATAGTAATTATCAAGGAAACGAAAGTACTCCTTCCCTTCCAACCTTTCTATGACATGGTCTATAAAAGGCAATGGGAAGTGGTCCTTCTTTGCTGCGACATTCGATTTCGTGTAATATGCACACCTGCAACGATGTCATTACTCTCTTTTTAATCTCCTCTCCACACCCATTCTTGACTATCTGAATATATGACTTCTTCAAGACAACATGTAATGGGCTAACCAATTCAGAATTGGAAATGGTATAAATAAATTATATGTCTCACCATCTCGCAATCTATTTCTTGACAACATCTCGTAAAATTCGATTAAACCTACATTGAAACTCTCTAAAAGGTCTACTGTCATGATCGAGATAAATATGGTGAGAGCACAATAAGACACATACCACCCAATAGCTACGTGGTTTCTTTCAAGAATCCCGTGGAGATCAAATACATACCACCCAATAGCCTTGTGGTTTCTTTCAAGAATCTCAATCAGAGATGATTCTTGTTCTTTGGTCAAAGATGAGCTGATAGTGATCAAAAACCATCGATGTGGGTCTGGAAAGAAAGAATATTTCATATTTGGTGGTAAGGTCTTCAGTTGTGGTAAGGTGGAATACGACTCTGCAGTATCCTCATCTGTATGTGTGTTGGGATTTGTACAAGTGGTATTTATGTATGTAATATGGTTGTCCACCATCTCAATATGCTTCCGATTCGGACTATAGAAGATGTCTACAACATCATCCGACTCTCTTCTGTGCTTATCCTCAGACTATGTAGAGGAAAATAACTCAGCTAAATGAAAATCAGTCTCTAGATCATCTAAAATGGAGGAATCATGTGAACTCTCAAGATCTAAAATATCTGGAATGAAACCATCATGTCTTTGCTCCATCTGCTTATCATCATCCATGCTAAAATATATTGTACCATCAGAAGAATTGCTAAGGAACTCAAGGCATCTAAACTAGTTGCAGACACAACACTTGATGTAGGTGATTCTATCACCATATCTATATGTACCTTCTCGCCCTCATAATGAAAAGATACGTTCCCCGTATCATAGTCAAAGAGTGCCTTCATGGTATCCAAGAAAGGCCTCTAAAGAATGATCGGGGTAAGGTGCAAATGTGTAGGGCAATCCATGTTCAGGATAGTAAAGTCCACTGTGAATTGCAGGCCCTACACGGTCATGATAATATTCCTAAAAATTCCCTTAGGTCTCGTTATAGATCTATCACCAAAATGAAGAATTGAGAAGGATTCGTGAAGAAGACCTAACTTGCAGTTGTTGAGTAAACAAGATGGTAACAAATTGATCGAAGAACCATTATCTAAGAAAGTGTGATCAAATGATGCATGGGAAATCTCACATCTAACATAATGTGCATATAAACCATTCTCATTTTGGGCAATCTGTTCTATATGATGCAAGATGTGGCCTTAGTCAAAACATGCTTCTCTGTACATGTTCTCTTCTTCCTACGGATGGTACATCTATTCTTAACCATGATAAGAAAAATCTACATAGGGAGTATCTGCATGGTCTGGCATGGTATCATCATTTGACTTGCCTATGTCCATACCAACTGTCTTTGCATCGCTCCCCTAAATATCATCATGGAGGACATCGTGATGGCCCTCATCCTGATGGGCCTCCTCCTTGGCATCAGAATGTGAAACATCAATATCATCATGGATGAGCTCTCACACCTCATCATGTACCCTCTCCTCCTCTCGATCATGTGTTCATGGTAATATACCTCTCCTGAGATGAATGAAGTTAGATAAATAGTTAGTAAACGAGATTGTATTTGTGGTGGTGTCTGCCTTATGTTAGTACCTCCTCCTGTTATTCGGGTTCATCTGAGGTTGGGTTGGGAGAGTGGTCTTAGGCCCAACTAATTTATACAAGCGATGGTTAACCCGCTCCATCTCTGTCCTATGCAATGTCTGGAGCATGGTCAACATGTCCATGATCTAATCTGTTCCAGGGCCTGTTAAGATATCTGAGGCTCATTGTGGTGTCCCTGATTGTATGCTTTGTCCTACCTAAGAGTGTGATGTTATGGTGTTTAAGTATGAGGAGACCTCTGTGGAATAAAAGAAAATTGGTGTTGTTGTTGTTGCTGATTGGAATGTTTATATGTATCAAGATATCAACGTGAATGTGGTCTCTAATAGGCGTGTGATGAATCTATGATTCATCATTCTAAAAGTTGAAAATAGAGCTTTATTCCCACGTAAATAGATGTATTTCATCACTTATATTGCATAATTATCATTCATGCATATGTTCATAATATTTGCATTTTAGCATGCATTTTCACATTAAACAAGGAGCCAAATTCACTTGTAAATATTCACCTTTATATTAGACAAAATCACTTATTTGTATATATTTTATACAAACTCCAAATCTAATAAAATCAACTCTATAGTGTACATATTAGTAACATTAATACAAGAAAAATGCCAAAAAAATGCTAACTTGGAAAATTGATCTATAAAACCCAAATCCAAGTTTGAGACTATGAACCTTAAAATGTGCATATCTCTCTCATACAATGTTCGATTTAGGTATACTCAACTTTTAAAGTAATATAAATTCAAAGACCTTCAAAATGAGACCAATTTCGTTAAAATCAGATATCGTATGCAAAACTTAAGTTTTGGGCCCTTATTGTATATTGTGCATATTGACCTTTTTGCCCCTGTATTTTATCCTTTATTTTTTTAGTTACAAAAAATCCAAAAAAATATATTAAGTTGTAAATATTTCTTTCATATTTTTTCTAACTTTATTTTTATTTTTCTTATTTAAAAATGACAAAAAAATGCAAAAGATAAAATACGGTATTTTATACCTATGAGATACCACCAAAAAATATTTTTGTACAGATGGTTTACTTTGATTTTTGATCCTTCACAAAAGTTGTAGATCTCATTGAGACAAGAAACTTTCGTGTTGACTACTTTTCAATCTAAACCTTTTTGTTATTTATTTTTTATATTTCTTTATATTTATTTTTTGAATTTTTTAGGAGCGACACGTGGCAGCTCCTAGAGGTGTCACATGTCACCCTATTTTTTATTATTTTTGGATTTTATTGTTATTTTATTTTAATTATTTATATTATATTGTTATTTTTAGTAGCCTACTTATTATACTTGTATTATATTATATTTTTATTTTTATTCTTTTTTTCTCCCTTTTACTTCTTTACTTGTTCCCCGCTCCAAGTCAGCAATTCCTCCATCTTTTCCACCTCTTTTCTAACTCCATCATCCTCTTCATATTCCCATCTTCTCCTTTATTTTTCTTCATCTGTCGTTTCAAGAGAAGTGAGGTCGAGCCCCTTTAACCTTCAGGTGACAGTTGTTGGAGACGAGTTGAGCAACGACAACCTCAAGGCGAGATCCGGTGGTCTGCACCACTATCACGAGTTTCTTCGATGCTCGTACAACTTCAGGTATCCGATTCAGCTTGGAGCTGATTGAGGCGATGATGAGAGCCGCACATCGTAGCTCCATATGGTTAAATCATAGGTAAGTAACCCTCTTTTATTCCTTGTCATTTTTTTTATCTAACAGTTTTTTTCTCTGATTTATCATCATCACAATCACCACATTACATCATCACAATCACAGCATTTTCATCACCTATCTACAATTATTTCTTCTAAAAAAATTAAAAAAATTGCAAAAAAAAATTACAAAAAAAGAAGGAAAGAGGGGATGCAGTTGTCACCGCCCCCTGCATCCGCGCAATGAAGCCCTCCAGCTTGTAGTTGCGCGCTACCCTCCCGTGGTCGCCAACGATAACTAGCCTAGCTCCGCCCCCTAGCCGTGCCTTACTCAGCCAACCATAACCACCACACAAGGTAGCCTTCGAGCCATCCTCCTCCACCTGCGGTGCCGCCTTGTCGCCATCTCCCCCGCCGCACCGCCTGCGCGCGACCACTCGCCAATCGTGTGCCTTCTCCCGTCAGCCTCCCGTGGTGACCACTACCTACAGCTCCAGATTCAGCAACACACCACCGCCTCCTTGACCCGTGCACTGCTCTGCCCAATAGCGAGCCCGCCAGCCACAGCTTACCTCGCTGCATCCCGCACAACACTCGTCCTACCACACACGAACCTCTATGCCACGTTCGCCCTACATTGCCGCCTACAGGTGCGCCCTTCCTCGTCGCTCCACCCCTGGTCGTCCACCTCGCTGCAACCACTCAACCGCACCACTTACAGTGTCGCTCCAGCGCAGGACAGTCGTGCGGCCCTCCAGATCCAGTCATCGCGCACCTCCTCGTAAGTCGTGTCCGTCAACCGTGCTCCCCGCGACCGCCCAGCAGAGCCGCCCATCCGCCACCGACTAGCACGGGAACTACGTCTCCCTCCCTGTAGCCATGCGCCAGCGACTGCCATACGCCCACGTTGCTCCGCATCTCCCCCTTCGTCTGCCCAGCGCATTGCTACCGCCCTCGGAAGATCCGCCTCTCTTCGTGTCTCCTATGCCCCGGAGAACCCACGTCCAATGTCTTTATTTTATTTCTTTATTATCATTATTTTATTTGTGAAAATTGTATGTTCTTAACCGTATGTTTTGCTATTTGCAAAAGTGACTTAGGCATTGTTTGTTTATTGAGTTTTAAGTTATGCATTACAAGGACATCCCTAACTTTATGCATTAATTTATACTCAAAATTGCATCGTTTTATTTAACACAAAATAACGTTTTGTTGAGAAATTAATTCTTTATCTTCTGGCTATTTTTTTTGCATTTTTTGAGTATTAGGTAATTGACTAAAATTAATTTGGTGAGAAATTGAATATTTTACCCATTCGGTGGTCTGTAATTCATATTTAATTCAATATTGCTCTAAAATTGCAAAAAATTGTAGATGATGCGCATAAATGTTCTTTAACTACAGTCCAAATTTCGTCTTAATAGAAGTTTCTTTTTCGAAAAATAAATTATAGAGTCATCTCTGTAAATGATTTTTAATTAAATCTATGAATAATAACTTTATGAAATTTTAACTCTCCTGGATTCCTAATGAAAATATATTCTTGAGATAAATGGCTCTCTAGAAAATTTGATTTCGTGGATTTAGTAGAAAATAAATACGCACAGTCACTCTATTTTCCTTTAAAAATCACAAAAAATTTGTAAATAGTCAAAAAATTCAAAAAATACTCTATCTACATTTCATCACGTTTAACTTCTAGTAAAATTTTCATATTTTTTGCATCTCATTTGCATGAAAAAATGCATAAAACCCCCAAAAAAGTTTGCATTTTTCGTCTGTGCATTTTAAGCCCAAAAATTATAAAAAAAATACATTTACATTATCGTTGGATTAGGTTTATAAAAAAAATAAAACTTGGTCAATTTTAACTAATTTCATATCAAAATTAAATCTAGATATGTTGTTTATTTTCTTAAAAACCTAATTCATATGCGTTTGTGCATCTGCATTTTTATTGCAAAAATTTTAGAAAATATCACTTGGAAAACCATGAGCTAATTCATCTAAATTGATCCAGTTGCTCCTTTGCCTCCTTGAGTCGACCCTTGGACTTGCCCATGTTAAAAAAACATAAAATCGCATCTTAATTCATTCATTGATTCATCGATCCGTGTGGTTATTTTTTTCAAGGAATATCTTAAAGAAAATGGCATTGTCTCCAATCTCACTCCTCCTAGAACTCCCCAACTTAATGGTGTTGCTGAAAGACGCAACAAGACCATCATGGATATGGTCTGTTCAATTATGAGCAAAGCACATTTACCACATAGTTTATGGGGATATGCAGTAGAGACTGCAATATATATCATGAATAAGATTCCTAGCAAATTTGTGCCTAAGACTCCTCATGAGCTCTGGTATGGAACCAAATATAGTGTCAATCACTTGAGGGTTTAGGGTTTCTTGGTTCATGCTAAGAACGTGGACACAAGTAAGCCAGAATCTCGTACTCGTGAGTGTTACTTCATTGGGTATTTCAAAGATGGTATTGGATACCAGCTCTATGGCCCTAAGACCCAAAAGGTTTTTATCTCTAGATAAGTGAAATTTCTGGAGGATGATTTCCTTGAAGGTCAAGACAAAAATGAAGTAGAGGATCTCATTGAATCCCTTGAGGATTCTGAGCTTCCAGGACCAAAAACTGAAGAGATAAATAAAGATGAACACCCATACCTCTTCAAAGAACTTTGAGGGTGGTTGCACCACCTGAAAGGTACGGATTCCATGTGTCAAGTGGAATTGACAATGATCCTTCTTCATTTGATGAAGCACTCGCGGATCATGACATGGATAGATGGATGCTAGCAATAAAGTCAGAAATTGACTCCATGCATATGAATGGTGTACGGACCTAGAGGATCCACCTAAAGGGGTAAAACCCATTGGGTATAAATGGATCTTCAAGAGAAAGAGGTAACCTGATGGGAAAGTAGAGACTTTCAAGGCACGACTCATAGCCAAGGGCTACACACAAAGAGAAGGCATCGATTACGATGAGACGTTCTCTCCTATGGCTATACTTAAATCCATCAGGACACTACTAGCTGTAGCTGCGTACCTTGACTACGACATCTAGCACATGGATGTCAAGATAGATTTCCTCAATGGATACATCGAATAGGATATCTATATGGAGATGCCCCAGGACTTCACTACAGAGTATGGCAAAGTATGCAAGCTGAAGAAATCCATCTATGGGCTCAAGCAAGCTTCTCATAGTTGGAACATTAGATTTGACGAAACCATAAAGAGATATGATTTTGTGCAGAATCCTGATGAACCTTGTGTGTACAAGAAGCTTAGTGGAAGCGCCATTGTGTTCATCATGCTTTATGTAAATGGCATCCCTATCATTGGAAATGATACATGGATGATGAGCAGTGTGAAAATTTGGCTATCCCATACCTTTGAGATGAAAGATCTTGGAGAAGCCCCTTACATCTTAGGCCTAAAGTTGTTCAGGAATCAAGAAAAGAGGATATTGGGATTGTCACATCATGGGTACATTAAGAAGATTCTTGAACGATTCCATATGGATAGTTCCAAGAAAGGTTTCCTCCCTTTAGGACATGGTATCCACCTGTCTAAAGGGATGGTTCCTCAAACTATTAAGGAAAAGAAAGCCATGGCAGGATGCCCCTATGCATCAATTGTAGGAAGCTTAATGTACGCCATGATGTGTACAAGGCCAGATGTCTGCCATGTAGTGGGAGTGGTAAGTCGTTACCAATCCTTCTAAGGAGAGCAACACTGGAATGCAGTAAAGAACATATTCAAATATATAAGATGGACGCAAGATTACATCTTGGTCTATGGAGGTGGTGATCTCCAAGTCTTAGGATATACAGATTATGACTTTCAATCGGATATTGATGAACGAAAGTTGACATTAGGGTTTGTATTCCTATTGAACGGTGGTGTTGTGAGCTGGAGAAGTAAGAAGCAGGACAATACAGTAGATTCAACAACAGAAGCCGAGTACATTGCCGCATCGGATGCTGCAAAGGAGGCGGTGTGGTTGCGCAAGTTCATCCTTGAGCTTGGCGTAGTTTCCTATGATACTCATATCGCGCTACTCTGCGATAACACGGGAGCCATTGCCCAGGCGAAGGAACTCAGATGGCATCAGAAGAGAAAGAACGTGGAAAGGGGATACCACATCATTTGGAAGATTCAAAAGCGTGGTGACATCATCATCACCAAAGCGAACCATTCCCACAATAAATGTTATTGTAATAAATGATTTATCAATAAAAGTTATTGATTATTTTTCACTCCCTTTCTGAGATTGATTGAATGAATGTGTTATAAGGTCCCTTTGTAAAATAAGGGTTATGTACCATGGCAAGCTTGACAATCATACAATTGTTGATTCATTGATTAAATCATAGAGGATGATCTTTGATGAATATCTAAGGATTTAGATAGAGGACTCATCAAGCATCGTCAAATGATTGTTAAGTGATGATCTGCAGCCTGAGTAGGAGATGGCAATCCTTTCTCATTTGGCTGATATATGACCGACCTCTTGATGCAGGTCCTCTGCATGGGAATAATGATTCAGAGGTGTCAGATTAGTTGAGTCAATGAGTTGACTTAATGAGACGAGATATCCAAAGTCCTATCTTCAATATTGTGACAGCATAGGCATGCATCCTCTAACCAAAGACAGATGTGTTGCTATATGTCTGAGTGTGTACATTTGGCAGACCAGTAGGTTGATGACCTAACCAAGGTCTATACACCGACGAGCTGGTGTGCATGTAAGGACATATGAGTAATACGATCTCTCAAAGGGATCATACAAGTTCACATGTGAATCGGAATACATGAGCTCACTCATGAGGTATTGGGATTGATCAAATTCCATGCATGATCATCATGCTTTGGAAGAATGACATGAATTTGAAGGTAAGATATATGCTTTGGGAAAGCATATGATCTATACCAATTCCCAATGACCAAGATTGAGAAACTTAGTGATCAAACCTTGAAGATGACAGTGTAACAGTGATCTATATCTTCAAGATGATCATAGGTCTTCCAGTATGCAGGATGTACAAGTGTTGGGAATACATGAGAGTGATGTGATAATAAACGATTGTATAACCATGACGCTTCCATTCCGATGGAGTGATGAAACATGTGTGGAATTTAGTGACTCCTCTCAGAAGAGAAGTAACCTAATCTTAGTCCATGTATTGGACATTGATCTGAATAAGATTCAGATGCAATGAGAAGATTAGGGTTGTGGCCTTGATTTAATCAAGCATCTGTGGGAGGTCCATGAGATCTAGGTTTGAGATATGATCTCAATATCCAAGTCACTATACGTAGAACAATACAATCGCCCTGTCCTTATCTCCTAGTATCTGCGGAAAAATCATATTATTCTTGAAGGAGTTCAAGAATAGTTCCATAGTTGAATTATATATGAGCATTAAGAGAATGATAATTAAATATGATTTAATTATCTTGATGTATGTGGAAAAGAATAATACGGATAGCAATATCCAATTACTCATAATATATTATAAATGTGATTTATAATGTATTACAGAGAGCTAATTATAATTTAAATTTGTTAATTAATTATTGATGTGTATTGGATACACATTGTGTAATTAATTGAAAATATAAATTATAATTTTGTTTTGGTTTGTGAATGTGATTCACAAAATTACAATGGTAAGATTGCAATATTCTCAAAATTAATTATGAATTATTTTTGAAGAATAAATCACAACAAAAGTTGTTGAAAATTAATGGAGATTTTCATGGAGATATGCAATATCATGAGATTGCCTCCACATGGAAACATGTGGACGACTACCAAGTCCTATATGGAATTGGTGGTCGTCCACCATGTTTCATGGGGAGATATAATCTCCATGATGATTATCTCCTTAATTACTTGATTTAATTTAAGATTGAATTGTATTTGATTTATCAAATATATTTAATCTAAATTAGATTGTTAGTTGTTGGTTTTTACGGTCAACAATCTTGACCATTGGATTGAACATAAATCAATCTCATCCATTGATTTTATATGTCCCATGGATTGTGATCCATGGATCCCAAAACACTATAAATAGATAGGCATACCATGCTCTCTAAGGTTATGCAATTGAGATACGATTCTCTTCTCTCTCTCTCATTCTACACGTCAACTCTCCTCTCCCCTTCTTTGTGGTCGTCCACCAAACCTTAGAGGAGAGAAGTCGTCATCACTTCGCCACCGCGCCACCGCTTTGACGTTCTTCGGTTCTCCATCTTCTTTGTAGTGCTACGCTCGTGAAGAAGGTGTTTGATCTCGTACAACGAGATCAGGAGTTCATCGTGCTGGGATCAACTTGTTGGATTGCGAGGATCACGCGACTCATCCCCGCGCTCGCAAGCATCTTCTCCAAAGATCAAACTTGAGACAGGAGGTCTCATTTCGTAGAGACTCGATCAACCACGCTTCAAGAGGTATTACTTTATACTTGATGTATTTCTAGATGAAACGATCTGAGAATCGTTCTTGGATCATGTGGTTTAAATTCCACAGCATAGAACAACTAGTACGACTAGTCATTCTACATCGTATTCGATACGATGCTCACGCTTCTGTGATGCGCTTAAGGATAAAACCATATCCTTTAATGGATTCAATAAAGAGGGGGCTTGTAGATTGAATTCATGAGTCCAATCCTCTGTGGGCTCTCCGAATGTGTGATACGAAGGTTGGTCAATGCAGGCTTGATTACTAAGGTCAATCAAGTCAGGAAGATCATAAGGCAAATGTCGCTCCATTCAGTATGTTCTATCAACCATGTTTTACCCTAATGTCAAGTCGGGATGTGTATATGTAAATTGGTGTTCGGTCTCTACATGAGGTGAGAATGAGGTAGGTGGGGGTGAGTAATTCTACCAGTTATAGGTCTGAACAGTGTCCTGCACTTCATTTAGTTCTTTTATTCCAACAAGCTATCGATAATAAGGACAATCAACCTAAGATGAAAGTGGATCCGGAGTGCTAGAATATGGAGTAGGTGAGAACTGTGAAGAAGTGGACAAGTTAGTCAAAGTTCTGACTTTATAATCGGGTCGAGGTGGAATCGACCAGGGGTAAGGGTCTTCCGTGGATGGCGTAGGATACATGGAAGAAGAAGAATGTGAAGATGAATGGTATATGGTCGAGGAGGAATGACTAGAGGTCACAAGGTATGGGGACTAATGTCCTGGCATCTTGAGGAGGAAAGGATGAATGTAAGTAGATCGAGGTAGAAAACGTGTAATTTACACAGGATAACACACAAAGACAGACACAAAGACAAACACAAGAGCAAACCCTGAGTTCACACTCAACATGGTGAAGGACCCGAAATCGATTTTGATTAGTCAGGTTGATTTTAAGTGTGATTTTTCAGACAAATAGCAAGGATTACATGGCCTATAGGGAAGTCGGCTCTCAGCCAGATGCGTCTCCCCTATGTACATGTCGCCTAAGATACCGACACCCTTCCTTTCTTCGCTCCTATCCCAAGCTGAGGAGTTTGAAGACTTGTCCCTATCTACATATCAAAGCCGACGGAGGCTGACAAAGCTGGGACTTCACCCCGAATGGTTACTAGCAACTTATCATGGAGCACTAATGGTTCACCCCTATCTACCTGCTGATAGGTGGAGGTTACTTGGTGCTAGTCAGTGAACCTGAAAGAATTCAACTTATGATATTTGCTAGGATTGGGGTACGTGATATGAAAGGCGGGGATTTTGGCTTTGCCTTAGGGTATGCACACAATCTGTACACTCACTCAGCCTGAAATCAATGTCGGGGTTACTCTCCCGCAAAAAAAGGTTAATTTTAGTCAATTTTCTATCCATCAATCAGCAGTCCCGATTTTAGAGATTAGTTGTTACTGTAATTAATCCTCACAAGCAATCACGTCTATCATCAAGTCCCAATTGCTTTATCCTAAATTAGAAAAAATGAGAGAGAGAATCGAAAAAAGCCGACGCAATCGAGAAAACAATGATGAATGCTTGAGGAAGAAGACTTATAGTGCCTCCAGCTCTCTAAAATGTGGGATGTAATACTGAATTGAAATTTTACACTATATGAAACGCAATCGATGAAAAGTCGCTCCTAGATTGGCATTTCTATTAGCGAGTGAAGAAGAAGTTTAATTTGGCGAAGTTGTACGGTCTAAATGTGTCTTTTGATGGTGAAGTGTGGTCCTAAATATTACAAGCACAAATAGTCCTAGGAAGCTCTAAGAGTCGTGAGTGCAGGTCCTAATCTATGCCAATCAATCACAGAAAACACGGAGACTCTTTCTATTACTTATTGGGTTTTTATCACTTATGCCCCTCCGAGATATCACAATTTAAGTTATGCCCCTATTATTTTGGTAATATGAGTTGTGCCCCTCACTTCTTTCTCCGTTATCACTTGTGCCCTTCTGTTAGATTGATCGTCAGTGAGTTGACTTAACCATGGTTTTTTCAAACATACAGTTAAGATGGGTATTATTGTTCAGGCTCCTCTTTTTCCTCCTCTTCGCCCATCCTCTTCTTCCTCCTCCAACCTCCTCCTCCTACCTGCCCGGAACTCCTCCCTCAGCCCCCTGCCCCGAGCTCCGCCCCAACCTCCCTCTGCCCCGACCTCCCTTGGCCCCCTGCCCCGAGCTCTGCCCCAACCTCCCTCCTCCCCGACCCCCACCTCCCCCGCCCCCGCTCCGAGCTCCGCCCCAACCTCCCTCCGCCCTAGGGTTCGTTTCCATTCTCGTTATCACCTTCTTCTCTTCCCAATCGATAGCAATGAATTTTGCACGATTTTTACTCTTTCTTCTTCTGGAATTCGCAGGACGTGAGCAACATCCGGGATGTCCCCGATCACCAGGTTCGGATTGTTACGAAATTTACGTCTGTTTATTTTTCAACACATGTTTCTCATGCGTGCATCGCCGCATGAGGTGTTTGCAGATCCAAGCCGGTACGAGAGTGTCGTGTTCGAGCTCCTTGACCTGTAGGGGGAGGTCCACAATGAGGGCAGCACAACATGATCGAATAAACGAACTCAATTGGTCTTTGATCCCCTGCAGCACAATCAACGTGCTTCTGTTAGCTAATTGATAATCGAAATTTGCCGAGGGTCTAAAGTAATCCACACAAGGCGGGATCACAATGTCGCTGAGGCGACCGCTCACGAAACCTCAATCAATCAACAATTAACCCACAACAGAAATCAATGAAAAGTGGTGCGGAGTTAAAATTTATTATAACTCTACAACAAAGATGTGTATAGGTGCAAGTATGTGTAGAGTGTCAAACTCAGGGAGCAAGCATGACAAATCAAGCAAAGATGCACAGAAAGGTGATATGTGATCAAGTGTCTACAAGTATGCAATTTTTTGTGGGTTTTAAATTTTTATATTTTTATTTAACTTTTATTTTATATTTTTATTTTTTTGATTTTTAATTTACAGAAATTTTTTATTTTCTTTTTATATTTTCTATTTTTTTGTATTTTTTTCTCTAAATAGGAGATATACACAATATAGGGAAGGAGAAGATGGAGGATTTATAAAAATAAAGAAAAATGATCAAAAATCAGGAAATCAAATGTTTTTGGTCTTTTTATAATTTTGTAGTGTTTTTGTGATTTTTAAAGATTTTTCTGAATGATTTTGTCTTTTTAAAAGTCAAAACACTAGCAAACAGTGAACTTAGCTTCTGGCTGAAATTAAAATGAGGATTAAAAATAACAAACAGTACCTAAAATTCCTCAAATTAATTTTAAAATAAAGGCAATACAATAAGGAAACTACAGAAACTGAGTTTGCATTTTTTGGATTTTTTAGAAGTTTTTAGATTTTTATGAAGTTTTTAGGGGTTTTCTAATTTTTAGAAGTTTTACTTTGAATTTTTTTAGTGATTTTTGGATTGACACTAAAATATTATAAGACACGCAAAATATAATTTTTTTGGGAATTTTTCAAAAACTTTTACTAATTTTTATGGATTTTCTAATGCAAACATTGCTGAAAATTAATGTTTTTGATTTTTAATAATTATGGAAATGAAATAAAAATACAATACAAACATATGGCGTGAATGAGCAAGCAAACAGGAGCCTATGGTATTTTTTTGGTAATTTTTTGAGTTAAAATGATGCACCAAATAAAAGCAAACATTCAAGCAAAAATACAACACTAGCAAGGGCACAAATGTAAATAAACAAACATCTAAGGGCAACAGTGCAATTTTCGCGCAAACTTTATAACTAATAAATCGATTTCTAGGAGTTAATACAAATAACCAAAGCTGCTAGGGCACGAGTGCAAATTTCCCAACCCTACGCATGACTGGCACAAGCCTGGAGAGGACCTAAATGCAATATACAAAAATCATAGGGGCTTACATACAAATTACCCAAAAATATTATACATGGCAAAATAGTTCTTGTAGTGAAACAAAATAAAGAAACCCGCAAGGGGTCCTGTGCAAAATGTCTAATCCCCTCACGCACACATGCACGTAAGGTGACGTGGACAAGGACCTAAGTGCAAATATGTAAAGTTCAAGGGTCTATCTATAAATATGACGAAAGCTTTAAAAGGGCCTCTAAAAGTTTATAAATTACTTAATAAATGAATAAAATCATGGGGGTTTGAGCGTAAAATACCCCCATGAGCGGATCGAACGGCGCTGGATCTTTCACTTAGACATGTGGCGTCGATCCATCGGCCCATACTGCTTCGCCATCAATGGTCAGGATTAGATCGTCTGGAGACGATCGACGGTGGAGGGCTCTCAAAATCTGACGGTGGTTGTGCTGTCTGGAGCGGGCCCGAGATCCGACGGTCGGAAGGGGACGACGAAGAACAGGGAAGAAGGCCATGGCCGGCGAACTTCCCCGTCTCCGTTCCTCCTCCTCCACGATGATGGATGCTGCAAAATGGGTCTGGCATCTTCCTGGGGTCCTCCTCTAGCTCCTAGATGCTTCAGAACTCCTCAGCGATGGCCGAGGTACTCACGGGGAGGTGGCGGAGCTTTGAGCTCCGAGTATCTCCAACGAGAATGCAAAACCAGCTCCAGGCCCAAGTCAAAGGGCTTTAACCTGTAAGAAATGAGTGAAAGGGTCCAGGGCAAAGTGCCTGGACCCCGCGGAGGTGGAGATGGTGCGAGACACGACGGCATACAGTGGTGGCCAGAGGAGCACACTGGCGAAGTGATCGATTGAGTGGTTAGATGGATCAAATGTGAAGGTTTCTGAGGGGTATTAATCCTAATGCTACGACGAACAAAATGCAACTGAAATAAAGGATGAAAGCGGCTGCCTCTAAGGTCGGAGACCAGAGGGTGGTATACCTCGACGACGAGCTTTGCCGGAGGTGATGGAGATGCCTCTGACCTCCTTCTCCTTGCTGACGACACAAGGTTGGAGCTGTCACCTCCAGGAACCTGTGGAGCTCGAAAAAGATGAAGAAATGTGGACCAAAGGGACTCCAAATTCCCTCGAAAGTCGGAGGTGCACTATATGGGGTTTGACTATGCGACTCTGGTGCTCCAAAGGTCGAGGGATATCCACGAGATCGTTGATACCCGGCCCGAGGAACGTCAAGGGCGTGAAAGGAGGATTATCGAGGAACAAAAGTTGCAGAAGGAGCATCATGAATGGATGCAAGGGGCGACCACGAGATCGTTGATCCCCGGCCCGAGGAAAGTCAAGGGCATGAAAGGAGGATTATCGAGGAACAAAAGTTGCAGAAGGAGCATCATGAATGGATGCAAGGGGCGACCTAGAAAAATCCGCCAATGCTGACAAAAAACTAGGTCTGACAGAGCTACAGGAGCTTGGACCAGGGAGTTGACCTGAGGTCAGCGCCCAAAGCCACCTGGTTGGTCCACGTGGACCAACCAGGAAAAAGCACCGAGGAGAAGATTTGAAAAATCATTTAAAAATAGAAAATGATTTAATTAATTTTAGATTATTAAATAATTTTTTAATTATTTTATAAGCTATTTTATTATGATTTTTAATTATTTTTATGAAGTATAAATTTACAAGTTACCATATATAGGCTACATAGGTATACAAATCTATATATTTTAATATTTTTATTTTTATTTAGTGTATTTAATTTTATTTATTTTTTTTATTATTTTATAAATTTATAAAGTATTTTTGTATACTTAAATATATTTTTAATTTATTTTTCTGAAGTGTTTTGTACATTTAATAAAATATAAGTAGTAATTATATAGCTATATGTATAGGTATTATACTTAGGTATGTTATATACAAATATTTTATTTTGTATCTCTTTTGATATTTTATTCTGGTTTTAATGCGTATAATAATTATTATTAATATTTACAAAATTATAAAAATATAACATTATGAAAATAATGAATGAATAATAAAATGAATAATTTAATCTTTACAAGTACAATAGGTATCCAAAACTCAACTTTCAAACCGTAGCTCCGCCAAATGCAAAACCACCTTTATTAAATAAGCTATACAATTAAAGGTGAGTTTGGTGTGTTTCGAGTTTTTAATTGCGAGATACAGGTCTGGGAAGTTGGGATTCTGGAATTTTATTCAGATCATAACTTTTTATCTGTACATTATTTTTGTGTGAAATAAATTTTGTATTTTTCTATATTTAATTATCCACAACTTCCATGTAAAAGTTTCTTGATTTGGAGTATAAAATGTGGAGCCAAAAGTAGGTCCCAAAATGAAAAAAGAATGAATTAAATAAGATGTATTTTTATTGTATTTTGGCCCTTATCTCCCCCTACTTTATTCCTTGTCGACCTATTCATCAAAATGCCTAGGTCTCTGGGGTTTGGGTCATAAAATATTTACAGTATTTTATTCTTTTTCTTTTATTTATCCTATAATTTTGGCTTTAAATACAATATTTTTTACACAATTTACATGCATATGCATGGATGCTAAGATGCTGGAGTTAAAGGTATTTACACGCATTTGCCAGGGTTTTTGATGCCAAAATGATAGAATAAAGATGATGAAATGTGGATTCATCACTAATCAATGTCAAGAATCAATGGTGAAGACGGTGGTTAACTTTGTGTACTTGATTTCGAGTAAAGTCGCGTCACGAATATCGGATGAGAAAGAGACGGACCTGTGAAGAATATCACATGAATGCATGATGCATATCACATCTTTGAAAGCAATACTGTTTTTTTGATAGGTGCAGCGTACCTGAGAATTAAGGGTCGCCGTCCAATTTGGCGAAGATATCGACGAGAGGGGCGGTGCCTGCGATGGAGGGGGAGGAGGGAGGTTGTGGCGGAGGAGGGGGCAGAATGGGGCGGAGGAAGAGGGCAGAATGGGGGTAGAGGAGGAGTTCCGGGTGGAGAGAGGAGGAGGAGGAGGTTGGAAGAGGAGAAAGAGGATGGGGGAAGAGGAGGAAGAAGAAGAGTATGAGGAAGAGGATGTAAAATGACCATTGAACCTTTTTTTTAAAATTAATTTCACTTATGTCCTCAAAGTTAATGTCCATTTGCACTGTGGATGGACGGTCACTAACCTGAGGGGCAAAGTGATAAATTATCAATAAATGAGGGGCACAATTGATATTACCAAAAAGATAGGGGTATAATTGAAATTGCGATATCTTGGAGGGGCACAAGTGATTAAAACCCTTATTTATTTACACGTGCGAGATACTAAATGGGTACCACATTAAAGATGCAATTACAAGTTAGTAAAAATCTCTCTTCAATGATCTCCTTGGCGTCTTAGTAGCCGACTCGATCCATGAATAGTTGGCCTCCGTTGTTCTTCGAGATGCATCGACTTCAAGAAAGCCACTCCATGTCCACCGGACCCTCGCACAAAAAGATAAAAATTATGTCAGAGAGAGATATCAAAATGTATACAGAAATGATCAAAAAAATATTTAAGGAAAAAATAGATAACTATAAGGTGGCTCTGGGATCAGACTACCCGAGTGATTGGAAAAGGTAAATCTAATTTTCTAAACTGATCCTAAGTCGTTTGCCTCCTCGACAACGACACCATTTGTTTTATCCGAATTTTATCCTTCAATTATATCGAATTAACAATTTTGTTGCAGTCAGACGTACTCGCCACCTCGATCAGAAAGAATCCATTTAATCTTCCTATTGGTTTGATTCTCAACCAAAGCATTGAATTCTTTGAACTTTTCAAATGTTTCAGACTGATGACGTAATAAGAAGATAAACCCGTATCGTGAATGGTCATCAGTAAATGTCAAATAATATTGATATCCATTTCGAGTGACGGTACTGAAGGGACCACAACATCGGTATGTATTATGTCAATAATACCTTTGCTTCTTCTAACCTTGTTATGGAAAGGCATTATAGTCATTTTACCTCGAATACAATGTTCGCAAGTAGGCAAAGATTGAACCTGAAGAAATCTAAAGGTCCATCCTTTATTAATCTTTTGATCCTATCAACAGACAGATGACCAAGCCTTTGATGCCAAATCATATTCGAAGGATTTTTATTCTCCATGGATCTTCTAGGATTTTTATTAGTGGTTGTAACATTCTTGACATGCTCATCTATGCAAAATTCATAGAGTCCACCAGAAGTCAAAATACCATCTGTAATATATTTATCATAATGATCTATGACTAATTTATTACATAAATGGAATGAATATCCATTTCTAACAAGCTTAGATACAGATATTAAATTCCTTCTGACATCAGGTACATAAAGACACACTTTAAGTACTAAGACTCTGCCACCATATAATGATAGTCGACAGGTCCCGACAATGACTACTGCAACACTTGCATCAGATCCCATCTGGATGAGTATCTCCCCTTCCTCTAGATTCCTAGTTTCCTGAAACAAACGCAACAAATTGCATACATGAACAGAAGCACTAGAATCTGCGACCCAACTTCCTTCTTGTCGAATGAGAGAGCTAGTTTCAATGATAAAAGTAGATTTCATACGTGTTGGGTCTTTACCTTTGTCGACCGACTTCAGGTATTCTGAGCAGTTACACCTCCAGTACCCCGGCTTCTTGTAGTGGTGACATACATCGATTTTCTTCGATGCTATCAATGTGGATGCATTGGAAGATGATCCAACGTCTTGACTCTTCTTCTTTCTCTTCTAGGTTGGGCCCTTTCAAGAACCTTGCTACCGACCGTGCTTCCCTCTGACCTGTGCAACCATTGCACTTCCAGCAGGACCATCTTTCTTCATTACATCTTCTGCAGACTTAAATGCAGCAAGAAGTCCAGCATTCGTCAAGTCCAAATTGTTCATGTGGAATGAAACCACAAAATTATTGAAAGACTTGGGCAAAAATAGTAGAACGAAATCAACTTGCATGTCTGCATCCATGTTTGCCCCAAGGGTCTCCTGCTTCGATAAGTATCCAAACATTTTGATTACGTGCTCTCGGACTGAAGTTCCTTCCTTCATCTTGCAGCGAACGAGTTCTTTCACAATGTTATAATGTTGGGTGTGGTTAATGTCACCAAACATATCTTTCATATTCTGCATTATTTCTTGGCATGTGTTCATCTCCACATGTTGCTTCTGAAGAACATTGGAGAGAGAACCCAGGATATAACATTTAGCCAAGATATGATCTTCATCATACTTGTCATTGTATTGCTTTTCTTCCTTTGATTTAGGGCTTTCATACTTGTCTTCTGTGAGCACATAACTTCTACTCTCAGCTGAGAGAACAAGCTCCAAATTACGAATCCAATCTGAGTAATTTGGTCCGGTCAACTAGTTGACCTCCAGAAGCTTGCTTAGTGGGTTCATGGACTTCATTTTCTAAAATTAGGAATGCACTATTAGAACTTATAATCATATATTCATATTTATGATATTTGATTAAGGCATTTTAAATCAAATTATTTTTGCTTTTCATCTTTGAAAGTTTATTCCCTTAATCACTTTCAAAGTAAGAGATATACTTACTGATATATCTCAAGCAAGAATTGGGATCTCCTCTTTATCTTTGTCATATCCCAATAATATGAGAACCTATGAGTCCAATAAAGAGAAATGGGAACACATTCCGCCTTGCAAGTCCAACTTGCATTTCCCAATTCGGTCTTTAACACCCGAGCCCACCACCCTTAAGGTGAAGTTGACCCGTCATTTATCGAACCAACCGTCAATAGGAAAACAACTCGCTATGCGCAATCCAATATCGCCCCAATAATATGAGGACCTGATATTGGGGTCACTGCGCATACATCCTTACTCTTTCGAGAAGCAACGAGCCCGATCCAAATGGATCGTATGCAGGAGCTGTCACTTCGGACATGCGTCTCCTACATACAATATCTGGCGATGGAACCTTCGCCTTGACGGGAGACCATGGATGTCACTTATGTAATCCTCCACCTCATATTCAAATTATAATTAAATATTATGAATCATATTCATATATTTAATTCTTCCAAGGGAAATGCACATCTATTCATAACAGAGTGTTTTAATTGGATGTAATTAACTTAATCACATTAAATTAATTTTCAATTCAATTCAATAAACAAACTTGATTGTTTTTACTTGAATACATATATGGTATTATATCAAAGTACATTTAATTCGAATTTTAATAATTAGAGAAATACATCTTGATTTCTCCAGCACTATCGAGTCCCTACCAGCTGTCATGGCCAATACCGACGAAAGTGGGACGGACCGCAACTGATGCGACCCACTACCCTTCCCGACTAGACACCATATCCACATCAGGAAAGCATAATGCTAAATAGATCAATTTTTACTTGAGATGATCATGGGTTCTTCAACCGAAATTATACCATATATTAATATCTAAATAATTTTTTATTATACGGAATTTTCTAGACAAATTCCCAATCCTATTCAAGCAAGGAATCTGATGATTGTGTTTCCAACTATGATCCATATGAAATCTAATAAATTTATTAGTTGAGGCCATGTAAGTTAAGGAAATAATCATCAGTAAATATTTCTCAAATATTTTCCATAATTATTTCATGAAATTAACAATTAATTTCACTAATTGACAATCACATGGTTCTTGATTAGGAATGTAATTTCAACACTGACCCATACTTACTAAAATTAAAATACTTACTAAAATTAAAATATATCAATCAATTTAAATCCAAATTAGAAAAAAACAATTTAAAAGATTTCTAATTTAATTTAAGATAGAACCTAAGAGATATTTCACGCATTTCGAGGTGGATCAAAACAGTAATTAACTCATTAATCATGTTAAGATTCGCAGTTCCCGCTACAGTGAATACATGTTCATTAAGACAACAATATCACGAGCAAACATAATCCAAATTACATAAACTCAGATCCTATGGTTTCCTTATTTAACGGGGAGAAAAATACAAGTGATTAATTTGTGTTTAAATATTTTCAACAGAGCAGAATTTATTCACTAAACATATGTGCGAAAATCAAATGCGACAAAAACTTTCGCATACTTAACGAACACACATCGTCCTAGGTTTACGGATCGTATCCCAAACCTTCAACCAGGATCTGGTATCACTTGAAGGATATGGTATTTTCCTCAAGCGCATCATGGAAGCGTGAGCATCGTATCGAATACGACATAGAACGACTAGTCGCACTTGTTGTTCTATGCAGGCGGAATTTAAAACATTTTCATACGATGAAACCACATGATCCAAGAACAATTCTCGGATTGTTTCATATGAAACCACATCAAGTATAAAGGAATATCTCTTGAAGCATGGTTTATCGAGTCTCTACGAAAAGATACGTCCGATCTCAAGTCCGATCGTTGGAGAAGGCGCTTGCGAGCGCGTGGATGAGTCGCGTGATCCTCGCAATCCAATAAGTTGATCCAAGCACGGTGAACTCCTGATCTCATCGTATGAGATTGAATACCCTAGTCATGAGCATATCAATCCAAAGAAGATGGAGAACTGAAGAACGTCGAAGGGTGCGGTGGCGAAGCTACGATAGATTCTCTCCTCTAGGGTTTGGTGAACGGCCACCAAGAAGGGGAGAAGAGAGTTGAAGTGTAGAATGAGAGAGAGAGAGAAGAGAATTGTATCTCAATTGCATAACCATAGAGAGCATGGTATGCCTCTCCGTTTATAGTATTTTGGGATCCATGGATCACAATCCATGGGACACATACAATCAATGGATGAGATTGATTTATGTTCAATCCAATAGTCAAGATTGTTGATTGTAAAAACGAACAACTAAAAATCTAATTTAGATCAAATATATTTGAGAAATCAAATACAATTCAATCCTAAATTAAATCAAGCAATTAAGGAGATAATCATCATGGAGATTATATCCCCCCATGAAAGATGGTGGACGGTCACCAATTCCATATAGGACTTGGTCGTCGTCCACATGTTTCCATGTGGAGGCAATCTCATTAAATCTCATGAGATTGCAAATCTCCAAGAAAATCTCCATTAATTTCCAACAACTTTTGTTGTGATTTATTCTTCAAAATAATTCAAAATTAATTTTGAGAATATTGCAATCTTACCATTGGAGTTTTGTGAATCACATTCACAACACAAAACAAATATAAAATTTACATTTTCAACTAATTACATAACGTGTATCCAATACACATCAATAACTAATTAACAAATTTAAATTATAATTATCTCTCTCTAATACATTATTAATCACATTTATAATATATTATGAATAATTGGATATTGCTGTCCACATTATTCTTATCCACATACATCAAGATAATTAAATCACATTTAATTATCATTCTCTTAATGCTCGGATATAATTCAACTATGAAACTATTCTTGAACCCCTTCGAGAATAATGCGATTTCTTTGCAGATACTTGGAAATAAGGACAAAGCGATTGTATTGTTCCACGTATAGTGACTAGGATATTGAGATCATATCTCAAACCCAGATCTCATGGACCTCCCACAGATGCTTGATTAAACCAAGACTGCAAACCTAATCTTCTTATTGCATTTGAATCTTATTCATATCAATGTCCAATACATGGACTAAGATTAGGATACTTCTCTACTGAGAGGAGTCACTAAAATCCACACTTGTTTCATCACTCCTTCGGAATGGAAGCGTCATGGTTATACAATCGTTTATGATCACATCACCCTCAGGTATTCCCAACACCTGTACATCCTGCATACTAAAAGATCTATGATCATCCTGAAGATATAGATCACTTTTACACTATCATCTTCGGTTTTTGATCACTAAGTTTCTCAATCTTGGTCATTGGGAATTGGTATAGATCATATGCTTTCCTGAAGGATATATCTTACCTTCAAATTCATGTCATGCTTCCAAAGCATGACTACCATGCATGGAATTTGATCAGTCTTCCGTGTCCTCATGAGTAAGCTCATGTCTTCCGTTCACATGTGAACCTGTATGATCCCTTTGAGAGATTGTATTACTCATATGTCTTTACATGCACACCTGCTTGCCGGTGTATAGACCTTGCTTAGGTCATCAACCTATTGGTTTGCCAAATGTACACACTCAGACATATAGCAACACATTTGCCTTTGGTCAGAGGATGCATGCCTATGTTGAGGCAGTATTCAACATAGGTCTTTGGTTATCTCGATCTCGTTAAGTCAACTCATTGACTCAACTAATCTGACACCTCTGAATCACTATTCCCATGCAGAGGACCTGCATCAAGAGGTCAGTCAGATATCAGCCAAATGAGAAAGGATTGCCATCTCCTACTCAGGCTACAGATCATCACATAACAATCATTTGATGATGCTTGATGAGTCCTCTATCTAACTCCTTAGATATTCGTCAAAGCATCAACCTCTATGATTTAATTAATGAATCAACAACTATATGATTGTGAAGCTTACTATGGTACATAACCCTTATTGTACAGAGGGACCTTATAGTGCATTCATTCAATCAATCTCATAAAGGGAGTGAAAAATAATCAATAACTTTTATTGATAAATCATTTATTACAATAACATTTATTGTAGGAATGGTTTGCCTCGGGCTCACATTGCTAACAATCATCATATAAGGCTCCGACCAATATCTGTCATTCGAATGGTCTATACTCAACCCTGAATACATTCCTGAGTCTAGGTATGTTGAGTATAAGATCCCAACATCTCAACAGTATCCACCAATCGAGCAGAACTCTTCCATGATTTGTCATGAGAATTTTTGGAGGATGACATTTCAAGACTCGTTGAGAATAATGAATCGTTTAGTGCCAAGTTAAGAGATGTCATCAACATATTGCACTCACTTTCTACCAGTCTGAGTATGAAAGTGGAAAAGTAAATAAGTGGATTTGATGTTGAAGACCGATTAAACACAAGAAGAAACACACATTCTGTACAGGTGAAGTCAATTCTACCTCCCTCTTCTACTAAACAGTTCCTTCCAATCCAGAGTCTGATCATGCATCCATAAAAAGTTCCAAAAAAATCGAAAAATCGAAAAATCACATAAAAATTTAAAATGAAAATGACTTAAAAGTTGTGGATCCTGCCCTAAGAAAAGCTCTCGATGAAGAATCGATCTTTAAACTTCCCTTAATAAAGGCCATAGATCATTTCCCTGACTTCAAGATATTTATAAAGATAAAATTGATGCTCAAGAGGTCGGGCAATAAGAGGACAAGGACTAAAAGACATATAGTGTCTATGGCCACCTCCTTAGTGATGGGGAGAAAGACCAAGAGCTGTAGAGTGAAGTGGTTGCCCCGAGTTGTATGTGAAATCAAAGACACTATCTTTACCCATGCAAGAATTGATGATGACTGCCCGATAAATATCCTCCCGACCTCTGTGTTTGAGAAGCTCAAACGCAGGCCAATCAGAAAGTCGAGAGAGATCATTCAAGTGGCTAATCAATCTATCAAACAGTCAAGAGGAACCATTTCAGTCTTCATAACTTTACAAGGTTCTCTACTCCAGGTAGACTTCTCGGTCATTGACGCTTTATTCTCAGGAAGCCGTTCCTAGCCTTGGTTAAGGTGATTATAGATTGCATGACTAGGGAAATTGAATTTACAGCATTGGGAACACCTCGAGCTTATGCATTCTTTGATACACTTTACTCTAAGGTGACCTGTACATCTGCTGACAGTCGTGACCATCGAGAGGTAGATGAGTCCCACCTCTCTGCTACACTTGAGAGACCGACTATCCGGCGACCGTTGGTTCTGAGACACCCCACACCTGCACTTCATCAACTACTTGCACCACCACCGTGACAGCTTCTAAGGAGGATTCATGACCAGAAGCTATCATTGATTCGGACACGACCTTTGTTGATTGCTTTGATCATTTTGATGATCCGAGGCAAGAGCCCAATAATGCCAAGCAAACTAAGATCACTAGCACCTTCCCGAGACGTGTGCTGACCCTTTAGGAATATTACAATCTATATGGTGACTCATCTGATGAGGAACCCATGATTAGCACCACACCACATCTTGGACCTTCAAAGGAAACAACCAAGACTAAATTGACTCCACATAAAAACAAGGTTGCTCCCTCTTGTAGTCAGCTATCTAGTGAGAGGAAGTCGAGAATAGATTCCTCGAGGTGTTCTCGCAAACCTCTTAAGGCATGTTGCTCTCATCTCCCTCTCAATGATTCAGGTTCCAGAAAACCGACTAAGAAAGTTTCCTTCAACATACAGAAGAAGGAATTTTCTTATGAGTCCTCATCTATTCTGGATAAGGTGATTTATATGAATGAGCTTAGTTCGATTGTTCTTAAGCCATTATCTAAGCAAGCAGCCATGTGTTGATCCTCGTTGGACGATCCCTTCACCTCACTACTATTCATCGGAGGATGATACCAACAACGACACACTTTCATATTCCTCACCTCCTCGTTCACACAAGAAGGTTCGTCACAAACCTTCTTGATCCTTGTATATTCTCAATCCTCCTTGTATATATTTTCTTTCCCTACCTCCCAGTGATTCGAATCACTCGCCCCGGCTCCATATCATTTCATTTTATGGCTATACTTAGGATGACTAGATCCTAAGTATAGGGGGGACAGTGACCCGAGTCTCTTCATCATTCTGCGTACATCCTCCAGATCCCATCGGTTCTCAAATCCATTTATGTCCTATACATAGATTGATCAAAGACTAAGTATGGGGGGGACCTATGCCCATCATGTATATACTCATCCATTTCCCCTCTTAACCTCGTCTGCCCCATTTTTGATCTTCTTCTACACTTAGGCTGCCAGAGCCTAACTATAGGGGGGCGGAACGACTTCTATACATTTTTGCTATTCTAGATCTCCTACGCATAGGACGAGCTATGTCTTTTTCCTCACTTTTCGTGCTCTGAGGACATAACACATGCTAAGTATAGGGGGCATGTATATATTACATATACACTTTACCCGTAGCTCGTACTTTCACGTATTTTGACGTATTTTTTTATATAATATGCAATAATTACGGGGCGGGTAAAAATTGAAAAAAAAATATAAAATACATGTATACTTGTATAATACGTATAATAATTGTATAAAAAATTTGTAAAACTCTTGTAAAAAATACTTTTGTAAAATTTGTTGTAAAATAGGATGTATACCAAAAAATTTCATGTATACTATGTATATTATGTACAAGTTGTATAAACTAAAAATTGTTGGAAATATTATTCTTGTAAAAATTGTTGTATAGCAGAAAATAAAAGAAAAATGTTGAAAATAAAGTCTTCTTATTTACTCTTGCATATCATCCTTGGATTTCATTCATCTATGTAGCTTGTCATCTACATCTCATATGCATATCATGCATTTGCAAAGTGGAAAGCTAGTAGGTTCTGAACAAAGTTATGAATAGATGTTGAGGATGGATTTGATTTGATCATAATCTACCTAATTTCAGAGGAACCTTATAGGAACATGAGTTAAGATTTTTTCAGGTCAAGTGACTTAATTCTGAGTCTGCAAGTCTATGTTCACATGTCATCTTGATTAGTCCTAGTAGAATATCTTGCACACACATGATTCTTTTAGACAGTGACCAAGCTTGGACAAGCACCATGCACGCAGCTCTTTATTGATGAGGTGGTGAGGAGGTAGAATCCTTTATCTTGGAATAGCACACGGGTGGAAACATCCATCCTCCTCTAGGGAGGGTAGTGCATCTCAACCTACTTTGGTGGTGTTGATGTCTAAGGACGGGATGCCGTGGGTTGCAATAATGCTTCAAAAGAGGGATAGTCTACTATCTCAATGAGAAAAACTCCATGTGTACATGCTGCACCTTGTATATATGTCAAAAAAAGAAGAAAAGAAAAAAGAGAACTCCAAAAAAATAGACAGGGCTGATTGAAAATAAAATGCATGTCAGAGTCTGTATATTTGCAAGGCATATGCTTCAAAGCCTCATACCAAAGAAGCATGCAGGTGGATGACATGGCTATACTGGTCAGGCATCCCAAGATAGGTAGCTACACTGGCTACCATCCATTCTTATCTCCACACACTCTTCTTGAGCTGGTTGCACTTGAAGTTAGAAGGGAATAACCCGCTCCTCGAGGAAAGAGTTACTGGAATGGGGAACTAGAGTTACTTTGTTAGAGGAGGCTGGTTCTTTGCCATTTATGATGTGGAGAGCTATATTTCACTTACATAGTATAAGTAAGATTTATGGTCATCAGAATTTGCGTATGAGGATTTGTTTTGACCTGACTGTTGAGGCGTCTTGAGTAGGAGACTTGTCGAACTTAAAGGTTGTTAGGTCTTAAATTCAGATATGAATAAGGTTCTGCCACACAATTAATCCAAAAGTCGAGTCAAACTCTATTTTCACCTTTTGTTCATGACCTTGGTATGGAACCCAAACCATTTCACTCTTGCATTTCATCATAGTTGCTCGGGGATGAGCAAGGTTTAAGTATAGGAGGTTGATGAATCCGTGATTCATCGCTCCAAAAGTTGAAAATAGAGCTTTACTCCCGAGTAATTAGATGCATTTCATCGCTTATATTGCATAATTATCATTCATGCATGTGTTCATAATATCTGCATTTTAACATGCATTTTCACATTAAATAAGGAGCCAAATTCACTTGTAAATATTCACTTGTATATTAGACAGAATCACTTATTTGTATATATTTTATACTAACTCCAAATCCAATAAAATCAACTCTATAGTGTATATATTACTAACACTAATACAAGAAAAATACCAAAAATACTAACTTGTAAAATTTTTCAATAAAACCCAAATCCAAGTTTGAGACTATAAACCTTAAAATGCATATATCTCTTTCATACAATGTCCAAATTAGGTCTACTCATTTAAAGTAATATACATTCAAAGACCTTCAAAATAAGACCAAATTCATTAAAATCGGAGATCGTTTGCAAAACTTAAGTTTTGGGCCCCTACTGTATATTGTACATATTGACCTTTTTGACCCTGTATTTTATACTTTTATTTTCTTAATTGCTAAAAATCCAAAAAATATATATTAAGTAGTAAATATTTATTTCATATTTTCTTCTAAATTTATTTTAATTTTTCTCTTATTTAAAATTGACAAAAAATACAAAAGATAAAATCTGGTATTTTATACCTATAATATACCACTAAAAAATATTTTTGTACAGATGACTTTCTTTGATTTTTGGTCCTTCATGAAAGTTGTAGATCTTGTCAAGACATGCAATTTTATGTTGATAATTTTTCGATTTAACCCCTTTTTGTTATTTCTTTTTTATTTTTCTATACATTTAATTTTTGAATTTTCTAGGAGCAACACATAGTGGCTCCTGGAGCCGCCACATGTCACCCCATTTTTTTATTATTTTCGGATTTTTTATTATTTTATTTTAAATATTTATATTATATTGTTATTTTTAGTAGCATGCCTATTCTACTTATATTATATTTTTATTTTATTCTTTTTTCTCTCCCTTTTACTTCTTCTTTACTTGTTCCCCACTCCAAGTCACCACTTCCTCCACCATTCCTCCATTTTCTCCACTTCTTTTATAACTCCCTCATACTCTTTATATTACCATCTCCTCCTCCATTTTTCTTCATCCTCCGTTTCGAGAGAAGTCAGGTCAAGCCCCTTTAACCTTCACGTGACAAGGCAAGATCCAGTGGTCCGCACCAACGTCACGAGTTTCTTCGAAGCTCGTTCAGATTCTCTGCTCCGATTCTGCTGGGAGTTGATCTAGGTGACGACAAGAGTTGCACATCATAGCTCCATCTGGTGAAATCAAGGTAAGTAGCCCTCTACTTTTCCTTGTCATTTTTTTATCTATTAAAGTTTTTTCTCTTGTTGATCATCATCACAATCACCATGTTATATCATCACAATCACAACACTTTCATCACCTATCTACAATTGATTCTGCTAAGAAATTTTGAAAAAAATTGCAAAAAAATACAAAAAAAGGAAACATGGGAAGCAAGCACTCCATCTCATAGTCGTGTGCTGCCCTCCTGCAGCCGCCGACTGCAACCAGCCCAGCTCCGCCTCATGACTGTGCCTTCCTCAGCCAAGCATAACCATTGCACAAGGATGCCTTCAAGCCACCCTCATCATGGTGCAGTGTCTCCATACCACCATCTCCCTCGCAGCGCAGCCTACACACGACCACTCGCCAACCACGTGCCTTCTCTACTAGCCTTCCGTAGTGACCACCACCTGCAGATCCAGATTCACCAGCCCGCCACCACCTCTTCGACCATGCACCGCTCTGCCTAGCATCTAGCAAGCCGACCGCCGCGTACCTCGCCGAGTCCCGCACGACACTTGTCCTGCCATACACGAACCTCTACACCATGTTCACCCTGCACTGTCGCCCGTAGGTCCGCCCTTCCTTGCCGCTCCACCCCTGGTCGTCCTTCTTGCAGCAGCCACTCAACCAAGCCCGCATGGCTGCTCCAACGCAGTACAACCCTTTGACCCTACAAATCCAGCCGCCGCACACCTCCTCGCAAGTTGCGGCCGTTAGTCGTTCTCCTCACGACAGCCCAGCGGAGCCGCTAATCCGCCACCAACCTGCATGGTCTCCGCTCCACCCTCCCCGTAGCCACGTGTCTGCGGCCGCTGCATAGACACTGCCCCACTCCGCCTTCGCACGCCAACGACCGCCGCACTGCCTGTGTTGCTCCGCACTACCCCCTCTGTCTGCCTAGCACCTAGCTACCTCCCTCGGAAGATCCACCATCTCTTCGTGCCTCCTGTGCCTTAGAGAACCCACGTCCAAGTTCTTTATTTCATTGCTTTACTATCATTACTTTATTTGTGAAAATTGCATGTTCTTACTTGTATGTTCTATTATTTGAAAGTGCCCTTAGGCATTGATTGTTTGTTGAGTTTTAATTTATGCATTGGAAGGACATCCCTAACTTTATTCATTAATTTGGACTCAAAATTGCATCATTTTATATAACAAAAAATAGCATTTTGTTGAAAATTTAATTCTTTATCTTCTGGTTATTTATTTACATTTTCTGGAGTATTAGATAATTGACTAAAATTAATTTGGTGAGAAATTGAATATTTTACCAATTTGATGGTCTCTAATTCCCATTAAATTCAATATTGCTCTAGAATTTGTAAAAAAATTATACATGATGCGCATAAATGTTCTTTAACTACAGTCTAAATTTCATCTAAATAGGAGTCGTCTTTTGCGTAAAATAAATTATAGAAGTATTTCTGTAAATGATTTTTAGTTAAATCTATGAATAACGTTTTTACAAAATCTTAACTCTCTTGGATTCCCGATGAAAATATCTTTTTGAGATAAATGGCTCTCTGGAAAACTTGATTTTGTGGATTTAGTAGGAACTTAATACATGCAGTCACTTTGATTTCCTTAAAAATTTTATAAAAAATCATAAATAGTTAGAAAATTAAAAAAATCTTTATCTTCTTCTCATCATGTTTAACTTGTAGTAAAATTTTCATAATTTTTGCATTTCAATTTCACAAAAAATTGCATAAAACATCCTAAATGATTGGATTTTTCATTTGTACATCTTAATCCCAAAAAATACATTTGCATTCATCGTTGAATTAGGTTTATATAAAAAAACTTGGTCAATTTGGAATAATTTCATATCAAAAATTAATTTGGCTAAGTTATTTATTTTCTTAAAAACCTAATTCATTCTCATTTGTGCATATGTATTTTATTGCAAAAAAATTATAAAAAATCTCACTTGGAAAATCGTGAGCTAATTCATCTAAATGTATCCAAGTTGTTCCTTTGCCTCCTTGAGTCGACCTTAGTGCTTACCCAGGTTAAAAAAACATAAAACCACGCATTAATTCATTCATCGATTCATCGATTTGTGCAGTTATTTCTGATCGATTCGGATGTATCTGACTGCAACGAAATTATTAATTTGGTACAATTGAAAGCATAAAATACGTATCAATCAGCATGCTAGTTAGATTGTTGCTGCGTAAAGTGTTGACGGTGGTGGAAATATGGGCATCCATGCTGTTATATTGCTGTTGTTGTTGTTGGTGGTGTACACTCGGAGGAGTAAAGTGTGATGATGGTTGAACATGAGCGTACCATATCTTGTTGATCTCAAGAGTAGCGTGAGAATCAACATCATCATCTCTAGTGCTAGTCATCTAACTAGAGCTGACATTGGATGGATCCTTAGGCCAATCAATCTGTGGAGACTCGGTAGGTTTTACCATCTTGCTCTGAGTATACTAAATATGATGGGTAGGAAGAGCGCTTAAAGATCTCCGCACAAGCCAAGAATTGGAAGAAGGACGAGACTTATGGTACTAGAGCTAGAGCTTAGTCACCTTCTTCATCAGATCACTCAAGTGCTGAGGAAGTGATGATAGTTTCTCCAACTCTCTTAGAAACTGTAATTCTTAAACATGCTTCTGAATCGTGATGATTAATGTCATCTTCTCACTATGCCGGATCATGAATTAGACTCCAAAACATATGACACCTTATGATGCTCTTAATGGTGTGGTGTCTGTGGTCCCTTCTGGAATGCTCGAATGGAGTCACGTGAATTCTCAACCATCCCCTCAAAGATGGATCAAACTCGCTCGACATCCCTATTCAGATAGTTATCGCCACATGCAGCAAACATACGGCTGGAGTCCTCCAAAATAATTTGGTACTAGAACCTTCAATGGTATATCGTGATGAGGGCATCTCTCAGTCAAATCCTTGAATATATCCCATGCCTCATGGAATGACTCGTGTGGAAGGTGTGTTGAATTAGAGATCCTGTGCCTCATCATATTAATCTGTCCTAGAGAAAAATAATTATGCAGGAATGTGGATTTCATATGTACTCTATCGAAATATCCCTCCCCAAGTGACTCAACCAGTAAAGCACCTTATCTGCTAAAGGGAAGGTAAGGCCTTGAGGCGTACATCAAACTACGTAATTCATGGATAGGTAGTCGTACCACAAATCATCTCGAACTATTGTAAGATGGAGAGTTTGCTATTTAATTTACTTGTATAGCAAACATGGTCGTAATCAGGGAGGATAAAAAAATCCCGGGGGTTATTCTATGCAATGAAAAATCAATGAGAGAATAAATGAATCTCTATGCATACTATGCTTGGTTGTTGTATTTTCTTTTTGGATTTTATATTTTTTTCTAGGAATATCAATATTATAAATTTTATTTGGTTTTCTGATTTTTTTTATTTTTATTTTTATTTTGTCAAAAATTTTAAATTTTAAAAACAAAAGAATAATTAAAGAAAAATCAAAGCACACATGCATACACACACCCACACACTCAATTTTATTTGTATTTTTCAATTATGTAAAAAATATCAAGAAAAGAATAAAAATTTTTGGATTTGTAAAATATTGCTGATGTTTTTATTATTTTTCCATATTTTTTTGCAATATTCTAGGCCTTTAAATAAATAAAAAATAGTGAATTAACTAAATAGAAAATAAAATGAAAGTGTTTAATATTTTAAAATAACAAATAATGTATAAAATGGATGAAATATATGCAGAATGAAAGATATTTTTATATTTCCCATATAGCCATTTTATTATTTTTTGGATTTTATTTTCTTTTGGATTTTTTAATATTTTAAGAGTTTTATGATCCTTATGGGTATTATAAAGAACTAAAAACCAAAGATTGGAAAGAAATTAAAATAAATCACAAGCAAAAAATAATATTTTTTGTACTTATTTTTATATGTTTTATGTTTTTTAATGCAAATAAGGAGTTTTTGTGAGATTTTTGAATTTTATTAAATAATAAAAATGATGAAAATAAAAAATGATGTAATATGAATGCTATAAGAGCATGTATGAATTTTCTTCCGCGCTTGGAGACTGAGTCCTAATTAGTAGGGTCGTTACACAATCCGAAGAGCATCATGTCCTTCCGCTCCTAAGGAACATCTAAGTTATATTTTGATACGAAAGGATCTCATGTTCAGATATGGAGAAATCTGAATAGTATTCTTGATCTCGTGGTCGTTGTTGATTGTTATTTATGCTTTTAACGTTGGTCGGAACCTAGTTGGGAATTATAGTTCTTAGTGCCATCTACTAATCCTAGTGGCATGAGACATATTTCAGATATATCCTCATGTCATGACAATCATTTTGAATATGTTGTACCATGATTGTCAAATATTGAATGGTCAAGGTGAGGGATACTAGATCTCTCATGGATGGGGTAGGTTGCTGCTACTGCTAGCGGGATGATGGGTGGTTCTACTGTCTATTTTGGCTCTATTAGCCATGTCGGTACTGTTGTTGTGGGTGGGACTTTGAGGTATAAGGTGGTGGTGGATCTAGCTAGCTCCAGTGAAAAGTGTGTTGCTACTGGTGCTGTTGAGGCGGGTACCCTTTTCCTAACTTGGATTACACAAAGCACGGTGTGGGGATGGAGCTGGTGTCCTGGTAAGCCAGGGAGGGCGGGTGTAGCTGACTACTCCTTATCCCTGACTGTTCTGCCAATGAAGTCATGGTCGTACCACAACCCATTGATCGGAAACACATGTAAAGGCTCCTCGTTGACAGTCTCCACCTGTGGGGAAGTGTGATGCTCCTACTGAGTGTGTTACTGCTCCACAACCTAGTTGTTTTGATGCTGATTTACATGCTCCTGCACAAGGTGAACTCAGTGTATAGATGCAAGTGGTACAGAAGCAGTAGGTAGTTGTATCTTAGCTACCTTCTTAGATAACTCCTCCACTTGCTTCGGTAATCATGAAAGCACCTCTAGTTTAGTAACCCTCTTATGGATCTACTCTACCGTGGTAATTTTATCAGCTATTATCCCCATGTTGGTGATGATGGCATCTGTCACATATGCTACAGTTCTCATGGGTGTCTCATGAGATAGGCATGAGGGAAATACCTGATTGGCCCTAGTGGCCTGAGATCTGCATGTTTCTGCCACCTACTCTAAGATCTTCCATGTGAATCTTCATTATTTTTTTGATAGATACCATCACAAGTTATACTTAATAACCCTTGCATTTCAAGGGTCATGGCATAGAACAAGGTTTGGACTAAGATCGCATTGGTATTGCCATGACAGGGGCATTTTTGTATTGAATCATTGAATCTATCCTAGGTTTCATAGAATGGCTCAAGGGAACCATGGGAGAAAATAGAAATATTTGTTCTCATCTGATTAGTCCTACTGAGTTGGAAGAACTTATTCAAAAATAAGTCTTTGAATTGCAACCAGATCATACACCTAACCTTGAGATTCTTCAACCAATGTGCAACCTTATCCCCGAAGGCAAACAGGGTAGCACTCAACCTGATATAATCTTGTCCGACCCTAGGGTAACTAAGGTTATTACACACCAACTCAAATTCTCTCATGAATGCATATGGCTCTTCTATTGCATTCCCATTAAACTTCAGTAACAATCCAATGAAATGGGGCTTCATCTCAAATGCATTAGGCATAATTTCTAGCAATACCCAGCTGTGCATTTCATTCTCTGCTGGGTTGTAAGCATCAACCATATGTTGTTCCATTCCTCCCATCTCACTCATGTGTCCCATTCTAGCCACAAGATCGATAGTTTGTTGCTCAACTCTAGCTAAGGGGGCAAGGACTTGCTGCATCAAGTCATCTATGAGATCCTCATCCTCGAGGTTTCTCTAAGGAAGCTTCTTGATCTTTGGTCCTCCTTCTTCACCTTCATAATGAAGAGGATTGGAATAAATATAGTTGAAACAATTAGATCTAGAAGCATCGAGGTAAGGGTCTTCCTCGATGTGGTGAGAGAAGAGAGGAATAGTATAGGTCTAACCACCCATAAGGAGAGAAAGTGACTTATTGACCTTAGTGCCATGGGAAAGTTTCCATGGAACAACGAGGAATAGGACGAGAGTGACCTCTACTTGTGAGGATGGTCGGTTTGGGTGGTCAGTGAGAAGCTCGCAAAGTCTGAGCAAACATCATTCCAATCCTCCATTCTCGGTGTCATTCAGTTCAGAGAGAGATCACAAATAATGAATTCAAGAGAGATTGTGAAAGAACAAGTATGAAGTCTTTGATGATTGATCTTTGATAATTACACACATAATGCAAACACAATACAAACCTCAATTTCACCAATTAGACAAAGTAAAGGCCACAAAGGTTCGACCAATTATCTTTTTAAACATATTTCGGTGATAAAACAATCTTATGCGTCCACTACACACAGTGTGTCGCCGTATGTCCAACGGTGCTCATGTGTGCACCCAATCAACGAGGCATTCTTCCTGAGATGTCTTGTTCAATAAGACACCGTAAAGGATATACACATGCTTACACTGTTGGAAATGCGAGCCCACGGCGAGCCATTATGCAATAAATGTTATTGCAAATATCATTCCCTGATCTGAAATGAAGAATGAATAATTTGTATAATAGGTCCCTTAGTACAATTAGGGTTATGTACCATGGCCATCTTAAAAATCATACAGCTGTTGATTCAACTATTGAATCATAGAGGCTGGTGCTTGGATGAATATCTAAAGGGTTAGATTGAGGACTCATCAAGCACCGTCAAATGATTATTAAGAGATGATCTCCACCCTGAGTAGGAGATGGCAATCCTATCTCTGAAGGCTGATATCTGACCGACCTCTTGATGCAGGTCCTCTGCATAGGAATAGAGATTCATAGGTGTCAGATTAGTTAGGTCAATGAGTTGACTTAACAAGATCGAGATAACCAAAGTCCTATATCGTATGTTGTCATGATATAGGCACGTATCCTCTGACCGGAGACAGATGTGTTACTATATGTCTGAGTATGTACATTTGGCAGACCAATAGGTCGATGACCTAATCAAGATATATACACCGACGCGCTGGTGTGCACATAAGGGCATATGAGTAATACGATCTCTCAAAGGGATCATAGAGGTTCAGTTACTGAACCGGAAGACATGAGCTCACTCATGAGATATTGGAAGAATCAAACTCCATGCGCATGGTCGTCTTGCTTTGGAAGCTTGACTGAATTTGTAGGTTTGATATATACTTTTAGTATATGATCAAGACCTAGGTATGATATACACTTTTGGAAAGTGTGATCGATACCAACTCCCAATGATCGAATGAGAAACTTACTGATAAAACCATGAAGTAGACAGTATAAAGTTGATCCAATACTTCGGGTTTAATTTGAGTCTTCCAGTATGCAGGATATACAGGTATTGGGAATACCCGAGGGTGATTTGATCGTAAACGATTGTATAACCATGACGCTTCCATTCCTAGGGAGTGATGAAACGGGTCTGGATTTTAGTGACTCCTCTCAGTAGAGAAGTGATCTGATCTTGGTCCAAATGTTGGACATTGATCTGAATGTGATTCAGATACAATGAGAAGATTAGATTTACGATCTTGATTTAATCAAGCATCTATGGGAGGCCCGCGATCTGGATTTGAGATATGATCTCAGTATACATGTCACTATACGTGGAACAATACAATCGCCCTGTCCTTATCTCCATTCCATAAGATCTAAGCAATGAAGAAATGATGATTAAATGTGATTTAATAATATTGATGTGTAAAGAAATTATCCAATGTAATTAAATGTGATTTAATTATTATGGATAAGAATAATGTGGATAGAAATATCCAATTATTCATAATATATTATAAATGTGATTTATAATGTATTAGAGAGAGAGCTAATTATAATTTATATGTGTTGATTAATTATTATGTGTATTGGATACACATTGTGTAATTAATTGACGATGTAAATTATATGTTGTTTTGGGTTGTGAATATGATTCACAATTTTTTCCATGGCAAGATTGCAATATTCTCAAATATAATTGTGAATTATTTTTGAAGAATAATAACCAAACAAATAAATAAAGAGATATTTCCATGGAGATATGCAATCTCATGAAATTCATGAGATTTCTCTCCCCACGGAAATAAGTGGGCGGCACATCATTCCTATAAGGAATGTGTGGCCGTCCACATGAAAGTTATATGGAGATGGAATCTCCATGTATCTTCTCTCCTTATTTGTTGATTTGATTTAGGACTAATTTATATTTCATTTTGTCAAATATATTTTAACCTAAATTTGTTGGTTTTACCAACAGCAATCTTGACCATTCGATTAACATAAATCAATCTCACCCATTGATTTTATGTGTCCCATAGATTGAGATCCATGGATCCCAAAACCCTATAAATAGAGAGGCATACCATGCTCTCTCTTTACACATGAATATTGGAGCTCTCTCTCTCTCTCTCTCTCTCTCTCTCTCTCTCTTTCTTGGTACACGTCTACCCTCTCTCCCTCTAATTGGTGGTCGACCACCAAACCCTAGAGGAGAGAACTGTCGTCACCTTCGCCACCGCGCCGCCGCTTCGACGTTCTTTGATTCTCCGTCTTCTTGGTGAGTTCCTCTCACGAAGGAGACGTTCGATCTCGTGTGACGAGATCAGGAGCAACCATGCTTGGATCATCTTCTTGGATTGCGAGGACAACACGGTTCATCCCCGCGCTCGCAAGCGCTCTCGCCGACGATCGAACTTGAGACAGGAGGTCTCTTCTCTTAGAGACTCGATCAACCATGCTTCAAGAGGTATTGCATTATACTTTTTGTGGTTATAGATGAAACGATCTGAGAATGGTTCTCGGATCATATGGTGTCATCGAAAAATTTTTAAATTCCGCTGCACCGAACAACTAGTACGACTAGTCGTTCTTCGTCGTATCCGATACGACGATCACGCTTCCGTGATGCGCTTGAGGATAAGTTCCATATCCTTCAAGTGGTATCAGAGCCTTAGGTCGACAGTTTCTAATATGATTCGAAAACCGAGGACGACTTGGGTTCGTTAAGGTCGCGAAAGTTTTTATCGCATTTGATTTCGCAGATCTGTTTAGTAAATAAATTCGGCACTGTTTAAATTGTTTAAACACGAATTTAATATTTGTATTTTGTTCCCCATTAAATAAGGAAACCATAGGATCTGAGTTTACGTAAATCGGATTTCGTATGCTCTAGATATGGTTGTTTTAATGAACATGTATGCATTGTTGCGGGGACTGTAGATCTGAACGTGATTAAAATGTTAATTACTGTTTAGACTTGCCTTGAAATGCATGTAACATCACTTGGGTTCTGTCTTAAATCAAATTAGCAATCTATGAAAATTGATTTTGTCTAATTTGGATTTAATATGATTGAGATATTCTAATTTTAGTAAGTAGGAGTCACTGCTGAAATTAGAGTCCTAATCTGGAACCAAGTGATTGTCAATTAGTGAAATTAATTGTTAATTTCGTGAAATAATCATGAAAAATATTTGTGAAATATTGGAAGTTGATTATTTACCTAATTGACCTAACCTCAACCAATTAATTGATTAGATTTGATCTAAATCATAATTGGAAACCACAATCTTTCAAACTTGATGCTTGAATAGGATTTGGGAATTTGTCTAGCAAATTTCCTTAAAATAAAAAATGTTTTGATTATTACTATATGGTACAATTTCAATTGAAGAACCGACGATCATCTCAAGTACAAATTAATCAATTTGGCATTATCCTTTCCCGAGGCGGATATGGTACCTAGTCAGAGAGCATTGGGGTTGCGGGTTGCAACGTATGTGGTCCGTCCCACTCTCGTCGGTACTGGCCATGACATCGGGTAGGGCCGGGATAATGTCCGAGGGATTAAGATGTATTTTTTCTAATTATTAAAATTCGAATTAATACGTATTTTGAGATACTACCATATATATATTCAAGTAAAATAATCACGTTTGATTGATTGAATTGGATTGATAATTAATTTAATATGATTAAGTTGATTATGTCCAATTAAAATACTCTATATGATTAGAGTTAATAATTCCCTTGGAAGAATTAATTATGTGAATGTGATTCACAATAATTAATTAAAATTTGAATATGAGGTGGAGGATCACATAAGTGACATCCATGGTCTCCCGTCAAGGCGAAGAGTTTCGTCGCCAGGGATTGTATGTAGGAGACGCCTGTCCGAAGTGACAGCTCCTGTATGCAAGCGCATCTGGATCGGGCTCTTCGCTTCTCGAAAGAGTAAGGCCGTATGCGTAGTGACCCCAATATCAGATCCTCATATTATTGGGTCGATATTGGATTGCGCATAGCGAGTACTATTCCTGTTGACGGTTGGTTCAATTAATGACGGGTTAACATCGCCTTAGGGGTGGTGGGCCTGGGTATTAAAGACCGAATTGGGAAATGCAAGTTGGACTTGCAAGGCAGAATGTGTTCCCGCTTCTTTTTATCCGAGTTGCAGATTCTCATATTATTGGGATGTAACAGAGATAAGGAAGGAGATCCCAGATCTTGTTGAGATATAATGGTAAGTATATCTCTTACATTGAAAGTGATTAAGGGAATGAACTTTCAGTGTTGAAAAGACAGGACAACTTTGATATAAAAATCCTAAATCAAAGTAAAATATATATATATTTATATATTTATGCAAATTTCTTATTTAAGATAATCCTTCATTAAAACTCACTCAATGATATACTCAATAATAACCAGTAGAATATCATGGATTGGACTAATGATCCAGATATTATACTTGCAATTGAACACATAATGTATGCGGTTGCAATGTGCAAGTTTCCTCATAATATTGAGGAATGACAATTAAATAGATAATAGGACTACAACCCTAGGGTTTGTATGTCTCTATAGTCTTGGTATCATCAAATGTACTTTGGAAGTGACATGTTGATGATGATCATAATTGTCATATAATCCTTATAAAATCTAAGAAGATATTATGGCATACAAATGTGCCCTTGACATTTATCATGAATGGCATGGTTCACTACATCATGTAGAATGGTAGCTCTATAAGAGATGATGTATTCAAATTGTTTGAGTACCTACCCGAACCTATGTTTTAAGAGTTTAGATGGATGTAGATGATGAGTGTCATTATTCTACTATCTATACTCTAGTCATTCATGAAGCAAAATAATATTCATATTGTATGAATTTAATGAAGCATGTATAAATGTTGAAATGATGTTACATTGAATTCTTTTGAATTTAACATAAGAGATCCTTAGTCTTAAGCAATGGTTGCTCATAGATAAAGGGAGCACAGTGGAAGCATGGGTTGGACCCAAGAAAGAAGGAAAGTCAAAGAGTTGACTGGACTTCTGTGATTTCCATATGACATCCAAGGAGTTGGATGAATGCCAAAACTGCAATAAGTTGATGTGTTGATAGTATGACTATCAAGTCTGTCTAGAATCCTTAGAGAAGGACTCGGATGGAGCATCAGAATAATCTACATAAATCATTAAAATTGACTCTCTTATTTGATAAGATAAAGTCTAATAATTGTATCTCAATCTTCTAAGAACACTTGCAATGTGTTTCATATGTTTTAGAAGACTGGAAAATTTGATCTTAAGGTCTATAGTTATCCACATGGATATTGATGCAATTGTTGCAACAATCTCTGCTGGATTGAGAGACTTGTTAATTTCAGTGGGAGAGCCCTTAGTCTTAGAGAATGTCTCTATGCCCTAGATATAAGAATACACTCATTGTTTGTTTCTAAATGTTGGAAATAAACATGAATTCTGAGATAGAACTATCATAAAGAGTTATGATGAAGATATTTCAGATAGTAATCTAAAATCTAGTGGACTCCACAAAATTAGAAAATTAATGAATGGTTCACTAAAATTTCTAAATACTGAAATTAAACCTCAAGATCAATAGGAGGATGAAGATCATTTGACAATGATCTTGCATCAAGCCTTGGACATTTGTCATTTGATTTGATCGATAGACTAGTAAGAAATGAAACTTTAGAATGTCTAAAATTTCAAAACTTACATACTTATGAATATTGTATTCAAAAGTAAAAATGTCCAATACACCCTTCCTCGGGAAAGGTGTAAGATATCAAGGTATTCAAGATCTCATACATATTGATGTATGCAGATCATCTGTATCATAGTAAACATTATGGATATGTGATATCTGTTGATGATTATGTATGATATGAGATTTCTTCTCTTCACTTAGAAACCTTTGAAAAGTTAAAAGATTTCACGAGTTTGGTTTAGAACCAAAGTTTGAAGGGAGATAAAATGAATTTGGCCTAATCTAGGTAATCAGTCCCTATTAGATGAATTCATAATATACCTTATGGAGAAAGGAATATCATTCCTATCTCAATCCTCCTAATACACCTTAACTCAATAGAGTTATAGGGAGATACAATTGAATCATGTGTGACATGATCTTATCAATGATGAATTTTAACATAATTATCCCTTAGTTTCTAGGTATATATGTGTAGTAGAGACTACAATGTATATCCTTAATAAGGTTCCATGTATGTTGGAATCTAGCACTTGAAAGTGCTGCTTCATTAGGAAAATAAAGGATGGTATTGGATACCAACTTTATGACCTTGAGATTCTAAGCATCTCATCTCTGAGAATATGATTCTTAGAGGTTGAGACTCTTGAGAATCAAGATGAAAATGAAGTGTAGGAACTCATTTAATCTTGAGAAGATAATGCGACTCCTGAAATTGGAAACTAAAAGGACAATTAAAGATGAAACATTAATACCTCTTCAAATGAGTTTGAGGATGGATTCCATGTGTTAGAGAAATCTGACAATGATCGAACTTCATGTGATGAAGCTTCTGAAGATCATAGCATGGATAGATGGATAGCAATAAAAGTCTAATGTAGACTTCATATACAAGTGTTGTATATGGACCCTCGAGGATCCACCTATATGGGTAATACCTGTAGAGGTGTAAATGGATCTTCAAGAGAAAGGGAACCTGATGAGAAGGTAGAGACCTTCAAAGCACGACTCGTAGCCATGAGCTACACAATGGAAGAGAAGACATTGCTTGCAATGAGACTTGCTCTTCGGTGACCATGCTTAAAACCGTCAGAGTATTGCTAACCTTAGCTACACAAATTGACTATTGCATCTTCAAGATGTAAGTCAATATTGCATTCCTCTACGAATACCTCTTTGAGGATATTCACATGAAGTAGCCCCAAGGCTTCATGGTTGAGGAAAGCAAGGTGTGCAAGCTAAGGAATCCATCTATGGACTCAAATAAGCTTCTTGAAGTTGGACCATAAGATTTGATGGAATTATAATTGTTATGATTTCAGATAGAATCTTGATGAGCCATGTGAAGCTTAGTGGGAGTGCCTTTGTGTTCATCTTGCTGAATGTAGATGATATCCTGATCATTTAAAATGATATAAGGATAATAATAAGTGTTTTATTATCTGGTTGTTCCATAACTTGAAATATGATTTCAAAGATACCTCAGATCTTAGTTCTGAAGTTGTTCAGAAGCAAAGAGAAGAGGATAATGGGACTGTCACATTTGTAGTACACCTTAGACATAATCTATTCATAGAAATTCCAAGAAAGTCTTCTAACCCTTAAGATATGGTACTGACCTATCAAAAGGGATAGCACCTCAAAGAGTTGAGGAAGTGAATGCTGGAACTACTTGCCCTTGGGCATCAGTTCTGAGAATCCAGGTGTGTGCTAGATGTGTAAACAAGCCAGGTGGCTGCCATGCAGTGGGAGTAGTAAACTGTTACTAATCCTACTATGGAAATAAAACGCTTGGTTGCAGTAATAACAAAATCTTCATAGATGACAAGTTTTTTGAGATAGTGATCTCAAAGTCTTATCTTCAAAAACTTAAGACTTTATAGATAGAGATCTAAAAGGTCTTAATTGTAGATACCTTAAGAGATGGTGATCTCCAGGAATAAGGGTATTCTGATAAGGATTATGGAAATACTGGTTATCATAATTGTTAAGCCATAGTGTCAATGACACTATAGTTTTTAACAAGATTGTGTATTGATTGCATAAGATGCAACATTCGCATTAGATGCGAGCACTGTTACTGGGGATATGCAAGTACCGTAAAAGGACTTGGCGTAGTCTCGCGGGAACAGAGTTACTGACAGCTTACCTAGCTATTTTCTAAATAGCCTATGATTGTCACATGAGTGCGGTTTTAAATGATTAGCCCATTAATGGCTCTTTGGGCTAGTGGGAGATTGTTGGAAATGCGAGCCCACGGCGAGCCATTATGCAATAAATGTTATTGCAAATATCATTCCCTGATCTGAAATGAAGAATGAATAATTTGTATAATAGGTCCCTTAGTACAATTAGGGTTATGTACCATGGCCATCTTAATAATCACATAGCTGTTGATTCAACTATTGAATCATAGAGGCTGGTGCTTGGATGAATATCTAAAGGGTTAGATTGAGGACTCATCAAGCACCGTTAAATGATTATTAAGAGATGATCTCCAGCCTGAGTAGGAGATGGCAATCCTATCTCTGAAGGTTGATATCTGACCGACCTCTTGATGCAGGTCCTCTACATAGGAATAGAGATTCGGAGGTGTCAGATTAGTTAGGTCAAAGAGTTGACCTAACAAGATCGAGATAACCAAAGTCCTATATCGTATGCTGTCATGATATAGGCACGCATCCTCTGACTAGAGACAGATGTGTTACTCTATGTCTGAGTATGTACATTTGGCAGACCAATAGGTTGATGACCTAATCAAGGTCTATACACCGGCGCGCTGGTGTGCACATAAGGGCATATGAGTAATACGATCTCTCAAAGGGATCATACATGTTCAGTTACTGAACCGGAAGACATGAGCTCACTCATGAGATATTGGAAGAATCAAATTCCATGCGCATGGTCGTCTCGCTTTGGAAACTTGACTGAATTTGTAGGTTTGATATATACTTTTAGTATATGATCAAGACCTAGGTATGATATACGCTTTTGGAAAGTGTATGATCGATACCAACTCCCAATGATCGAATGAGAAAGTTACTGATAAAACCATGTAGACAGTATAAAGTTGATCCAATACTTCGGGTTTAATCTGAGTCTTCCAGTATGCAGGATATACAGGTATTGGGAATACCTGAGGGTGATTTGATCGTAAACGATTGTATAACCATGACGCTTCCATTCCTAGGGAGTGATGAAACGGGTCTGGATTTTAGTGACTCCTCTCAGTAGAGAAGTGATCTGATCTTGGTCCAAGTGTTGGACATTGATCTGAATGTGATTCAGATACAATGAGAAGATTAGATTTGCGGTCTTGATTTAATCAAGCATCTATGGGAGGCACGCGATCTGGATTTGAGATATGATCTCAGTATCCATGTCACTATACGTGGAACAATACAATCGCCATGTCCTTGTCTCCAAGTATCTGCGGAGAGATTGCATTATTCTTGAATGGTTTGAGAATAATTCCATAAGATCTAAGCAATGAAGAAATGATGATTAAATGTGATTTAATCATATTGATGTGTAAAGAAATTATCCAATGTAATTAAATGTGATTTAATTATTATGGATAAGAATAATGTGGATAGAAATATCCAATTATTCGTAATATATTATAAATGTGATTTATAATGTATTAGAGAGAGCTAATTATAATTTATATGTGTTGATTAATTATTATGTGTATTGGATACACATTGTGTAATTAATTGACGATGTAAATTATATGTTGTTTTGGGTTGTGAATATGATTCACAATTTTTTCCATGGTAAGATTGCAATATTCTCAAATATAATTGTGAATTATTTTTGAAGAATAATAACCCAACAAATAAATAAAGAGATATTTCCATGGAGATATGCAATCTCATGAAATTCATGAGATTGCTCTCCCCATGGAAATAAGTGGGCGGCACATCATTCCTATAAGGAATGTGTGGCCGTCCACATGGAAGTTATATGGAGATGGAATCTCCATGTATCTTCTCTCCTTATTTGTTGATTTGATTTAGGACTAATTTATATTTGATTTTGTCAAATATATTTTAACCTAAATGTGTTGGTTTTACCAACAACAATCTTGCCCATTCGATTAACATAAATCAATCTCACCCATTGATTTTATGTGTCCCATGGATCCCAAAACCCTATAAATAGAGAGGCATATCATGCTCTCTCTTTACACATGAATATTGGAGCTCTCTCTCTCTCTCTCTCTGTCTTTCTTGGTAGACGTCTACCCTCTCTCCCTCTAATTGGTGGCCGACCACCAAACCCTAGAGGAGAGAACCGTCGTCGCCTTCGCCACCGCACCGCCGCTTCGACGTTCTTCGGTTCTCCGTCTTCTTGGAGAGTTCCTCTCACAAAGGAGACGTTCGATCTTGTGTGATGAGATCAGGATCAACCATGCTTGGATCATCTTCTTGAATTGCGAGGACAACGCGGTTCATCCCCACGCTCGCAAGCGGTCTCGCCGACGATCGGACTTGAGACAGGAGGTCTCTTCTCTTAGAGACTCGATCAACCACGCTTCAAGAGGTATTGCATTATACTTGTTGTGGTTATAGATGAAACAATCTGAGAATGGTTCTTGGATCATATGGTTTCATCGAAAAATTTTTAAATTCCGCTGCATCGAACAACTAGTACGACTAGTCATTCTTCGTCGTATCCGATACGACGATCACGCTTCCGTGATGCGCTTGAGGATAAATTCCATATCCTTCATACACAACCAAAATGTATTCTATGGTCAAAGGCTAGCCCTTGCAGTTTATAAATTCACGAGAATCAGAAATGGAGATTTAGGTGCAAGTCGAGGGAAGTGAGTTCTAACTTTAGTGGTTTCATACTCACCTACTCTATCTGGTGGTAAGACTTATTTCCAAGGGTGAGTTTACTCTGCCAAATACAATCATTGATTTTATTTCTTTTATTTAAGTCGGCATTGTTTCACAGTCCCAATTTTAAAAGGTTATCACTGAAATCTTTAGTGAGACAATATTCTCATCTATCACTCAGTCCCATTTCCTTTCTAAACTTATGTGAGAAAATCTAGGAGTGGAATCAAGAGAGCCTGCCCATGAAAAACAATTATGGTATGCTTAGGTAACGAGACTTACATTAATTCCTCTCTTTCTTCATGTGGGATGTAAAACAGATAATTTAAAATTATTATAACTGAAAGGCAATCTAATAAAAAATGCTCCTAGTAGAAATTTCTATTAGTCGAGAAGAAGTGGATTTGAATTTTGGTTAAAATAAATGATCTAATGTACATCTTGTTATATAAAGTTTGGTCTTAATAGCGTACGAGCACACTCAATATAATATTCTAATGGAAAAATGCTCTAAGATTCACAAGTGCTGGTTTACCCTAAGAACAACTGAAGTCGAGCCCCACTGTCACTGGAGAGTGAAACAAGTCTCAACACACCACAAATAGCTAAATAATGTCTAAAGTCTTATTCGAGTATACACACGAGATTCAAAATAGAATCCGCTTGAAGCAGATAATTACCTAAATTATTACAAGTTAAATACAAACATTAAATATATGTAGAAATTATAATCCTAAGTACTCTCCACTTTCTCATGACTCGATTGGATCTTATTTTTTATGTGTTCTTTCAATCGGCTTATTTCTAGAGAAGTCGACCTCTAATTCTTCTGAGTTGCTCGGCTACCTAAGAAGCCACTTCGTCACGTCATGTCCCTTGTAAAAAAATAAGAAATTGGTTAGAGAGAGATACAAAACACACAATAAAGAAACAAATAAATAAATGCAGGAAAAATAAAAGAGAGTAATTATTACAAGAAAAAAGGCAGTGGATCAGACTACCTAGGTAATGAAAAAACTAATATCTATTTTCTTCTGAAAATCAACCTAAGTCGTGCCTCCCCAATAACGATGCCATTTGATGAATCCTGAAATGCCCTATTTTTTGTTGAATTCTTGTATTGTTAATCGAATAATCAAGATTAATCAAAAAGATTGCTAAAATAAATATTACAATTAAATAGAGCAGTCATACTTTTTTCTACTTAGGAAAGCCCAAGGATGAACATAGGGAGACCACTATCTCCTTTAGTTAGTTAAAAGTCAATCTAGATGCTATGTTTTAGAGAGCCATGTTTTGTAATTTCTTATCCAATTAATGATTAAATGCAATTCTAAGTAAAAATTATGGACTAAAACATAGTTTTCAACCAAACGAAATCCAAAAATTCTAAAACTTTGTCAGATTCTGAAAAATGATGAAATTAATGCATTATATATATATATATTTAAAATTTTTAGACGAAAATGAATTTATTAGTAATGAAATATGCAGGTAGGGTTATTTCTTGCAAATTAATTTTAATAAATAGCAATCCTATATATTTATCGGAAATAAAACTATCCTATAAAGGTCTACGTGAGAAGTATATAAGAAAAATATAAGATCTTAAAAATATCTGGTCTATCGACTATTAAAAATTAATTACTCAAATAACCATTTAGTTTATTGTGCCTCAGTATGCGTGTAAAAGGAATGATTTTTTAGAAACAATGTAAAACATACTTAATTTTACCTACTTAGGATTTTAGGGAATTTTTGGAGCAATAATCAATTTAATATCAATATAATAGTATGCAATGGGTAAGTTATACAATTTTCCACCAATTATTATATAAAATAAAACATATTTTACAAAAATTCAATAATCATCTACAATGATAAACCGTTAATTGCTCTAATTTTTTAGTTGAATTTTTAGAATGAAATATGATACTAAATGATTATTTGAAATGATACACCAATGCAAAGGTCTCAATGCAATATTGAATAAAATACAAAATTAAAAATACACATAGGGATGAAATGTTAATTACCCAGAACTAGGGGGTGTACAATTTGGCCATGGGGCGCCACGTGCTAGGAACACACATACTTGGATGGAGGGGCATGTGGGTGATTCTCCAAACGCTCTAGGGGGGAGGGTGCGGTGCAAATGTCCACGGCTTACGTGCCTTCCATGTGAGTGGCTGGATGGAGGGCATTGATGTAAACTTCCCTACCCCTACATGCAGGGCACAAGCATGGGAGAAGAAGAGAGCGGTAGGTGGCCCATTGATCGAGGTGGGCCAAGCTGGTTGTGGTAGAGATGAGGCAACCAGGCTAGTTGTGGAGGTTGAAGGGAGAATGCCTTGGTGAGTGGGCATGGGCAGATGAAGGTCGAGATAATGTATGAAGATCCATGGCGACATGAGGGTGGAAGATGGTACATCTGTGGGCTGAGGCGGATCTGATCTCCACCTCTGTTATCACACGATTGGAGGTGGATAAGTTGTTTACTGGCGAAGCATGCAGTTGGTGCGATGGCATGCAGTGAAAAAGTTATGGAGCTTGGAGCTGCTATCGGTGTAAGTGACTTGAAGTGGCTCTAGAAGGTGTCTCGAACTGGAGGTGGCTTGGCTCCTCTACTCTTCTATGCAAGAGGTGCTGGAGTGGGCTCTATAAAGGGGTGGAGGAGAGGGGACTCCGAGGCAGTGCGGTAAGAAGAGAGGGTGACGATGACATGTGATTGGTGGTTGTCATATGGCGATGTACGGAGAGGGGATCAATGAAGATGATTTGGTGAGAAACAAATGAATAGAAGAGGTGAGAAGGAGAAGAAAGAGAAAGAAAGGGAGAACGAGGAGGGAGGGAAGGACATGGGAAAATCCTTAAGCTCATCACGGAAGAGTGAGGACCGCATCGAATGCAATCGAGAGCGACTAGTCGCACTAACTACTATGGGAAGCGAGATTTAAAAATTTTTTATCTGATGAAACCACACTATCCAAGAACATTTCTTGGATCGTTTCATCTAAACCATAATTAGGTATTAAGGTTACCTCTTGAAACGTGGCTACGATCCATTCTCTAAATAATGAGACCTCCAGATTCATGTGTGATTCGACGGAGGAGATGCTTGCGAGTGCATTGATGAGATGCGTGCTCCTCACAATCCATGTTGATGATCCAAGCAATGAATCTCCTGATCTCGTCACACGAGATATGTTGTCTTCTTCACGAACGAGGTGGACTGAAGGAGACAGAGATCCACAAGCAAATAATCCGACAAAATAACGACCATGCTTCATTAACGACGAGTGTCTCTCTCGGGCTCCATGGTGGACAGCCACAATGATAGAAAGAGAGAGAGAGAGAGTCTTGGAGTATAGAGAATGAGAGAGAGTTGATGTTGTCTAATGTAACTTGACAAGCAAGGAGTTCCTCTTCTTATATTGTATTTTTAGGATCCATGGATCTCAATCCATGGACAAGGCAAACCAATGGATGAGATTGATTTGTATTCTTTGAATGGCCATGATCTTGTTGTAAAATGCAATAGCAATAAATTTATTTTAAATTAAATATAATGAATAATCAGTATATATTAATGTCAAATCAAATCAATTATCTTGGAGATAATTGGTGGTCGTCCACCACCTTTGGTGGATGGAAAATCTTTTTCCAATGAGATTACATTATCTCATTCCAACATTATCTCACAATAATAATTCTCAATTATCTTGAGAATATTGCAATCATGCCATTGAAAATTTGTAAATCACATTCACAACCCAAAATAAAATGTAAAGTATATTTTCAATTAATCATCCAATGTGAATCCAATTCACATCAATAATTAACTAACAAATGTGAATTACAATAGGCTCTCTCTAATATATTATAAATCATATTTATAATATATATGATTAATAACTATATCGTTATCCACATTCTTCATATCCATACTAATTATATCACATTTAATCATCTTGGATATCCATTCTCATGTGCCCAAATAATATGAATCACATTCACATTGTTCACATCATTTATAACTAAATCATATTATAAGTCTCATAAGGATAACTCTCCTTATAATTTGAATAAAATTCATATTATTTCTGGAAATTAAGTACATCTAGTTATCAATTTTCTTAATGCTCAGATACATATATCAAATTTATCTACGAACTCTCTCAAGGATAATGAGTTTTCTCTACGGGTACTTGGAGCTAAGCACAGGGTGATTGTATTGTTCCATCTACAGTAATTGGATATTGAGATATCATCTCAAATCCAGATCTTGCGGAACTCTCATAAATGCTTTATGATATTAAGAATGCAAATCTAATCTTCTCATTGCATTAGAATCATTTTCAGATCAATGTTCAACATTTGGACCAAGATCAAATCACTTCTCTACTCATAGGAGTCACTAAAATCCAGACCCGTTTCATCACTCCTTATGAATGGAAGTGTCAGGTTTATACAATCGTTTATAATTACATCACCCTCAGTTATTCCTAATACACGTACATCCTGCATACTGGAAGACCAAGAATAAACCCAACGTATTAGATCTATTTAGACTGTCTTCTTCATAGTTTAATCATTAAGGTTCTTATTTGATCATTGGGAGTTGGTATCGATCATATACTTTCCAAAAGCATATATCATACCTAGGTATTGATCGTATACTTTCCAAAAACATATATAAAACCTATAAATTAAGTTAAGCTTCTAAGGAGAGATGATTGTACATGAAATTTGGTTCTTTACGATATCTCATGAGTAAACTCATGCCTTCTGATTCAGCAATGAACCTATATGATCCCTTTGAGAGATCGTATTACTCATATGTCCTTGCATGCCCACCAGTGCATCAGTGTATAGAACTTGGTTAGGTCATCAACCTATTGGTCTGCAAATGTACGTACTCAAACATATAGTAACACATCTATCTCTACTCAGAGGATGTGTGCCTATATCATGACATCATACGATATAGGTCTTTGATTATATAGATCTCATTAAGTCAACTCTTTGACCTAACTTATCCAATACCTCTGAATCTATATTCTATGCAGAGGACCTGCATCAAGTGGTCGATTACATATCAACTTTAGAGAAAGGATTGCCATCTCCTTCTCCGGATAGAGATCCTCTCTTAACAATCATTTGACGATGCACTCAATCTAACTCTTTAGATATTCACCCAAGATCTAGCCTCTGTGATTTAAAAATTGAATCAACAACTATATGATCATTAAGATGGCCATTGTACATAACCCTAATTGTACTAAGAGACCTATTATGTAAATTAATCATTTTTCATTTCATGTCAAGGAATGATATTAGCAATAACATTTATTACATAATGGCTCATTGTGGGCCCGCATATCTAACAATCTCCTACTAGCCCAAAGAGCCATTAATGGGATAATCTTTGAACCCAAACTCATATGACATTCGTAATATATTTAAAAAATTAACTAGGTAAGATGATCAGCCACTCTGCTCCCGAGGGACTACGCCAAGTCCTTTTATGGCACTTGTGTATCCCCCAGTAACAGTGCTTGCATACAATGCGAATGTGCATCCTATGTAACAAATACTCAATTTTGTCAGTTATAGTGTCCTTGACACTTATACTTAATAATTATTATAACCAGTATATATTTTACATTATCCTTATAAGAATACCCTTATTCTTGGAGATCTCTATCTCCTAAGGTATCCATAGTTAAGACCTTTCAGATCACAATCTATAAATTCTTAAATTCTTAAAGATAAGACTTAAATATCACTATCTCGAAAGTCTTGTCATCTTTGAAGATTTTGTTATTACTGAAGTCAAGTGTTTTTTTCATAGTAGGGTTAGTAATAGTTTACTGTTCCCAATGCATGGCAGACATCTGACTTTTGTACACATCTTGCAAACACTCGACTTCTCATAACCGATGCATAAGGGCAAGCAATTTTAGCACTCGCATCCTCAACTCCTTCAGGTGCTATCCCATTAGGTAGGTCAGTACCATATCTTAAGGGATGGAAGCCTTTCTTAGATTTTTTTTCTAAAAAATTGAACATATCCAAGGTGTATTACAAATGTGATGGTCCCAATACTCTATTCTCTTTGCTTCTGAACACCTTCAAAACTAATATACAAGAGGTATCAATGAGATCATATCTCAAGGTATGGAAGAATCAGATTATAAAACACATATTATCATCTTTATATCATTTCAAATGATTCAGATATCATCTACATTTAGTACGATGAACACAATGGCACTCCCACTAAGCTTTATGCGATACATCAAGATTATATCTGAAATAATAAGATTTATAATTTCATCAAATCTTCAGTTCCAACTACAAAAAGATTATTTGAGTCCATAGATGGAGTTTTTCAATTTGCACACCTTGCTTTCCTCAACCATGAAACCATGAGGCTACGTCACGTGAATATCCTTAGAGAGGTATTCATAGAGGAATGCAATATTGACTCATATCTTGAAGATGTCATAGTCAAGTTGTGTAGATATAGTTATTAATATTCTGATGGGTTTAAGCAAGGTAAACAAAGAGCAAGTCTCATCACAAGCTATGTCTTCTCTTCTGTGCGTAGTTTGTGGATATCATCTGTGCTTTGAAGGTCTCTACCTTCTCATCAGGTTCCATCTTTCTCTTGAATATCCATTTACACCTTAACAGGTCTTACTTAAAGATGTGGATCCTAGAGGGTCCATAAAAACACTTGTATATGAAGTCTACTTTAGACTTTATTGTTAAAATCCATCTTTCCATGTCATTATTCTCTTGAGATTCATCACATGAAGTCTGATCATTTTCAGACTAAACTGACACATGAAATCCAATATCATACTCATTTTGGAGGTATTAGTGTTTCATCTTTAATTTCATTCTAGTTTCCTATTTCAGGAGCCTCATTATCTTCTTAAGATACAATGAGTTCCGTCACTTCATTTTCATCTTGATTATAAAGAGAGTCATCCTCTAAGAATCACATTCTCATATATGAAATCTTTAAAGAATCTAAAGGTCATAAAGTAGGTATCCAATACCTTCCTTTATTTTCCTAATGAAGTAGCACTCTTCGGTGCTAGATTCCAACTTACTTGCATGGAACCTTATTAAGTATATAGATTGTAGTCTCTACTATATATACATATACATATATATATATATATATATATATATATAGACAGGGGGCCTTTCAAATAGGACGCATGCCTTCCTGAGTTAAGGAAGGCCGCCCCTTTTTTGTATAAAACACGAGCACTTTAGTAGAATATGTATACAGTTTGTATTATAGGTGCACGTTATAAATACAAAGCCGCATACAAAACTGCACATTATAATACAAACATTAAAACAGCACATTATAATACAAAACTGTATATGTATTCTACTAAAGTCATCCTATTTTATACAAAAAAGGGGTTGGCCTTCCTTAACTTAGGAAGGATTGCGTCCTATTTGAAAGAAATCCTATACATACATACATACATACATACATACATACATACATACATACATACATACATACATACATATATATATATACGTTGAAACTAATAGGTTACTAAGATTCATCATTGATAAAATCATGTCACAGACTATCCAATTGTATCTCCCAACAACTCCACTGAGTTTTGGTGCATTAGTAGGATTGAGATAGAAATGATACTCCTTTCTCCATAAGGTATTCCTTGAATTCATATAATAGGTATTTTCTACCTATGTTAGATCAATTTCATTTCATCTTCCGTCACAATTTTGGTTCTTAACCAAAATTGTGAAATCTTTGAACATTTCGAAGGTTCTAATGTGAAGGGAAGAAATATCATATAACAAATAATCACGAACAATATCACATATCATCAATGTTTATTATGATATAGATGATCCACATGCATCAATATGCATTGTATTTTGAATACCTTGACATCTTACACCATCCAAAGAATGGTGTATCGGACATTTTAATTTGAATACAATATTCACAAGTATGTAAGATCCAAAATTTTAGACATTTTAAAGCTTCATTTCTTACTATTCTAGTGATCTCATAAATGGACATATGCCCAAGGCTTGATGACATATCATTGTCAAATAATATTCATCCTCCAACTGTTCCTTTAAGGTTTTCTAATTTTCAGTGTTAGAAAAGTTAATGAACCATTCATTAATATTCTGTTTTAGCAGAGTCCTCCAGATGTCAGATTACTATCTGAAATATATACATCATAACTCTTTATGATAGGATCATTCCAGAATTCATGTTTATTTCCAACATTTAGAAATAAATAATAAGTGTATTCAAGTATCTAGGTCATACAGATATTATTTAAGACTAAGGGCTCTCTCACCAGAATTATGAAGTCTATTTATCCAATAAACATTGTTTCTACCATTGCATCAATATCCATGGATTACTTTTAAACCTTGAGATCAAAGTTCTAGTCTTCTAATACATATGCAACCAATTGCAAATGTTATTAGAATAATGAGATACAAATATTGGATTTTTAATCTTATCGTTAAGCCAATTTCTATGATGACAAGTAGATATAGATTATTCCGATGCACTTCCGAGATCTTCTTTAAGGATCTTAGATAATCTAGATCGTCATACTATCAGCACATCAACTTATTTTAGTATTGGCATTCATCCAACTCTTTGGATGTCATATGGAAGTTAAAGAAGTACAATCAACTCCTTGTCTTTCCTTCTTGCTTGGGTCGGACCCATGCTTCCACTACGCTCCCTTGATATAAAAACAACATTTGCTTAAGACAAAAGATCTCTTATGTTGAATTCAAAATATTACAATATAAGAGTATTTCAGCATTTATACATGCTTCATTTAATTCATACAATATGAATATTATAAAGATTCATGAATGACTTGAGTATTAAAAGTAGAATGATGACACTCATCATATCTACATGCATCTTAACTCATAAACACTTAGGTTTAGGTAGGTACTACTATATTTTGAATACATCATCTCTCATAGAGCCAACATTCTGCATGATGCAGTGAACCATGCCATTCATGATTAAATGTCGAGAACACATATGTATGCTAGAACATCTTCTTATATTTTATAAGGATTATTTGACAATTACAATTATCATCGACATATCATTTCCAAAGCACATTCGATGAGAAATCAAGACAATATAGACATATAAACCCTAGGTTGTTGCGCTATTGTCCATTTAAATGTCATTCCTCATTATTATGAGGAAACTTGCACATTGCAACCACATACATTATGTGTCCAACTGCAAGTACAATATCATTATCATGAATCCAATCCATGATAATATGCTGGTTGTTATTGAGTATATATTGAGTAGGTTTAATAAAGGATTATCTGAAATCTGAAATTTGCATGAATACATATAAATATATATTTTACTTTGATTTAATATTTTTATATCTAAGTAATCTTGCCTTGTCAACACGGAAACTTCAATCCCTTAAACATTTTCAATGTATGAGATATACTTACCATTATATCTAAAGCAAGAATTGGGATCTCCTTCCTTATCTTCGTCACATCCCAACAATATGAGAACCTATAACTTGGATAAAAAGAAGTGGGAACACATTCTGCCTTGCAAGTCCTACTTGCGTTCCAAATTCGATCTTTAACACCCTGACCCCCACTCCTAAGGTGATGTTGACTCATCATTAATTGCACCAACCATCAACACGATTAGTACTCCCTATGCGCAATCCAATACCTCCCCAATAGTATGAGGACCCGATATTGGGGTCACTACGCATATAGCCTTACTCTTTTGAGAAGCTAAGAGCCTGATCCAGATGCACTTGTATGTAGGAGCTGTCACTTAGGACATGCATCTCCTATGTACAATCCCTGGCGACGGAATCCTTCACCTTGACAGGAGACCATGGATGCTACTTATGTGATCTTCCATATCATGATCAAACTCTAATTAATCGTTATGAATCATATTCATTACGATTAATTATTACAAATCAACCAACAAACTTGATTGTTACTTAGAAGAATGGTGTTATCATAAAGTATGTATTATTTCAAATTTTAATAATTAGAAAAATACATCTTTATATCTCAAGCATTATCCCTTCCCTACATTCTAGATAGGAGTGGGACAGACCACTCACGAAGCAACCGGTTACTCAATGCTCATTGACTAGACACCATATCTGTCTCGGGCAATGATAATGCCAAATTGATAACTTTGAACTTGAAATGATAATCGATTTTTCTACCGAAGTTATACCATATAGTAATAATCAAAATCATTTTGATTATAAGGAAAATTGCTAAACAAATTCCGAATCCTATTCAAGCAACTTTGTTTGTTTGAAAGTAGATTGAGTAACAAATTTGTGATCTAGATCATATCTAATCAATTATTGGTTAAGGCTAATTCTAATTAAGGAAATAATTATTATCAATATTTCTCAAATATTTATCCATAATTATTTAAGGAAATTAATCGTTAATTTCACTGATTTTTTAAATGATAATCACAAGGTTCTTGATTAGGAATGTAAATTCCAATAGTGACTCTCACTCACAAAAATTATCATATCACAATCAATTTAAATCCAAATCATGCAAAGTAAGTTTCCAATGTTTTATAATTATTTTTATAACAGAACCCAAGTTATTACCATGCATTTATAAGTGTTTTGAAACAGAAATTAACTCTTTAATTATGAAAAGATTCGTCATCCCTGAAACAGTGGATATATGGTCATTAAAAAGATCATAACTTGAGTTATCATACTCTAAATCACGCAAACTTAATGAGGAACATTATTCCGTGATCAGTCATCTTGTAATTATCTGCTAAGGCATATTATATAACTACACAGATTCGTAAAAGAGGAAAGTGCTTCGCACCCTGCTCCTTCCCCTTCTCCTTCAGCTACTAAGTCATGATTCTCCTTCTCTGTTTGCTGGGACCCGAAACGGAAGAGACCTCTGCCGTAGGAGCAGGACCTAGTCAAGCAATTCAGATGCAGAAGTGGGGAAGCTGGAACAATGAAAGAGGGAGGATTAAGAAAGTCGTTAGGTAGGATCAAAAAGTATTCTGGGATTTAGTGTTTAGATTTTTTAAATAGGGCCTAAAATAATCACAAAATAGGGCTCTGAGAATGAAATGTGATAAAATTTTTACAAGCCCTAATGAGCCCAAGTCTTCCTAAGTTTATGGATTGTATACAAAACCTCCAACCTATGTCTCTGATGCCACTTGAAAGATACGGGAAAAATCCTTAAGCGCATCACGAAAGCGTGAGGATCGCATCAAGCACGATCGAGATTGACTAGTCGCACTAATTGCTCATGGCAACGAAATTTCAAAATCATTTATATGATGAAACCATAGATACAAGAACACTTCTTAGATTATTTCATCTAAACCACAATTAGGTACTAAGGTTACCTCTTGAAGAGTAGTTGCGATGGAGTCTCTAAACAAAGTGACCTCCTGTTTCAAGTCCGTTCTGATGGAGGAGACGCTTGCGAGCGTGTTGATGAGACATGTACTCCCCGCAATCCATGTTGATTATCTAAGAAACAAATCTCTTGATCTCGTCATACGAGATTCCATGTCTTCCTCACGATTTAGGCGTGCCTAAGGAGACGTAGATCCTTGAGCAAAAAATCCGGTAGCATAACGACGATGCTGCGACAATGGCAACTCTATCTTGGTCTCCATGGTGTACGGCGACAATGAGTAAGAGAGAGAGAGAATCGGTATGTAGATAAAGAGAGAGAGAGAGAGAGTAGATGTTGTTTTATGTAACTTGAAGAGCAAGGGGTGCCTCTTCTTATATAATATTTTGGAATCCATGGATCTCAATCCATGGACAACACAAAATCAAAGGATGTGATTGATTTGTGTTTCTTTCGATGGTCATGATCTTGGTGTAAAAACACAACAACAACTAATTTAATTTAAATTAAATATATTTAATAATCAATATAAATTAACTTCAAATCAAATCAATTATCTTGGATATAATTGGAAAAAGATAATCATCCATTAATCAAGAGGGGACGACCACCCAATCCCATTTGGACTTGGTGGTCGTCCATCACCTTTGGTGGATGGAAGATCTTTTTCTAATGAGATTACATTGTCTCATTCCAACATTGTCACACAATAATAATTGTCAATTATCTTGAGAACATTACAATCATGCCATTGAAAATTTGTGAAACACATTCACAACCCAAAATAAAATGTAAATGATATTTTCAGTTAATCATCCAATGTGAATCCAATTCACTTCAATAATTAATTAACCAATATAAAATACAATATGCTCTTTCTGATTTATTATAAATCACACTTCTAATATATATGATTAATATGGATATTTTTATTCATATCCATGACAAGTAAATCACAATTAATCATCTTGGATATCCATTCTCATATGCCCAAATAACATGAATCGCAATCACATTATTCATATCTTTATAATTAAACATATTTAACTATCTTAGATAACTCTCCATATAATATGAATCAATTTCATATTATTCATGATAATGACATCACATTTAATTATTAATTTACTCAATGCACGGATACATATATCAATAGTGGAATTATCCATGAACTCTTTCAAGGATAATGCACTTTCTCTGCGGATACTTGGAGAAAAACACAGGGCAATTGTATTGTTCCATGTATAGTGACTTCTATATTGAGATCTTATCTCAAATATAGATTTTGCAGACATATCATAAATGCTTGATTAAGTTAAGATTGCAAATAAAATCTTCTCATTGGATCTGGATCACATTCAGATCAATGTCCAATATTTGGACCAAGATCAGATCGCTTCTCTACCAAGAGGAGTCACTAAAATCCAGACTTGTTTGATCACTCCCTAGGAATGGAAGTGTCCTAGTTATACAATCGTTTATGATCACATCACAATTAGGTATTCCTAATACCTGTACATCCTGCATACTGGAAGACAAAGAATAAACCCGAAGTGTTATATCTATTTAGTCTGTTTTCTTCAAGGGTTTTATCATTAAGGTTCTCATTCGATTATTGGGAGTTGGCATCAATCAAATACTTTCTAAAAGCATATATCATACCTAAGTATTGATCATATACTTCCTAAAAGAATATATCAAATCTACGAATTAAGTCAAGCTTCCAAAGTGAGATGACCATGCATGAAATTTGATTCTTTCCAATATCTAATAACTGGGCTTATGTTTTCCGACTCAACAATGAACATATATGATCCCTTTTGAGAGACTGTATTACTCATATGCCCTTGCATGCACACCAGCGCGCCAGTATATAGACCTTGGTTAGGTCATAAACATACTGTTCTGCCAAATGTACATACTCAGACATATAGTAACACATCTGTCTCCGGTTAGAGGATGTGTGCCTATATCGTGACACCATGTGACATAGGTTTTTGGTTATCTCGATCTCGTTAAATCAACTATTTGACCTAACTTATATAACACCTCTGAATCTCTATTCATATGCAGAGAACTTGCATCAAGAGGTCTATTAGATATCATCCTTTAGAGAAAGGATTGCCATCTCCTTCTCATGTTCGAGATCCTCTATTAACAATCATTTGACGGTGCTTAATGAGTCATCAATCTAACTCGTTATATATTCACCCATGCACCAGCCTCTATGATTCAACTATTGAATAAACAACTGTATGAGCATTAAGATGGCCATGGTACATAACCCTAATTGTACTATGGGAATTATTATGCAAATTAATCGTTCTTCATTTCAGATCAAGGAATGATATTTGCAATAACATTTATTGCATAATGGCTCGTTGTGGGCTCACATATCCATCAGGGAAAAGAGGGAGGATAGTAGATTTATACCTTAAGGGTTCCACTTTGTAGAGGGTCACCTAGGGAAGAACCTGAAGGTTCTTGGTCATCGCTTTAACCATCGGTAGAGGTAGTAAGCTCAAGAACCAATGAAGGAGGTCCAAAAAGGCTGGGAAGAGCCTTGGATATCACTGATCAAGCACGTTGTTGCTTCTCGACAAGGTTCTCTATTTATCGTGGTCACTAAGGAAGAGGTGCAACTTGGTGTGATTGTGCATGATAATGATGGATAAAGCATGTGTAAGGCAATAAGTGGGATTTATGGATCGTGGACAAATATCGTGGATGTGGATACTGGTGGTTTCATGGTGGTTGTGGAATGCAGAGGTTGTAGTCGATGACTGAGCGAGGAGTATCTAGGTCGCATGCGATGGGCTTCTCTATGGGGGATCGGGTGGTTGTGGGTATGAGGGAAGAGGAGGGTGAAGCAGGAGATCCTAGCGACCATTGGGAGTTCTAGGGGAGAAGGATGCATGTCGTGCGAAGGTCTATTGTGAGATCGAAGGGCGGAGGTATTAGGAGTTGTTGGTTTGCAAAGGAGTGGGAAGAGTGAGGGATCGACATAGAGGGCAGGGTGATCATGTGCACCATCGATAAGGGTGGGTGGCTGTTGCATAGGAGGATGTAGTTGTGTTGGAGAGGAGGGGGCACCACGTGCCATGCAGAGGAGGCAGTCCTGTGGCAGGTAGAAGAAATAAAAATTAAAATAATATAATAAAAATAAAAATAGGAATACCAAATATATAATTTACTAAATAATTACTAAATAGTAAGTAAATAAAATAATTAATTAATAACTAAAATATACAATAAAATAAAATTAAAAGAAAAGAAAAATAGGGTTGACATGTGGCAGCTCAATAAAATTCGAAAATTAAATTTAAAAAATTAAAAAATAAATAACAAATGAAGTCAAATAAAAAAGTGCTGAACACGAAAATTTTTCATCTCGATAAGAGCTATAGATTTTGTGAAGGACACAACATAAAAAGAGATCATATATACAAAAAGTGTGTTTAGTGGTACTCTAAAGATATAAAATACCGAACGTTGGTAATTTTCCATTTTTTGTACTTTTTAAATATGTTAAAAATAAAATAAAAATAAAAGAAATTATGAAATAAATATTTATAGAATAATAATTTTTTTTATTTCTAATAATTAAGAAAATAAAAAAATAAAATAAGGAGATATATGTACTGATTAAATATATATATACAGACTCAGGTTGAGTTCTTTTCTTTGATTTATGCCTCAATTTTTATTTGTATTTTTACATGTTTTATTATAACATAATTCAAAGAAAATAAATGTAAAATAAATGAATAAAAGTAGTTTTTTTACATAACATAATAGGGTTACATTAGGTCAATATGTACACTATGCAATGAGGAACCGAAATCCAAGTCTCACAAATGAACTCTGATTCTTTTTATTTTGGTCTTGTTTTTGTAGATAATTGAATGTACATTAATTCAAAAGTGAGTAGGAGTTCTTATGAGATGATAAGATAAAGAGATATTTATGTTTTACGTTTTCTTGTCTTAAACTAGGGTTCAGGTTTGATTGGGCGAATATATAAGTTAGAATTTTTGGTATTTTTTATTTAACTAATGTTATTAATATGTACACTATAAAGTTGATTTTACTTACTTCTATGTTAGTGAAAAATGAATAAATATAGGAGAATTATGTAATTACAAGCGATAATGTACAAAAGAATTTTGGCTTCTTATTCATGAAATTGTGCTTCCTAAATTGCAAATATCATTTGTAAGTGCATGAATGATATCAATGCAAAATAAAGGGAGAAATTCATCTCATTACATGGGAACATTTCTCTATTTTCAACATTTAGAGTGATGAATCATAGATTCATCAGTAGGTCGAAGCCAATGCTAATAATTTCTATTGCAAGGAGCATGTAGCTTGTGGGGAGTCCTCCATTCCCATTGAGTTAGGTACAAATTACTTTATGACATCTAATGTTATGAGTCTCATGAGCAGTAGAATCTTACAACTGTCTGCAACTATGAAGGGAACGAATAAAGCTTCACATGGTGAGTCTTTGTCACCTTCATGAGTTGATCATGCAGTTAACAGGGAGGAGAAGACGAGGAACAAGGAAGAGCAACACCAGATGAAAGAAAAAAACGAAAAAAATCTGGAACTAGAAAATATCTAACAGATAACAAAAATAGTGGCCGAGTTGTGCAAGCCAAGGAGAATCCCTTAAATGATCCCATGCCAGACGAGAGCCATCATTTCTAAATTTTTATTTTCCACCTTCAATGTGTGATTGCACTCCTTCTAGTCATTCATTTGTAGAAACTTATGCCAACGAACATGTAAATATTCCATTTCTAGATGCAATGAAAACTTCCAAAAAAGTTGCTTAATTCAAAACAACTCTATCTGATCCTGGGATTATTGAACTTTTATAGAATATCCTTTTGAAAATACCACTCATGCAAGCCATGGAATACTTGCCTAAAGTGAAGAAAGGTATGAAGAAGTCACGTACATCTAAGTGTCAACTCTACAAGCACAAATACAATAGAGCTCAACATTATATTCTCACCATGGCTAGAGTAAATGCAATCAGCAACCACCCATCAAAGAAAAAGGATTTGGTACCACCTTTATCATGTGTGAGATCTTTGATCAAACTTTTGACCACACTCTTCTTGATAGCGGTTATTCTATCAACCTCAGGTCCCGTTAAACCTACAAGAATGATCCTTTTGTTTGGTGATCGATCTGCTATTTGTCCTCAGGGTGGGTTAGAAGGCATTATGGTAATAGTGCATGGCATGAAATTCCCAGTATATTCATTATCATGGACTTGGATTCCACCATACCATTACTCTAGACGCCTAACATACTTTGTCGACCATTCCTACAAACATCTGATGCAATAGTTGATTATGCATCTGGAAAGATCACCTTGCACTCTAGCTGCGATAAGGTTGCATTAGATATGGTAGCTCAACCTAAATCCATAGATAATACACTGGGAGAAGGGAGTTAAAACCACAGAAAGTCAATTGTGACATACTTGAGGATATTAGAGAACTTGAGAATCATTGAATTACATTTTTACCCGAGAACTTCTTGCCCTCGAGGACGACCTGGAAAGCACAGTCGAACCTACCATGCAAGCTGATATTGAGGCTCATTCTCAAGAGCTAATGAATTTATTTGATGAACATCCTTCCCAAATTAGATAAGAATAATTCATTGTAGAAATGTTCAATATATTTTTGTCTCAACCATAAATAACCAAGATTGATACTAACATATTGACACACGATGCACTGACCACCAACCCAATTATCGAGGTTATCACAAAGGAGATTCCAACCCCACCAAAACTTTAGCCACTTCTAGCAAATCTTAAGTATACCTTCCTTACATGTGAACATGAAAAATATGCGATCATCATCAATAGAAGGTTGACCATGGATCAAGAATCTCGCTTGATAGATGTCCTAGAGAAAAATCACAAGGCTCATTATTGGAATATTTCAGATTTCCATGGGATAAATCCAGCGTTGTGTTCACATCAAATATTTTAATTTCAGTGAACTTTAAACCCCAATTTTTGGGATGTAGTCATGAAGGAGATAACAAAGTAGTGTGAGGCTACCTTCATTTATCCTATCTCTAACTCTAAATGAGCAAGCCCATTGCATGTGGTTCTTAAGAAATCTGGAAGCATGATGGTTACAAAGGATCAAGGAGAGGATATTTTGATGCATGTACCTACATCACAGCATGTTTGTGTTGATTACCGACACATGAACTTAGCTACCGAGAAGAATTGCATTCCTATACCCTTTATTGACCAAAAGCTTGAAAGGTTGGAAGGCAAAGATTTCTTTTGTTTCTTGTTTGGGTATTTGTGATATAACCAAGTGGTGATCGCCCCTGAGGATCAAGAGAAGACAAGTTTCACGTGTTTGTTTGGTATTTATTCCTTTAAACAGATGCCCTTTGGATTCTTCAATGCACCTGCTACATTCCAAAGGCGTATTATGATTGTATTTGTCGACATGGTGGGTTGATTTCTGGAGTTTTTCATGGATGATTTCTTGATTTTTTGTGACAGTTCTAGTGTTGGTCTATCTCACCTAGACTAGGTATTAAAGAAATGTTGTGAGGTGAACCTTGTGCTCTTACTGGAGAAGAGTCACTTTATGATCTTCGATGGAATTGTACGGGGCCACATCGTCTCCAAACGAGGTATGGGGATCGGCCAGGCTAAGGAGCATGTCATTGCTAAACTTGATCCACCGAAAATAATAAAGCATATGAGGTCTTTCTAGGGCATTCTGGATTTTGTAAAAGATTTTGCAAGGACTTCAGAAAGATTACCTGACCTCACGTTGAGCTATTAAGCGAGGTGGAATATTTCACTATCGATCATAAAGTCCTCCAAGAATTCACAAAACTCAAAGAACTGGTTACTCAAGTGCATGTCCTACTACCTCCTGTATAGTCTCTCTCATTTGAGATCAAGATAGATGCCTCAGACTTTACTATTAGGGTTGTACTTGGGAAGTACAAGGATGGAATGTTATTTATGATTCACTATGCTGACAAGATATTAGATGAGACCCAAAAGAATTATACTATAACATAGGAAGAGTTGCTAGTCACTGTATTTTCCCATGGAAGGTTTAGATCTCACCTTCTAAGGTTGAAGGTAATTATTTACGTTTACCACTCTGTTATCAGATACTTATAACAAAAGAAGGATGCCAAATAACATCTTCTTTGTTGGATACTATAGCTCAAAGAATTCTATTAGGAAAGTAGGGATAAACTTAGTGTCAAAAATGTGGTAGCAAATCATTTATCCAACATTGAATACACAACTACTCTCCTGGGTGGCGCACCAATCACATAAACATTTAAAGATGAGTTGATCTTGAGAGTCACCTCACACCCCTAGTATGTCAATATTGTGAACTACCTCATTTTCGGGGTGGCCCAAAAGATTTGGCCAAATTCAAAAAGGAAAAGTTTTTGTCCGACATCCATTTCTACCAGTTGGAATATCCGTATCTTTTCAAAGAAGGTGTAGATTGTATCTAGAGATTGTGCATCCTTTAGGATGAGAACACTAGTGTTCTCCAGTACTGTCATAAGATCGAAGCATGAGGACAACATTCTAGAAATTAGACATAGCAAAAGTGCGATAACGTGGCCTTTGCTGGCCTACAATATTCATGATGGTGTGACATATGTAGATATTGCACTGACTGTCAGAAACTGAGAGGGACCCTTGGTTCCAAAGATTTAATGCCTCCGAAATTAATTCATATTTTTGATGTCTCATGTTGGCATTGATTTCATGGTCTCATCCAAAGAGTCATAGGTTCGAATACATCCCTCTCATCTCGATTATGTGAGTTATTGGGTGGAATCTATCCCCACCTGATCCACCTATAGACGTACTATTTGTTCCTTTCTAAGGATAATAATATGTCGCAATTTGAAATTCCCAAAATTTTAATTTCAAATGGGGTTAGTCATTTTTTGAATAAATAATTTAGAAAACTTGTAATGGATGAAGTATATGAAAAGATCCTCAAGCGCATCACAGAAGCATGAAGATATCATCATATGTGATCGGTAGCGATTAGTCGCACAAGTTGCTCAGGGAAACAAAATTTTAAAAAAAATAAATGATGAAACCGCATGATCCACGATAACTACTCATATCATTTCTTCTAAACCACAAATAGGTTTTAGGTTTACCTCTTGAAGCATGGTTGTGATGGTGTATCTAAAGAAAGAGACCTCTTGTCTCAAGTCCCATCCAACGGAGGAGATGCTTGCGAGCACATTGATGAAACGTGTTCACCTCACAATCCATGTTGATGATCCAAGCAGCAAATCTTCTGATATTGTCTCACGAGATATGACGTCTTCATAATAACCAAGATACACTGAAAGAGATGAAGATCCACTAATGGTTGAAGCGGTGACACAACGACGTGGCGACAACAACCCTCTCTTGGGTTTAGGGTGGATGAGAACTCTAAGAAGGAGAAAGAGAGAGGCTTGTCATGTAGATAGAGAGCATATAATTGTCATGTAAAGAAGAGCTAGGGTTGCCTCTCTTTTTGTATTTTTTGGGGACTCCATGGATCTCAATCCATAGACAACACAAATCCAACGGTTCACACTGATTTCTGTTTCTTTCAATGGACATGCTGTAAAAACACAACATTAACTAATTAAATTAAATATATTGAATAATAATAGATAGAAATTAAATCTCATTAATCAATCTTCCTTGGATAAATAGGAAGGAGGAAAGCCTCCTTCCATAAGGACAATGAAATGAACGACCACCAATTTCCACGAGGAATTGTGGTTGTCCACCCTCTCCATATGGAAGGTGGCTTCCTCTTCCTTTTTCATGGTATTTTTAATCCCATGAATATCTCCAAAATTTACAATAGCATTTATTGCAAATAATTCCACAAAAATAATTCATACTTATTTCGTGAGCATTGCAATCATGACATGGAATAATTGGGAATCAAAAACACAACCCAAAATAAAATGTAAATTACATTTTCAATTATTCGTCCAATATGAATACAATTCATATCAACATTTAAATTGCAAATGTTATTTGCAAATAGCTCTCTCTTATATATTATGAATAACATTTATAATATATACGATTAATATGGATAGTTCTATCCACATTATTTATACCATGATAGTTAAATCATATTTAATTATATTACATCTCTATTATCACATGTCCAAAACATATAAATCACATTCACAATATTCACACCTTGGATATATAAATAACATTTAATTATTTTAGATAATTCTACTTATCTAGACTAATAATATGAATCAAATGACATATTATTCATGATAATTAAATAACATTTAATTATAATTTTTTGTTAATGCTCATGTACATTGTCAGCAATGAAATTATCCTTGAACTCTTTCAAGGATAATGCACTTTCTTCGAAGATACTTGGAGATAAGGACATAGTAATTGTACGTTCCACGTATAGTGACTTGGATATTGAGATCACATCTCAAATTCATATCTTGGAGACGTCTCATATATGCTTGATTAAATGAAGACCATAAATCTAATATTCTCATTGTAGCTGAATCACATTCAGATCACTGTCCAACATTTGGACCAAGAAAGATTACTTCTCTACTGAGAGGAGTCACTAAAATCCAAACCTATTTCATCAGTCCCTTGGAATGGAAGCTCTATGGTTTTACAATCATTTTTTATCACATCACCCTCCAGTATTCCTAACCCCTAAATATACTACATCTCGGAAGACATATAATAAACCTGAAGATATTAGATCAATTTACACTATCATCTTTAGGGTTTTATCACTAAGTTTCTCATTCAATCATTAGGACTTGGTATAGATAATATGCTTTCGAAAAGCATATATCATAGATATGTATTGATCATATACTTTCCAAAAGCATATATCAAACCTATCAATTTAGTCTATCTTCCAAAGGAAGACAGTCATTATACGGAATTGTATTCTCAATAACTCATGAGTGTGATAATGTCTTCCAGTTCAGTAAATGAAACTGTAAGATCCCTTTGAGAGATTGTATTACTCATATTCTATTGTATGCACACCAGCGTGTAGACATATAAACCTTAACTAGGCCAACAACCTATTGGTATGAAAAATGTACATACTCAGACATATAGTAACACACTTGTCTCTGGTCAGAGGATGCATACCTATATCGTGACAACATACAACATATGTCTTTGTTATCTCGATCTCGTTAAGACAACTCTTTGAACTAACTTATCTTACACCTTTGAACCTCTATCCCTGTGTAGAGGACCAACACCAAGAGGTCTGTTAGATATCATCCCAATAGATAAAGGATTGTCATCTCCTACTCAAGGTAGAGATCATATCTTAATAATCATTTGACGGTTCTTGGTGAGTCCTCAATCTAAATCTTTAGGTATTCATCCAAGCACAAACCTCTATTACTTAATAATTGAATCAATACTTATATGATTATTAAACAACCATGATAGATAACACTAATTGTACTAAGGGACCTATTATGAAAATTAATCGTTCTTCATTTGAGATCCGGGATTCATATTTGCAATAACACTTATTTCATAATGGCTCGTTGTGGGATCGCATGTCCAATAATCTCTTACTAGTCCAAAGAGTCATTAATGGGCTAATCCTTAAACACACACTCATGTGACAATCATAGGCTATTTAGAAAAATAGCTAGGTGAGATGACTAGTGTTTAGCGGTATTTTTGGGGTTTTTAAATTAAGATGTGAAATAAATGTGCAGTGGTCGTTGCAACCCAAATAATCCTACAACAGAAATTATTAATATTTTTTATTCTCAAGCTGAATTAATTACAGAAAATAATGTGAGCAAGAGAACTTTATTTGCTACTTATTAAACATGTATAGCGAATAGGATAGAACTCGGAGAGGTAACACTTCCTGAGGGTTATTCAAATAATTGAAAAAGTTAATTAAAGAAAGTAGGAATCTAAATGTACACTATATTGTTTTTTGTAGGATTTTTATTTTTATAAATTTTTTATTTTTTATTTTTTTATTTTTTTAATTTATTTTTTGATAATTTCTGATTTTCAAGGTTTTAGTGATTTTAATTTTCCAATTTTTTAATTTTCAAAAATATAATTTTCATAACAACTTTATACGCAAAAGAGATGCATTTTTAAGTTTTTTTTAATATCACAAAAACGCTCGAAAATGTCCAAATAAATTCTTGTTTGTATTTTTATGCTTTTTTAGTGTTTTTATAATTTTCATAGATTTTTAGAAATTTATAGGATTTTTAAAATGAATCGAAATTAGAGAAAAAAGTAAACAATGGATATACATGAATAATTTGCAATTTAAAAAATGTAAAATAAGCTCAAAAGTTCCTGAATTTGTTTTTCCTAAAAACGATAGGAAATTATCTACAAATAGGAAGTGAAATCATTAATATTGGATTTTTTAGAATTTTTATTTTTCTAAGATTTATGATATTTATGATTTTTTGAGTTTAAAATTAATTAATGCACGAAATTTATGTAGAAATTAAAGGATAATGAAATATACCTAACTTATTTCTTTGGAACTTTTAGAGCAATATTTAAATTGTTATGAATTTTTAAATTTCAGGTAGAGAAAATGATGTTGTTTTTATTTTTTACTAATACCAAATGATGATAAAATGTAATAAAAAATATAAATTATTACAAGACAGATAGTAGGAGTCCACACAAATGTTTGTAGCATTTTCAAAGCAATAAAAATATTTATTTCAATGAAAGGAAGTAAGCAGAATAAGGCCTAAAAATTAGGGACTGAATTGTAAACTATTATTCTTCTTGAATTGAAATGTAATAATAAATAAAAACAAGAAAGAAATCACAAATTACGTAGTTGGTACATGTGTTGCATGTGCTGAATGAAGAGTAGGGATCTCTTTGTGAATTTTGAAACTCCAAGGGTAAAGTTGCAAATTTTCCAAAATTTTTAAGGTTTCCTTCGTTCTGTCTTTCCACTCCAAAGGCACATAGATGTTGGCTACTGGTGATAATGGTTAGCCTGGCGTGTTGAAGATGGCTGTCGGGCGTGGCTGGAGGGAGCTCCACCAGACGACCGTCCTTTTTTTATTTTTTTGAGCAACTGTGTGTGTGTGTATATATATATATATATATATATATATATTGATTTTTTTAATCCTTGTACCTGTAATCAAAACAAATACAAAGATCGACTCGAGTACGACGACTCGATCCCAAATATTATTTATATAAAATGTGAATGCAAAAAAGTATCTGGCGATCGTGGATGGATAAATCTGGATCTCTGGCCACCGTGCGTGGTCGGAGGTGAATTGTTATGTGAGGTAGAACATGAACGTGGATAGATCGAGATGTGGATGCGAAATCGGATCGGATCATGTCGAGAATGGATCAATTCACGATGAACAATTAGAGTGATTTACTATGGTTGCGAAAATTAAAGAAATGATTGTGAAATTAAAATTAAATTTAAATCTAAAATTATTTAGATGAAAGATTGAATATGAATGGATCTTACCGTGGAGTGGACAAATATCGTAATCACCTCGACAAATGTCGCCTCGCTGTCATCGGTTGTCTTGAAGGCTAAGTAGCTTTCTTCTACAAGATTGCTCTCGGAAAAATAAGCTCCTCTCCAAAAGATTGATCAAGTGAGAATGAGGGAGGAGAAGCCAATTAAATAGAAAGAATGTGCATTTGAATTTCAAAATTTGAATGAAAGAAAAATAAGGAAGTTAGTGGTGGAATTAATAAAATAAATTAAATAAGTTAATTTAAGAAATGAATTTCATAATTACAATAACAATAAAAAATAATAATTGTCAAAAAGTAAAGAGCCACCTTAATGGTGGCTTAATTAAGGAGTTAACTGTATTATATACATGTGGTATATTATTTACATAAATAAATAAATAAATTTCATAACTTTATTAATTTAAATAATACATGTTAATTTTTTTTATTTTTATGGTGGGTATTTTAGGAAAATGGTTATATTCATATTTATATGTGCATATAGTACATTCTACACATGTATAAATAAGGAAATAATTTTATGTATTTTTTTTAAAAAATATTTATTTTAAATTGCTTCTAAACAATATTTACAATTATTAAACATATTATATGTACGAAAAAAAATAAATACAGAATAAATACAGTAAATACATGGTCAAATTGCAAAAACCACCTCAGAAATTTGACTTTTCAACCGTAACTCTATAAATTATGAAACAACAACCATTTTAAAGGTAATTTAATTTAGAGTACAATGGAAGTGGGTTTCTTTCAAATTGAGTTTGTATGGAGCTTGAATTGATCTTTCAATTGTCACTTTACGACTTTTTCTGAGTGTGGTTAGTTTTATTTTGTATAAGATTTTATTTTACAAATAATTTTATTATTTAAGAAACATTTTTATTTACATCTTCTCTTAAGAAAATCATTTAATTTTAAGTCAATTTACGTACGGATAAAATAGTGTTAGTTTTATACATATAAAGTATTTACAAAACATTTTTTTGGATTTTCTGATTAAGGACCCTATCTCCCCCGACTTTATTCCTGGTCTATCAGATCAAGTCTTGACCTTCACTCGGGGTTCGAGTCAGCATGTATCGATTACATTTATGCAGTCTTCTATTTTTCTTTATTTTTCCTTTTTTATGTATTTCTTTTAGGTTAAAATAATATACAAATATATAATATGTACACATAGATGCAAGTTAGTGAGAATATGGAGTTAGTATTATATACTATTTTTTATAGTGGATTTTAACTTCGGTTATGATATGTATATGTAGATTATTCTGATGCACTATACGAGTCCTTCTCTAAGGATTCTAGATAGACTTGATAGTCATACTATCAATACATTATCTTATTACAGTATTGGCATTTATCCAACTCTTTGGATGTCATAGGGAAATTAGAGAAGTACAACCAACTCCTTGACTTTCCTTCTTGCTTGGGTCAGACCCAAGCTTCCACTATGCTCCCTTCATCAATAAGCAACCATTGCTTAAGACTAAGATCTCTTATGTTGAACTCAAAAGAATTATTGCAATAGTAAGATCTTACTTCCTCGGTTCCCACATTATTGTATACACGAATCACACTACCATATGATACTTACTGGCAAAGAAGGATGCTAAACCATGCCTTATCAGATGGATCCTTCTTCTTCAAGAATTTGATTTAGAGATTTGAGATAAATCTGGAGAGAAAAATGTTGGGGCAAATCACCTTTCTCGCATCACAGATGTAGAAACCTATGAGAATAGCATGATCCCTATTTCCGAAACCTTTCCTGTTGAGGCCATTTTGTCTGTGGACTCACCCCATGGTATGCTGATATTGTAAACTATCTTGTCTCAAATAAAGTTACATAATATTATCCGAGGTATAAGGTAGATAGATTTCTATCAGAGATTTATTTTTACCAATAGGAGGATCTGTACCTATTTCATGATGGTGCGGATTGTATCTGGAGAAGATACATTCCTTAGAAGGAACACACTAGTGTACTTGAACATTGTCACAAATGAGAATTTGGTGGCCCACATTGTTCAAGTATGCTACAGAGTATGTTCGAGGTTGTACTGACTGTCAGAAAATGGGAGGAACTGTTGGTTCCAAGGATACCATGCCACTAAGATACATACTTATTTCAAATGTTTTTAAACTTGGGCATAGACTTCATGGGGACATTTTATGTCAGTCAAGGATTTCAGTACATCCTGCTTGTCGTGGATTATGTTAGTCAATGAGTGGAGGTTATCACCACATGAGCCGCAAATAGTCGTACAGTGTGTTCCTTTCTCAATGACACATTATTGCGTGGTTCGGGATTCCCAAATACTAATTTCAGATGGGGAATCCATTTCATTAATATATAAGTAAACAATCTTGTAAAGGAGTATGCCATTGAGCACAGAGTTGTTTCTTGTTACCACCCCCAGGCTAATGTATTCGTAGAAATTTCAAAGAGGGAGATCTAGATAATATTACAAAAACTTGTACGTTCAAATAGGAATAAATGGTCCCAGATTCTTGATTAAGTTCTACGGGCTTATCAGACGATGTCCAACTCTCCTTTGGGTATGTCTTCTTACAGATTGGTGTATGGAAAGCCTTGCCACCTGGTAGTTGAATTAATTCACAAATCTTTATTGACACTCTATGTATGCAATATTGATTATGCGAACACATGAAAGAACATGAAGTTAGATTTGAATACATTACTGGAATTCGAGACTTTGCATATGATAACTCACTCATGTATAAGGAGAAAGTCAAGCATTGGCATGATAAACACATTCAAAGGAGACTTTCTATCCTGATCAGACAATTTGGTTATTTGATGCTAAGTTTAGTTGTTTCCAAGAAAATTGAAAAGCAAATGGCCAGGACCATTCATTGTGAGAGCTGGGTGTGATAATGGGTGTATTGACATATCTGGGTTATCATCTGATGCACAACCATTTGTTGTGAACGAACAGTTATTGAAGCCATATCGAGATCATGATACATTCCTTTCCATCGTTGATTGTATATTTGTGGTATCCGATGATAATCCTTTTCCATCTTCTGTGTCTGATACATGAGCTGACTATCTCTTGTATATCCTTTCGTTTCATTCTTGCTTCTTCTATTTTATCGTTCACCCCTTTCCGTGTGCATATATGCTATACTTAATGTGTGCTTCATCCTAAGCATAGGAGGAGTGAATGATTTGTCTTGTTCATATTTATCTTGTTCATCACTCTTGTTGTTGCTTATACTTAGGTATACTCTACCCTAAGTATAGTGGGAGTGATGTTGTTCATATCATCTCTTTTGTATTTTTGTTCTGATCTCTTGCTTATCCCCCAACTTGTTTATATTCTGTACTTAGGTCTATTCTACACTAAGTATAGGGAAACAAGTAGAACTGCTGAGTTTGTACAATATCTTCATCAGTTTTCCCCTTTTATATAGTCTTCTAAACTTATAATTACTTGATCCTCTGTATAGGGAATCACCGACTTCTATTATATTAATCTTTTCTTTGAGTCATTGTAGCAGAGGAGTCTTTTCACTTTTCTATACTTAGCATGAGTTATGTTTCTGTTACAACTCGTTGGTCGCTATAAGGGTATAGGGGGTGTCGTATATTATATATATATATATACTTTAGACATAACTCGTACGTTTAAAAATGAATAATTTTTGGAAATTATTGGGATATGTATATAAATGCGTAAAAAACATGTGTATATATAGACTTTGGTCACCTTCCATCTTTAAAACAATAAAAAACAAAAAAAACAACAACAAACAAAAGAAACAAATAAACAAAAAACAAAAAATGAAAAAAATAGGAAAAAAACAAAAATAAAAACAAAACAAATAAAAAAACATTTTTATATTATAAAAAATTGTATACACTTGTATATATTTTACTAACCCTTTTTTGCTCTTAAAAATATTCTCTAAAAAGGTTTCTTTGTATATATTTCTTGCGTTTTCTTGTACATTTTTATGGATAATATTGACATTTAAACTAAGTATAGAATAAAATTGAAGAATGGAGTTTAGTTGGGCCTTAATCCACTTACTTTCAGTGGCACCTTATCAGAACCGAAGTTAAGAGTTTTTATGTCCTATTGACTTAATTCTTTCAGTTCATAAGACTATGTTCACATGTTTTCTTGAGTAGTCTAAGTAGAATATTTAACTACACACAAATGATTCTACTAGACCATGGCTTAACTTAGACAAGCACTCTACACGTAGCTCTTCATGGAGGAGGTAGTGAGGACGCATAATCTTTTGGCATGATGTAGTATACAAGTATGCAAAAACTAGTTGGAATATCCATCTTCCTCTATGGAGGGCAATGTGTCTCAACCTGATTTAGTAGCATTGATGTCTAAAGATAGGATGTTGTGGGGTTGCAATAATTCTTTAAAAGATGCATAGTCTACTATCTCTATAAAAAACTCTTTATGTACATGATGCACCTTGTATATATTTTCAAAAAAAAGGAAATAAAAAAAATGCAGAATCTAAAAGTGGACATGTCTGATTAAAAAGTAAAATGCATGTCGGAGTGTATACACAAGTAAAATAAAAAGAGCTTCAAAGTTAAATTTTTATAAGCTTGTAGTGGATGACTTGGCTACACTGGTCATGCATCCAAGGATAGATAGATACACTGGTTACTATCCATTCTTTTCTCCATCTCCTCTTCTTGAGCTGATTGTACTCGAACTTAGAAAGGAATGTCCCCGCTCCTCGAGGAAAGAGGTGCAAGAATGGGGGACTAGTGTTACCTTGTTGAGAGAGGTTGTTTCTTTACAACTTTTGAGATGGGGGCTATGTTTTACTTACATCGTACAAGTAAAGATTCATAGTCATAAGAATTTGTGCATGTAGACTTGTTCTGACGTGACTATTTAGGTGACCTGAATAGAAGTCTTGTGGAACTTGAAGGCTGTTGTTTTAATCCATTTCGCAATACGGTTCTGCCACAATAATAATCCAAAGGTCTAATAGTGTTCCGTACTAAAACTTTATGAAGAATAAGTTTAATACTCAATGTTGTTTATTTTTCTTTTATTCACTTATTCTTTCAAATAAATGTTCACTAAGGGACTACCAATGGTAAAGCATAGGGGGATGATGAATCTACATTTCACCATCTTTATTAATTTATTTTAGCTTAAAATCCCTTATAAAACAGATGTACATACTAATAAATCCATATTATTACTAACTTACATCTATGTGTAAATATTGTACATATATTAGTATTTTAACCTAAAATAAATAAAGAAATAAATAAAAGGAAATAAAAGACTGTATAATGTAATAGATACATGCTGACATGAACCCTGAGAGAAGGTTAAGAGTTGACATGATCGGTCATGAATAAAGTAGGGAAGATAGGATAAAAAACAAACAAATACTTAGTAAATACTTTTGTATTTATTCTGTGTATATTTGTATAAAAATTACACTACTTTTTGTATATAAATTGACCTCAAATTAAATAATTTTCAAAACAAATGTTGTTAATAAAAATGTTTCCTAAATAATAAAAATACTTGTGAAACAAAAACTTATACATAATAAAAGTAACAACACTCGGAAAAGTCCTAAAGTGATAATTGAAAAATCAATTCCGGTTCCATATGGAATCAAAATAAATAAACTCGCTTCCACCATATTCTAAATTAAATTATCTTTAAGATGACAGTGGTTTTGTAATTTTTGGAATTATGGTTTGAAAGATGATTTTCTAGGGTGGTTTTCACAATTTTACCATTTATTTGTTGTTTATACATATAAATATATGATTTTATACATATTGTATTTGTAAATAATTGTAAATATTTTTTAATAATTATTAAAAATAAATAAAAAAAATAAAAAACACTAATTTTCCTATTTAATTGTTTATATAATGTACCATATGTATATAGTTAATTTCCTAAAATAACCACCACAAAAAATAAAATTAACATTTATTATTTAATTTAGTAATGTGAAAAATAATTAATTAATGAATTATGTACATAATGTAATTTTATCCACCATTAACCTCCTCCCTTCTTTTTCTCTCCATTGAAATTTTGAAAATTCAAATTCATTTTTTCCTCTATTTATTTGGCTCTCCTCCCTCATTCCAACTTGATCAATCTTTGGTGAGAGGAGACTAATCTCCATGAGCATCTTGTTGTAAAAAGGTGCCTAGCCTCTGAACCGTCCGGTGATAGCAAGTCGGCCTTTGTCGAGGCCATTACGACATTATTTTCTCCGAGGGAGAGATCCATTTTCATTTATTGTTTTCCATCAAGGTTAATCGTAGTTAAATTTTGCATTTTTAATTTTGTTGTCATTGTTTTTAATTCTAGATCTTACTAAATCATTTTCAATCAACAACATGATTCGATCCACCCTCGATTTCGATATCATAATCATCCTCTTGATCAAAACATTCACGTTCTACCTCATAGATCTGTCATCTCTTATCGTGGATGGTTGCCGTAGAATCAGTTCCATTCCATCACAACCATCGGAACCTCCTCGCCCACATCTGTGTTTGATTTTTTAAAACCGAGCCATCGTGCTCGAGTCATTTTTATTTTGATTTTGGTGCAGGAAAATATTTCAAAAAATACAAAAAAGAAATAAAAATATCAAATGCCGTTCATTTACAAAAAATGGGTAGTGGTCGCATCCCCCCTGCTCCTGAGGCACCGCAGTCGACTGAGCAGAAAAGACACCACCACCGTGGTAGCACCGGCCAACCAATGCCTACCTGTGCACCGCCATGCGACCACCGCGATTGCAACAGCTGCTCCATCGATCCAGAGCCACCATTCTCCTCCGTGCCATCCCCTTGTCGCAACACTTATGCTATAACCCCCCACCGAGTATAGACCCGTTGCACACAACTCTTTCGCTTGAAGCCACCGTTCCGTCCACCATTAAGTGCCAACAACAGATCTCTTTCCTTGTGTGTGAAGGAAGAAGGGGAAGCAGGCCTTCACTTGCACACTCGTCGCTTTATCGTCAAGACATCGTTCTTGGAGGAGAAGAGGGAAGGGTGGTACCCCCATATGTCTTGAGCAGAAAGAAAGAACAAGAATGCCCGATTCAAGCCCTAATTTCAGAAAAATTACATTCAAGCCCACTGAGTTTCTAATAATTGCAAAAGGGACAACCACCTCCAAAGCATGTCATGTGTCGTTGATAAATCCTAGATTTATCAGCTTAATTAATCATATTTATCCCTTTTACTTCAGTTAATACCATGATTCATTAACCAAATAACACTGATTTCTAATTTATGTGTTGTATATAATTAACACGAAATAATACATATTAAAAAAGTGTAAAATTTTATGTATTTATTTCTAATTAAAAAGCAAATAAAAATTAGAATAAATTTGTGTATAAATAAATTAATATATAAAATAAAATAAGCAAAAGAAAAATTAAAGAAAACTGTTTTACATAGAGTTTAGTAGTATTAGTTTTTATCTATATACAGATGACCTCTGATCTCTATGACTTCTACATAAAAGTTGTACATCTCATCAAGATTTACAATTTTCATGTTCACTATTTTTTTCTAAATTGGCTTCTAACTATTTTTTTCTTTGAGTTATAGATTTTCTACAATTTCTATTGGACCACGTGGAGCTTCCAAGTGCACAACGTAGCCCGTTCATCGTGCACCACCTGTGAATAATCATCGCCATCTGATTGATTCTTGATCAGATAAATCTTGCCTGTCCATTTGTGCCCTTATAGGAACCATTGGATCAAAAGATCCAAGGGTGCCCGTTTCTTCTTCAACGTCCAGCAGTTCCTTTTCCCCTCTACAAACTGACTAACTCCCCATCTTCAATCTAATATCCCAATGTCATGACCCCATTTTCTGGGTCAACAAATCCTCCCATATCCGGATATGGTTACTCAGAAATAATTTATTCAGCAATCACAACTAACATTTAGAAATAAACTGCAATTAAAATACTCAGAAGAAAGTATCTTAACACTTTTCCATTCACAAAATAAAGTTCACACAAAATATAGTCCCACTATAACCATTTACATGTACATCGGCTTGAAAGGAAAATACACAAAAGATTACTAAAAACCTTATAGAGAAGAGCTACTGTGGATGGTTGGATGACTATGTTAACTGGCTGGATTACTAAAGTCCTTGTGCTTGCTCACCAACACCTGTTGGGTTTTCCATCAATCACAGGATTAAAAAATGGCGAATGCTAAGTAAGGAAGAAAAGAAAAGCAAAGAAATTGTGTAATTTTTTTCAAAACTTATCATCACAAAATTTTTCATTCCTTCTCGTTCATTTAAGTCCTATTCCTTTCTATTCCACATCAGGGATTAGTCTAGGGGATCCCCACCATTCCTGGACTCTGAAGCTGTGGACACTTCAGGATTGGAGATTGTATTGATTTTGGTAAGCTTATGATGTCGCACGTCATCTCAACCAATCCTCCAATACTACACTGACAATTTCATTGTCTTTTATTAATTAGGATCTCAAACCCTCAGCCTTGCAAACAAACGGAGCACACCGTCCTCGAGGACTTGGTAGCTTAAGACCTCAGGCTAGCATTAAAACCTAGCAACTTAAATACATATTATCGTGACCCAGACGCTATTAAACCACTCGTGCCTCCACATGGCACAACCACATGTTCCATCGTTCAACCCGAAGATATTGGCTCCTGGTACCACACGTTGCAAATCCTTCATTTCGTGCGCACTTATCATACTAGGGCAATCGTGTACACCTAGGTAGGAAAATGCCAATACGAGTTCCTTCTAACAAACCTATAGGTTGCATGCCCGACCTGTAGTTCTAATCCTAGTCATCTTTAACGTGACACGCGATCCTTTTCACGATCCAACTCAAACCACATCAATTCTCCTAATGTAATTCTTTCGTTAAGTCTTTGATTTGCATAATCAGCAACACTTAGTATAGACTCACATATATATTATTGATATGCATATATAATCGTATTTATGCCTATTTTAACTCGCAAACTGTAACTTTCCAAGCTAGTGCATCAATTCGATTCTTAAGCTTTATTTTAGTAGGAATTACAAAGCAACTTTTCAGACTTTTTCAGAAATAGCAAACATTAGGGTTCTTCATAGCAAAGAACATAAAATCAAGAATTTCAATAATCGCGTATGAAACCCAACAACAAAAAGAAAGGATTTCGTTACCTAATCGAGCTCTCTCTTGTGTATGCAATGTTTTATCATGTTTTATTTTCAGAAAGGATGTTTTACTGCTCCTGAAAAGATCAAATTTCATTTTCGTATCAAAACCACTAAGAATGTGTCAAAAACGCGAAGAACGAACAAAGAACACGAAGAACGTGAAGAACACGAAGAACGCCAAGAACATAGTTTCTCTTGAAATTTCAGCAGAGCTTCCGCTTATATGGGGTGATATTTCTAGAAAATTTTGGCAGAGTTTTCCCTTACATCAGGACATATTTCTCAGAAAATTCCTACAGAGTTTCCCCTTATATCGGGACATATTTATAGGAAAATTTCAGCAGAGTTTCCTCTTATATTGGACATATTTAAAAATAAAATGAAAAGAGTTTCCTCTATAAAAATCAATAGATAAGAAAATAACAGCGAAATTGAAATAATATAATCAAACTGCAAGCGATAGAGAATCGGTAGACACCACGCGTCTTAGGTGAGTGAATGTGTGATGAATCACAGGGTTCACTGACGTGCATAGCCACCCTCACCTAAGGTATTACATGGATTTCTCCATCAAAATAACTAAAAAAAACGAAAAAGAAGGAACAATAAGCACTAGAGAATCGGCAATCACCACTCGTCTTAGGTGAGTGAATGTATGACGAATCATAGGGTTCACTGACGTGCATAGTCGGCCACACCTAAGTAGGGTGTTAAAAAGATTTCTCCTCAAACCACAATAGGAAACGAATTAGAAAGAAAGATGAATCAAGAACAAAACTTGGAGGAAAAGAGGATGAATTGACAATCTAGCTTACGAAGCAAACTAAAGAGGAGTATACCTTCCTCCTCCTAATTCTCCCGACAGTGCTTCGATAGCGTTCTTTCTCCACCTCCCACTCCTCCTCCTGACCTCTCAACCCTGGCCCTTGGGCGGTGGTGGTAGTGGAAATCATAGAGAATGAATGGGTAGGGGGGTATTTATAGGCTCCAGAAAACCGCTAACCATGGTTAGTAAACCATGGTTTAGCCCTTAATCATGGTTAGCAGCCCGTGGTTTTGGCCCATGGTTTTGGCCAAAACATATCCGAAACTTAGGGCTCAAGTTAGAACATTCCAGAGGATTCTAGATTCACTAATGATGCTTAATTAACACTAATCGTGAATAACTTTTACTGATCACGATTTAACTTTTGCAGCTTACACTTATCTTTTTCTAACTATTAATTAGTCTTTGCTAATGATCTTTAGCGATTCTCAATCCGTTATTAGTTTCTTTAATCATTCTTAGTTAGTCTTAATGATAGTCATTACGGGTTAATGACGTCTTAACCCTCCTTCTCTTTCTTCCGAAAATCATAATAAATCGAAACGAAGTCTAGTTCATACGAAACAAATGCCATTGATTTTCTCTTGATGAGTCAGATCTTATGATATAGGATCTGAGAGATGCTAAGTTCATGTCTTTACAATAATAACAACCTTAAAGGAAGTCTCTTCCTCGGGACTAGATATACATGCATAACAACCTTAAAGAGGATTGAGACTATAACAACCTTAAAGAGAATGAACATCCTTTCATTTATAATGAACATATACCGAATACATAGTTTTATCATTCAAACAAGTATGCGTACTTTTCTTTCATTTCTACCTCAGAATCCCATGTTGCTTCTTCTAACTCTTGATTGCGCCATAACAATTTAACTCAAGGCATCTCTTTGTTTCTCAACTTCTTGATATCCCTGTCAAGTATTTGCAAAGGTATCTCTTGGCCTGTCAAGTCTAGCTCAACATGTAAATCATCATAACTTATCTTATGTTCTGGAACCTTAACGTACTTTCTCAAATTTGATACATGAAAAACATCATGTACTGCCGAAAGATGTGGAGGAAGTGCAAGTCTATATGCCACTTGTCCAAGGCACTGAATAATTTCAAAGGGACCCACGAACCTGGGTGCTAACTTCACATGCACACCAAACCTCTGAATTCCCTTCATAGGTGATACTTTGAGAAATACAAAGTTACATACCTCAAACTCAAGGTCTCTTCGCCTAGTATCACTGTAACTTTTATGGCGACTTTAAGCAGTCACTAGTCTTTTTCGAGCAAGCTCTGCAGTTTTCCGTGTCTCTTGCAGTCTATCTGAATCATAAAGGTTCTTTATTCCAACCTCTTGCCAACACAAACGAGTAGTACACCTTCGTCCATAAAGTGCTTCAAATGGTGCCATGCCAATACTTGTATGGTAACTGTTGTTGTATGTGAACTCTGCAAGAGGCAAATGTTTCAACCATGATCCTTTCCATTCTAAGGAACATGCTCATAAAATATCCTCTAAAGTTTGAATAGTACGTTCTGATTGACCATCTGTTTGTGGATGATATGTTGTGCTCAAGCATAGTTGTGTGCCTAAGGCTTTAATGATGTTCTCCTAATAGTGCGAGGTGAATCGTGAATCTCGATCAGAAACTACTTCCTTTGGGAAACCATGGAGGCGAATCACATGTGTAATATATAACTCAGCAAGATCGTCTGGAGTGAAAGATAAGCTTATTGGAATAAAGTGTGCTGCCTTCGTCAAACGATCTATTATAACCCAGATACCATCTTTACTACTAGTCGTTTGAGGCAAGACAGTAACGAAATCCATGGAAATGCTTTCCCATTTCCATTCAGGTATAGGGAGGGGTTGCAATAATCCCGGTGGCTTTTGGTGTGAAGCATTTACCTGTTGGAAAGTGAAACATGAATACACAAACTCGGCAACATCTTTCTTCATTCCCGACCACCAAAAGTATGAATGAAGATCCTTATACATCTTGGTAATTCCTTGATGAATAGATAATCTTGAACAGTGCGCTTCTCGTAAGATGTCTTTCCTTAGTTCAGGTGTGTTTGGTACACAAACTCACTGATGGTTATACAGTAACGCATCTTGTATCTGGAATCCCTCTGTCTCATTCTTCTAAAGTTGTTGTTTCAAGTCTTTAAGGACTGTATCATCCTACTGTCCTTTAGTTATTCTATCCTAGATCTCTAGCTTGTATTGGTGAGGAATAGTTATAGTATCAGTACTTCTATCAAATGGTTTCCATTCACTTAACGTTGATAGTAAACCCAGAATTGGATAGCACTCACCAACCCAGGTGAATAAGTTCTTCTGCTAAGGGCGTCTGCTAGGACGTTCCCCTTACCAGGGTGGTAGGAGATAGTGCAGTCATAGTCTTTCAACAACTCCAGCCACAGTCTTTGTCTCATGTAGAGTTGCTTCATATCAAATAGATATTTCAAGCTTTTTTGATCAGTGAAGATTTCAAAAGTAATACCATAGAGGTAATGTCTCAATTTCATTAAAGCAAAAACTACAACAGCTAATTCAAGATCATGTCTTGGATAGTTCTTTTCATGTGTTCTAAGCTGTCGTGATGCATACGAAACTACCTTACCATGTTGCATAAGGACTGCCCCAAGTCCTTCTATAGACGCGTCAATGTGCACTGTAAACCCTTCACTCATGGATGGTAGAGTAAGTATAGGTGCAGATTTTAGGCATTCTTTTAGTGTATGAAAACTAGCTTCACATGTGTCAGACCATATAAATGGGACTTCCTTCTGAGTTAGCCTAGTCATTGGCAATGCTATTTGTGAAAAGTCCTTCACAAATCTTCTATAATATCTAGCTAAACCGAAAAAAGAACATATTTCTGTGATAGTCTTCGGGCGTTCCCAACTCATCACCTCACTAACCATTGTAGGATCAACTGATATACCTTCTCCAGAAATAACATGGCCTAAGAAAGACACTTCAGGTAACCAGAACTCACAATTGTTATACGCATACAATTTGTTCTTCCTTAATGTTTCAAGTGCCCGCATGAGATGGTATTCGTGCAGATACTTATCCTTGGAGTAAATAAGCACATCATCAATAAATACTACTAAAAAGTGACCTAAGAACTCCTTGAATACTCTATTCATGAGATTCATGAAAGCTGCTAGGGCATTTGTTAGTGCAAAAGGCATAACTATGAATTCATAATGTCCATATCTAGTTCGAAAGGCCATCTTGGGGATATCCACATCTGTTATCTTCAATTGATTATATCCAGATCTTAAGTCAATCTTGTAATACACAGTAGAACGTTGTAACTGGTCAAAGAGATCATATATTCTTGGTAGAGGATATTTATTCTATATCGTCCTCTTGTTTAACTATATATAGTCAATGCACAATCGTATTGACCCATCCTTTTTTCTGACAAACAAGACCGGTGGAGTACTAGGACGGATGAATCATTTATCTAACAATTATTGCAACTGTACCTTTAACTCACATAACTCTGTTGGTGCCATCCTATATAGAGGGATAGAGATAGGCTGAGTATCAGGTATGAGAGAAATTTCAAATTCAATATCTCGCTCAGGTGGTAATTCAGGTAGTTCCTCTGAAAATACATCAGGAAATTCGCACACTATAGGTATATCTTCCACCATTCTGTCTGACCCTGATGTAGTGGTTACATACACTAAATAGGCTTGACACCCTTGTTCTAACAGTTGTTGAGCCTTTAGAGTAGATACGTATTCAACATTATCATTGGATGTCTTTCCAATGAACCGGAACTCTATCGAGTTAGGTAAGTGAAACGTTATTGTCTTCTGAAAACAATCAAGACATGCATGATGCCTTTCTAGCCAATCCATCCTAAGGATGAGATCAAAGTCATCCATCTCAATAAGTAATAGGTAAACAGGTAACTGATATCCTGCTATCAGTACTACACAATCATCTAGGATTTCTCATATTATAAATACTTGTCCTCCTGGTCCCTTGATCAGATAGGATTATTGTACTTCTACTAGTATCTTACCCAAAGTGGGTACTAACCATCGAGAAATAAATGAATGTGATGCACCAGAATCAAATAAGGCATGTATTGAAAAGCCATGAATAGTAATGGTACCTCGTACGACCGTGCCTGAATTGTAGGCTTGTTCTTCATTGATTGCATTGAGCTGGCCATTAGGAATAGGAAAGCTAGAACCCACAACACTTTGTGGTGGCTCTAAAACCTATAAGCTTCTCTCTCAAATCTCCCTAAAGATCGCTAACAAATTTGGTAAGACACTCTTGTGGTGAATCTTCTAAAACTGGGGAGTAACGTAGCAGCTCCGTAAAGTGAATAGGATAATCTCGTACATTCTTGGATCCTTGGGTCAAAGAGGCTAACTCCCTCCTCTTCAATTCTTCCTAATGGGAGGGACAGAAGTGAGCTCGGAACCTTTCTTCAAAACATCCCATGGAACATGATCTACTAATTTCTTGGAAGTGGCTCTCCACCATCATCTTGCATAGTCTGCTAAGGAGTAATCAGTGAAGCATACCCAAGTATCTGCTTGTGCGTGTATTATTCTCAACATCATGCTGACGTCATCAAGCCATGGTTCTACCTCAGCAGGTGTCTCTATGCCTTTAAATCGAGGAATCGTTCTCTTTTAGTAATTGTCTAGTAATGTTTGGTGTCTAAGAAGGGCCTTCTCCATTGCTCCTTCAATCGGGGTAGGAGCAGACTTAGTTGAAGGATGGTAACTAGATTCTTCCTCAGAAATATGGATAGAACCTTCAATCCTAGCATCCGCAGGCTTAGATGCCTCGGGTCTCTCAGCTTGTGCATTTAGCCTCTGCTCCAATGCTTGACGCCTTTACCCCGTGTCTTGGAGAATTTTCATCACAGCCGCTAATTATCTAGACACGTCTTGGTATGCCATAATCATGGGAGGAGTCAAGGTCAAAGGTCAGATCCTATATGTCTTAGCATGATGTACATAATCGACAATGACTTGTGAATGGTACTGCAATCAATTATTAAGATCAAAGGATCTTAATACAATCTTAGTTTCTGAATACCGCTCATAGTTTTCATTTGCTAAATAAATTACTGAAGTAACTAGGCTATGATACCAATTTGTCACGACCATGTTTTCCGGGTCATCGAATCCTCCCATATCCGGATCTGGTTACTCATAAATATTTTACTCAGCAATCACAACTAACATTCAGAAGTAGACTGCAACTAAAAATACTCAGAAGAAAGAATTTTAACAGTTTTCCATTCACAAAATAAGGTTCACATAAAACATTGTTCCACTATAATCATTTACATGTACATCAGCTTAAAAGGAAAATACACAAATATTACTAACAACCTTACAGAGAAGAGCTACTGTGGCTGGTTGTATGACTATGTTAACTGTCTGGATTACTAAAGTCCTTGTGCTTGCTCACTGACACCTGTTGGCTTTTCCATCAATCATGGGATAAAAAAATAACGAATGCTAAGTAATGAAGAAGAGAAAAGCAAACAAATTGTGTATTTTTTTTCAAAACTTGTTATCACAGAAGGTTTCATTCCTTCCCGTTAATTTAAGTCATATTCCTTTCTATTCCACATCAGGGATTAGTACAGGGGAACCCCACCATTCTTGAACTCCGAAGCTGTGGACACTTCAGGATTGGAGATTGTGTAGATCTTGGTAAGCTTATGTTGTCGCAAGTCGCCTCAACCAATCCTCCAATACTACCCTGACAATTTCCTTTTCTTTTATTAATCAGGATCTCAAGGCCTCAGCCTTGCAAACAAATGAGCACACCGTCCTCAAGGACTCGATTTCTTCAAACCTCAGGCTAGCATTATAACCTAGCGGTTTAAATACATATTATCGTGATCCAGCCGCTATTGAACCACCCGTGCCTCTACATGGCATGACCACATATTCCGTCATTCAATCCGAAGATATTAGCTCCCGATACTACGCGTTGCAAATCATTCATTTCATGTGCACTTATCATACTAAGGTAATCATGTACCACCTAGTTAGGGAAATGTCAATACGAGTTCCTTCCGACAAACCTACAGGTTGCATGCCCGACCTGTAGTTCTACTCCCAATCATCCTTAACGTGACAACCCTTTTTAGGATCCAACTCAAACTAAATCAATTCACATGATGTAATTCTTTCGTTAAGTCTTCGATTTGCATAATCAGCAACACTTAGTATAAACTCAAATATATTATTGAGATGCATATATACTCGTATTTATGACTATTTTAACTCCCAAACCGTAACTTTCCAAGCTACTGCATCAATTCGATTCTTAAACCTTATTTTAGTGGGAATTACAAAGCAACTCTTCAGACTTTCTTTCAAAAATAGTTGAAATTCGGGTTCTTCGTAGCAAAGAACATACAATCAAGAATTTCAATAAGCTCGTATGAAAAACCAATAGCAAAAAGGAAGTATTTCGTTACCTAATGTCTCTCTCTCGCATATGTAAAGCTTTATCGTGTTTCGTTTTCAGAAAGGATGTTTTACAGCTCCTGAAAAGATCGAATTTCATTTTCATATCAAAACCGCTAAGAACGTGTCAAGAACGCGAAGAAGGAACGACGAACACTAATAACGAGAAGAACACGAAGAACGGCAAGAACATATTTTCTCTTGAAATTTCAGCAGAGCTTCCTCTTATACGGGGAGATAATTCTAGGAAATTTTGGCAGAGTTTCCCCTTATATTGGGACATATTACTCGAAAAATTTGGCAGAGTTTCCCCTTATATCGGGACATATTTCTCGGAAAATTTCGGCAGCGTTTTTATATCGGGACTTATTTCAAAATAAAAACAAAAAGAGTTTCCTCTATAAAATCAACCGAGAGCAAAATGACAGCAAAACTGAAATAATATAATCAAACTGCAAGCGATGGAGAATCAGTATACACCATGCGTCTTAGGTGAGTGAATGTGTGACGCATCACAGGGTTCACTGACGTGCATAGCCGCTTCTACCTAAGTAGGGTATTACGCAGATTCTCAATCAAAATAACTAAAAAAGTGGAAAGGAAAGAACAATAAGCCCTAGAGAATCTGTAGACACCACACGTCTTAGGTGAGTGAATGTATGACGAATCACAGGGTTCACTGACGTGCATAGCCGTCCGCACCTAAGTAGGGTGTTACATAGATTTCTCCTCGAACCACAATAAGAAACGAATCGAAAAGAAAGATGCATCAAGAACAAAACTTGGAGGAAAAGAGGATGAATTGAAAGGCTTGGTTACGAAGCAAACTAAGAGAGGACTATACCTTCCTCCTCCTCGTTCTCCCAGTAGCACTTCGCTAGTGTTCTTTCCCTACCTCCCTGATGAATCTACGATTCATCGCCTTTATTCTTTTATTTTAGCTTCATTTTCTTAGTCAAACACCTGTAAATACCTACTAATTCCATAATTTTACCATTTTGCATGTATTTGTTAAAATTGCATTTTTAACACTTTTTGTACAAAAATAAAAGAATAAAGAAGAAAAGAAAAAGGAAATAAAGGATATGTTGAAGCAATAAATAGAGACTGACCCGAACCCCGAGAGAAGGTCAAGATTTGACCTGATCGACCAGGAATAAAGTAGGGGAGATAGGGTGTTCTGTTGAAAATCCAAAAATAATTTTTACATAAATTCCCTGTGTATTTGTATAAAACTTATACTATTTTATCTGTACATAATTTGACTTCAAATTAATTATTTTTGTAAAAAAATTGTAAATAAAAATGTTTTGTAAATAATAAAAATAAGTGTAAAATAAAATAATGTACATATTACTAATAATCGCCCTCAGATAAAGCCACAATTCCATCTCCATACAAACTCAAATTGAACCAAACTCACTTCCATTATACTCTAAATTAAATTATCTTTCAAATGACTATGATTTCATATTTTTATGGGGTTTTCTGAGGTGTTTTGTGGGGTGTTTTCTCATATATTTGTTATATATATTTTATCCATATTTATTTTTATATATAATGTATATAATTGTAAATATTATTTTCATTAAAAAGAAAAAACAAAAAGAGATAAATATTTAAATATAAGAAAATGTGTTTTAAAAATTATTTCCTTATATGTATATATGTATATTGTATTATATGTGTATAATATGTGTATACAAATAACTTCCTTAAACAAAAATCACCAAAAAATAATTATCTAACATTATTTAATTAAATAATTTAGTTATGAAATTTGTAATTAATTATTGGATTTATTTGTTTTTTTATTTATACACATACCATGTATATAGGATTTTATTCCATACCATGGCTAATTGATTATCATTAATTATTTAATTTATTTCATTAATTTAATTCCGAATTTCATTTTAATTAATTTATTTTTTTTAGTAACCACTAATTACTTTCCTTGTGTGTATAGCCCGATCTCCGAGAGCATTCTTGCTGAAGAAGGGTGCCTAGCCTTCGAGCCGTCCGGTGACAGCGCGTTGGCCCTCGTTGAGGCCATCATGGCATTTCCGAACCCCGAGGTGAGATCCGTCTTATTTCCATCATTTTTATTTTTAGGTAGATCGTAGATTTAATTTTAGTATCTTGAGTAATTTTTATATCCAAAAATCACAAAAATTTTCACTAAACATTTTCCAGTCCAACACCGATTTTCCATACCATTCTCTTGATCTCTACGCATTTCACATTCTACCTCACGCAACCTATCACCTCCGACCACGCACGATGGTCGGAGTTACGGATCTCTTCTTTCACCACACCATAATCTACATCCATTCACGAATCTCTAATCTGTGCATAAATAAAAAAAACATAAAACTATTTTTCATGTTTATCTCACAATTATTTTTGCAATAAGAATTGAAAAAAATATTCTTCTTTTCTCTCTAACCTTTGTTTTGCATGAATGAAGAATAATAATAAGAAAATATAATTATTGTCCTTTTTCTCTAACAATTTGTTTTGTAGGTAAAAATTAAAAAAATAAAAAAACTATTATTTATTGTTGTTTACATTTCATGTTTTGAAAAAAAAAACATAAAAAAGATTTTGCATTGACTGTTTATTTACGTAAGGAAATATAAAAAAAGAAAAACAAAAAAAGGAACAGCAGCAGGCGGCAGTGCCGCCCGCCCCAGCCGTCAACCACACCCTCCGCCACTTCTGCACCTCCCACGAGAACCCCGACCGCAGCCGCCATCCTGCGGCCCTCCTCCGGCCTCCCCTCTCGCCTGCACCTCCAGCTCTCCGCTGCCGCCGCCACCTGCGTTCACCAGCCGCCACTCAAATGGTGATACCTCCACCCCTCAGCACAGCCCCACGCCTCGCTGACAGCCCCCCATCGTTCGCCCCTCCGCCTCCGCGTGGAGGTGCCGACCACCTCCGCACGGGCCCCTTCCGCAGCCCAGCGACCCCCCCCTCCGCGTCTGCCCCGCGCCTCGAGCTCCTCCAAGCGTGCGCACATCCCCGTCGTGTGCGCTCCACCGCCAGGCCCGCGCCTCCGCTCTCCTCAGCCCATGCTTCAGAGCCACTCCGCAGTGGCCCCTCCTCTCGCGTGCATGCGCCTCCATTGCCGCAGATCTTAGGTGGTCGGCGGCACCCATCTTCCTATTTTGTGAAAAAAAACGAAGTCCCGCCAAAGAGAATCCCCAGGGAGGGGGTAAATAAAAAGGGAAAATTGCATGTCAGTCCAAGAAGGTTTTGAAATTTGCCAAAGCGCCCCCGAGCTTTAGAAAGTCACATGCAATGCACATGCTTGTGGGTAAATTGCGACATTCATCTCTATCTTATTTATTGTTATATTGCAGGACAGAACTTTTCAAAAGTTACATTTCAGTCCCTACATTCTCAGACTTAAAATTTACATGGTTTTCTTGATGGAATAAATGTTTTTATGAATGCAAAAATTATGAGAAAATTCATATGTGCTCCTGTTATGTCTTTCTACATTGTATAAATTTTTCATGAATTTTTATTACTATTTGTTGTATTTAAAAATTCAAAAACAGTGATATTTTGTTTGTCCGAACTTTGAAAATTCGAAAAAATTTGAAAAATTGCTTAAAAATTCTAAAAACATTATTGTAGGTGTGTTTTGGTGCATTTAATTCTTGACCAATTTTGGTGCAATGATTCTTTATAATAAACAAAAAAATGCAAAAAATGAAAAATCATAAAAAATTATAAAAAAACTAGAAAAATCCAAAAATTATGATTTCATATTCTAATTGTAGATATTTCTTTGTAGTTTATCTTAAAAATAATTCCTAGGATTATTGGGCACTTAAAGTATTTTTAATTACAACATAATCTTGGTTGTGCACTGTTTGCTCTATTTTGCACTTTTTGATTTTTAGAAAATCACAAAAAACATTAGAAAAATCTAAAAAAATTACCAAAAATATTTTAAAATATATAAAACATAAAACATTTTCTTTGACTTTTATGTGCATTTTTGACTATTTGGAAAAATACAAAAAGAGCGGTGTGTATGCATTTTCATCATTTGTGCCTTATTCGGAAAATAAAAAAAAATTCAAAAACCACTAAAAATTCAACTCCGAAAAATAAAAATTCAAAAACGACTAAAAGTTTTTAAATCGTGCTCCTTGTTTTCGACCCAGGTCGCTATACGAGGTAAAAAGAATAGCAAGAACCATAGAAGAAAGTATTTCAACACTTTTCCATTTACTAAATAAAGTTCAGATGATACACTGTCCCACTATAACCATTTACATGTACATCAGCTTCAAAGGAAAATATACAAAAAAATTACTAACTACCTTAAAGAGTAAAGCTATTGTGGCTGGCTGGATGTCTAGTATGTAAGCTGGATGAATTTTTAAAGCAGGATGAATTTTTAAAGTCCTTGCGATGGCTCACCGATACCTGTTGGGTTTTCCATAAATCCTAGGATAAAAATTAGCGATTGCTAAATAACGAAGAAGAGAAAGGCAAACAAATTGTGTAATTTTTTTCAAAACTTGATATCACAAAAATTTCACTCCTTTTCATTAATTTAAGTCCTATTCCTTTCTATTCCACATCATGGATTAGTCCAGGGGAACCCCACCATTCTTGGACTTTGAAGATGTGGACACTTCGGGCTTGGAGATTGTGTTGATCTTGGTAAGCTTATGTCGTCGCACGTCGCCTCAACCAATCCTCCAATACTACCCTGACAATTACCTTTTCTTTTATAAAACATGGTCTCAACCCTCAGCCTGGAAAACAAAGGAGCACACCATCCTCGAGGACTCGGTTGTTTAAAACCTCAGGCTAACATTTAATCATTTAACCTAGCAGCTTTAAATACATGTTATCGTGACCCAGCCGTTATTGAACCACCCGTGCCTCCACATGGCACGACCACATCTTCCGTCATTCAACCCGACGATATTGGCTCCCGGTAGCACGTGTTGCAAAACATTCATTTTGTGCGCACTTAACATAACAGGGCAATCGTGTACCACCTAGGTAGGGAAACGCCAATACGGGTTCCTTCTGACAAACCTACAGGTTGCATGCCCGACTTGTAGTTCTAATCCCAGTCATCCTTAACGTGACACACAATCCTTTTCATGATCCAACTCAAATCACATCAATTCCCATGATGTAATTGTTTCGTTAAGTCTTCGACTTGCATAATCAACAACACTTAGTATAGACTCACATATATATTATTCATAACCATATATACTCGTATTTATGCCTATTTTTAACTCCCAAACCCTAACTTTCAAAGACAAAGCATCAATTTGATACTTAAAGCTTATTTTAGTTGGAATCACAAAGCAATTCTTCAGACTTCTCAAAAATAGCCAAAATTAGGGTTCTTCATAGCAAAGAACACAAAATAATTTTCAATAATTTCGTATGAAAACCCAACACCAAGAGGAAGGATTTCGTTACCTAATCGAGCTCTCTCTCGTGTATGCAAGGCTTTATTGTGTTTCATTTTTAGAAAGGCTATTTTAAGGCTCCTGAAAAGATCGAATTTCATTTTCGTATCAAAACGTTAAGAACGTGTCAAGAACACGAAGAACGAACGAAGAACGCGAATAACACGAAGAACACGAAGAACGAGAAGAACGCGAAGAACATATTTTCTCTTAAAATTTTGGCAGAATTTCCCCTTAATTCGGGACATATTTCTCGGAAAATTTTGACAGAGTTTCCCCTTATATCGGGACATATTTCAAAATAAAAACAAAAATAGTTTCCTCTATAAAATCACCAACAAGAGATGAAGAATTGGTAGACATCATGCATCTTAGGTGAGTGAACGTGTGACGAATCACAGGGTCACTGACGTGCATAGCCGCCCGCACCTAAGTAGGGTATTACACAGATTTCTCCATCAAAATAACTATAAAAGCATCACAGAATGAATAGAAACATAAACGATGGAGAATCGGTAGACACCACGCGTCTTAGATGAGTAAACGTGTGACGAATCACAGGTCACTGGCGTGCATAACCGCCCGTACCTAAGTAGGGTGTTACACAGATTTCTCCTCGAACCACAACAGGAAAACAAATCGGAAAGAAAGATGAATCAAGAACAAAACTTGGAAGAACAAGAGCATGAATTGAAAGCCTAGCTTACAAAGCAAACTAAGAGAGGATCGTACCTTTCTCCTCCTCGTTCTCCCGGCAGCGCTTCGCTAGCGCTCCACCCTCACCTCCCACTCCTCCTCCCGACCTCTCGACCCTAGCCCTTGGGGTGGTGGTGGTAGTGGAAGTCGTAGAGAATGAATGGGTGGGGGGTCTATTTATAGGCCCCGGAAAACCACTAACCATGGTTAGAAAACCATGGTTTAGGCCTTAACCATGGTTTAGTAGCCTATGGTTTTGGTCCATGGTTTTGGCCAAAACCTATCCAAAACTTGGGGCTTAAGTTAGAACATTCCAGAGGATTCTAGATTCGTTAATGACGCTTAATTAACACTAATCGTGATTAACTTTCGCTAATCGTGATTTAACTTTCACGGCTATTGATTAGTGTTTACTAATAATCATTAGCGGTTTTCAATCCGTCATTAGTTTCTTTAATCATGTTTAATTAGTCTTAATGACAATCATTATGGGTTAATGACATCTTAGCCTTCCTTCTCTTTCTTCCGAAAATCATAACAATTCGAAACGAAGTCTAATTCACACGAAACAAATTTCGTTGGTTTTCTCTTGATGAGCCGGATCTTATTATATAGGATCCGAGATATGTAAAGTTCAAGGCTTTACAATTATAACAACCTTAAAGGAAGTCTCGTCGTCGAGACTAGAAATGCAGGCATAATTACCTTAAAGAGGATTGAAACCATAACAACCTTAAAGAGAATGAACGTCATTTCATTTATAAAGAAGATATACAATACACAATATTATTACTCAAATAAGTAGGGGTATTTCTCTCTCATTTCTGCCTCTGGTTCCCATGTGGCTTCTTCAAACTCTTGGTTCCGCCATAATATTTTAACAAGAGGCACCTCTTTGTTTCTCAACTTCTTGATATCCCTTTCAAGTATTTGCACAAGTATCTCTTGGTATGTCAAGTCTTGCTCAACATGTAAATCATCATAACTTATCTTACGCTCTGGATCCCTAATGTATTTTCTCAGATTTGATACATGAAATAGATCATGTATTGCCGAAAGATGTGGAGGAAGCGCAAGTCTATAGGGAACTTTTCCAATCCATTGAATAATTTCAAAGGGACCCACGAACCTAGGTGCTAACTTCCCACGTAAGCCAAACCTCTAAACACCCTTCATAGGTGATACTTTGAGAAATACAAAGTCACCTACCTCAAATTCAAGGTCTCTTCGCCTGGTATCACTATAACTTTTCTGGTGACTTTGAGCAGTCAATAGTCTTTTTCGAGCAGGTTCTACAGCTTCCCGTGTATCTTGAAGTCTATCTGAATCATAAAGGTTTTTTATTCCGACCTCTTACCAACACAAAGGAGTAGTACACCTACGTCCATATAGTGCTTCAAACGGTGCCATCCCAATACTTGTATGGTAAATATTATTGTAGGTGAATTCTGCAAGAGGCAAATGTTTAATCCACGATCCCCTCCATTCTAAGGCACATGCTCGTAGCATATCTTCTAGTGTCTGAATCGTACGTTCTGACTGACCATCTGTTTGTGGATGATATGATGTACTCAAGCATAGTTGTGTACCTAAGGCTTTCATGAAGTTCTCCCAATAGTGCGAGGTGAATCGTGAATCTCGATCAGAAACTACATCCTTCGGGATACCATGGAGGTGAATCACATGTGTAATATATAACTCAGCAAGCTGGTCTGGAGTGAAAGATAAGTTTATCAGAATGAAGTGTGCTACCTTTGTCAGACGATCTATTATAACCCAGATACTATCTTTACTTCCAATCGTCTGAGGTAAGCCAGTAACGAAATCCATGGAAATGATCTCCCATTTCCATTCAGGTATAGGGAGGGGTTGCAATAATCCAGGTGGCTTTTGGTGTGAAGCCTTTACCTGCTGGCAAGTGAAACATGAATTCACAAACTCAGCAACATCTTTCTTCATTCCTGGCCACCAGAAGTATGAATGAAGATCCTTATACATCTTCGTAATTCCTGGATGAATAGATAATATAGAACAATGAGCTTCACGTAAAATGTCTTTCCTCAGTTCAGGTATGTCTGGTACACAAGCTCTGTGATGGTTATATAGTAACCCATCTTGTATCTGGAATCCCTCTATCTCATTCTTCTCAAGTTGTTGTTTGAAGTCTTTAAGGACTGGATCATCCTCCTGTCCTTTCTTTATTTTATCCCAGATCTCTAGTTTGTATCGATGAGGAATAGTTATAGTATAAACACTACTATCAAATGGTTTCCATTCACTTAACGTTGATAGTAAACCCCAGAAGTGGATAGCACTCACTAACCCAGGTGAATAAGTTCTTCTGCTAAGGGCATCTGCTACGACGTTCCCCTTACCAGGGTGGTAGGAGATAGTGCAATCATAATCTTTCAACAACTCTAGCCACCATCTTTGTCTCATATTGTGCTCCTTTTGATCAAACACATATTTCAAGCTTTTATGATCGATGAAGATTTCAAAAGTAATACCATACATGTAGTGTCTCCATATCTTTAAAGCGAAAACTACGGCAACTAATTCAAGGTCATGTGTTGGGTAGTTCTTCTCATGTGTCCTGAGCTGTTGTGATGCATACGCAACTACCTTATCATGTTCCATAAGAACCGCCCCAAGTCCTTCTTTAGATATCACAGGGTCACTGACGTGCACAATCGTTAGTGACCCTGTGATATCTTCCTCGATCCGCACCTCATTTCGTGGATCGTGCCTCCATCTTCTCGGACCCCCACACCTATATATCCTATACCACCCCCTCCTTTTCCAGCACCTTTGGTTGCACCACCGCCTCCTGTGCTCCCGATACCTTTCCACGAGTGATAGTAAGCGAGAGGGAGGGAGAGGGGCTCTTTTCAAGCGTGGAAAACCGATTGAATTTCTTAATTTTTCGAGTGGTTTAAATAATTTTCCGTGGACCGATTCGAGTGGTTGATAACAACGACAACTTTGTGATATTATTTTATCCCTTCTTAACCACGACGGATTTCATGTCATCAGAATGGTGCCTTTGACGGGGAGTGCGGCTTTGTAGTCATTTTTTCTATTTTGTTTCTCTATATTATAATTGTTTTCTGACCTTCTCTCTTTGATTTTTGTGCGAGGTACTGCTCGGACGACTTGGAGTTTATTTTTTGGAGTACCCGCATAGGAAGAAGTCCTTGAGGAGAAGAAGATTTTTATTATATTTGAGAGAATAATTATTTGTTGTAATAATTTAGGACTTTGAACTTTGGACTTGGACTTTATTCGGGGTCTGTTTCGCCAAGTGTCGGTGCACTTGGGGGACCTCACCGTTGTTTTCCGTGTTTTTGATTTTATCGTCGTAACTTGATAGTTGATTCTTACGGATTTAGCCCCTAGACGTAGGAATTTTGATTGATTATGACGTAAATTTCTAAGGCCCAACACCTAATAGAATATCTGTTCCTATAGAACGTAATTAGACCTTGGATAGAAATAAACTGAAAAAGTTAGTTTAATTGAGTTTGAGACCATGTGCCGTGAGGAGTCACGTACATCACTGGTAGGACCCGTTGTGGCGGGTACCAAGTGACTCCCAAGATCGGACTCTGGACTCGATTTTGGTTAGCTAACTATTGTTCTTCACGATCAATAGAAGTTACTCATCTTAAGGTCGATTTCCACGTGCATCAAATAGCTAGTTTACTTTAAGTATTTAATTTTATACGCAGATCATATTGCATGTAGAGTGCTGGGGTAAGGTACACATTTTCTATCTCTGCATGCATCATAGTGTTTGACCGTGCATTGGCTTTTTCGACCTCCTCCACCTATTTTTGGACTCAAATAAATCAAAGAGGAAATCAGAAAACTCGTTGGGCATTATTTCTAAAAAATCCAAAAAAATAGGAAATCAAAAATATTAAAAATGGTTCTGCTAATTGAATTTGACCTTTAAAATTAAGCGTAATTGATCTCTTCATTGGTTTGGGAGAGCAATCCCCTCATTGTATGCATTTTCAATTGCTCACGTACACACTAAGGAATAGTGCCCAAATCCCATTAAAGACTCCTAAGTGTTTGTATAACTTTGTCTTATCACTAAACTCTAAAATTGAAAAGGTAAAAGACCAAATCTCATGGTCTTCACATTGCGTAGAGTTGGTGAATTGAGGGTTTGCATTGTGTTTGTATGTCTTTGGTGTGAATCGGTTATGTTCATCTTTTATAGATCATTAGCAGTCACTTTCTATCTCTTTCCCTCCCATCTTCTCCCATCCTCCCTCCCTTCATTTTCATCTCATCATGATGGGTCGCATTCCATTCCAACCGGATTTTGCGGCTTCTTATCTTCATACCCATCTTTCCCGCCCACTCTCTTGGGAGGTCAGAACTCTGTCCTATTTCCCATCTTCTCCCTACCCACCCTCCCATTCGGGACATGCTCTGAGTAAAGCTCAAGGATGCCAGATTGACCATATACAAAATCTGGGTGCTCACCTTTCTGAGATGAGAGTGCATCCCATAGGCGATCATATGGGGCAGTTGCATGCTTTAGATGACTTCTCTCCTGGGATGATGGATGAGTACCAAGATCAAGAAGCACACTCCGCTTCTACATTGAGCCCCTTCGTTCTGGATTTAGAGTTCATTGATCTACCGCAGAAAAATTCTGGGGAAGTGCACGAGAAATCTTATTTGCATGTTGATGAGTTTGAGGATATTTGTGGATCACGACCATATTCTGGTATCACTTTTGAGGACCTGATGTTGACCACCTTCCCACTCACACTTCAGAGTAGAGCCAAGAGTTGGCACAGACGATTGGGAAGGAATATTGCTATGTGGGGAGATTTACGATCGTTATTTTTGCAGAGATTTTACCCCCAGAGTAGAGCAGAAATGACATGGTCTTGTATTCATGATTTTTTAGTTTACCCCTAGGAGCTATTGATAGATTCATGGTTGAGGTTACGTAATCTTTTGAGGCGATTTCCAGATGATGGATTTTCGATGACTGACCTTATCCACATAGCCATGAGGGTGAGGACCGCAGAGCAGATTGAATATGTTATTACCTCATGTGATGGTTCACCCCCAAGTCCTGACCTGGATTTAGTTGAGACCATCTTTGATACAGTTTCAGAAATTCCGTATTCAAAAGACGATTTCTTTGGGACAACACACGAGGGAGATATGACACATGTTGAGTGTGTGACACATCATGCCGATCTTAACAACATACAACAATCAGAGGATATGGATGCTACTACTTTTCATATGATGGATGTGTTGACTACTACTGTGAGTTCCCAGAGCCGGACATTGGTCAAATTTACATTGGATTTAAAATCAGATTTTGAGACAATCCCGCACTTCCACATCAAAGATTCTTGGATTCTAGATCTGCTAGTATCCTAAGAAATAGAGGAGGAACCCACATCTCCTCCATCCTTAGAGTCATTTATGTGTCCATACACAATTGATTCAGTGTCTATTCTTCAGAAGATCTTCTCAGATTTGGAGATATATTTGGATTCATCTCAGCAGAAAGAGCATGATGAGGGACCGATTTTTGATTTGACAAACCTTGATAGTCCCGTATTTGAGCCTTGTGTCCTCCCAGTTGATGAGGTCGATATATATTCAAAGTATCTGATATTTGACAACAACGATGCCCATTTTTCTGATGATTTCACATTAATCCCTAAGGGTTATCCGTGGGAGGATGCCACAGACCGTGTATACTCGGTTTCACTTTCTGGGAGTGCATCTGATCTGTCGGATCACGAGACTGAGTATTTTGATATTTCTGATAATGAGTTTGAGGTTTCTCTCCTCGACGACCCTCGCGAGGATGACCTGGTCTTTAAGGTATTCGATGATTTCACTGATTTGTCCATATTCCTTGCATCGGATATCAGCCTTTCTAGTGAGTCTCCTGATCATAACCTTCCGTACCTTTTTGAGACTATGATTGTCGTGGAGGATTACCTGATCGATCCTTCCTTCTCCACATTCGACTTCTTCAGCTCTACCCTTTCACTCCATACAGATCTTGAGCCGATGATTTCTTTTGTGCTACCGGAGCCTGATTTCATCTACCCATATCTTTACTCGGTAGAAGACACCCGCCTGATTGATTACCTGGGTGTCATCATTTCCTCTGTTGAGTTCGTTGTGGTTCTCCCACCGAGACTGCAACGATAGTATGATATTCGCATTATAGATGTCGTCCTGAACCTTGATACGACATTGTCCTAGCCTTTGCGCCCAGCTAGGGGCGTAAACTCTATTGCTCGTTGAGAGGCACCTGAACATTGATCACATCTGTTTAGATCCATTTGTCCATATCATACATTCTTTCTCACACCCCATATTCATCTCCTGATCATTCCATACTTAGGGTGTACTTTACTCTAAGTATAGGGGGGCGTCAAACTTGTGATTATTCTTTTGATTCTTTTTACCTCTGTTTTGTTGCCTATACTTAAGGATATTTTACCCTAAGTGTGGGGGGCGCAAACCCATTATATTTTACTCCTCATTTTTCCCCTTGTGTACAGTCTTGTATACTTAGGATTACTTGATCCTAAGTATAGGGGGATCAACGACTTCTATTGATTATATTCTTTTATTCGTCATTGTAGTATATTATTCTTTTCATGTTTCTATACTTTACACGAGTTATGTCTTTCTTTCCAGCTCTTTGATCACTATAAGGACATAGTGCGAGCTAAGTATAAGGGGGTGTCGTATATATTGTATATATACTTTAGCCATAACTCGTACTTTCATATGGCTAAAATACTGTGTAAATACTGGTAGAAAAACTAAGAGAGAGAGATGCAGGAATTTCCTCAAAAATTTTTTCTTGTATAAACTAACTAATAAGTCAGATTAAAATATTTTGAAAAATATTTTGAATATAGTTTGAAAATCTATTTGAAAAATCTTTTGAAAACTATTTGAAAAATGTTTGAAAAATATTTTCAACCTTTGTAAAAATATTGTGGCTTGTAAAAAAATTTCTCTTTCTGTGAAAAAAAGATTTCCAAAACTATTTGTAAATGCTTGGAAAAATGGTTGAAAACATATTTTGAAAATCCATATATATTGTTTTAAAAATGTTTGCAAAGTTGTTTTCAAATAATTGTAAGTGATTGTAAAATTGTGTGAAAAATTATTTTGGACTATAGTTTTCAAAATTATTTGTAAAATTATTTTCAAATAAAGTTGAGGAATATCTGCATCACAAAAATAAAGAATATAAAAAATTAATGAAATTAAAATGGAGTAAAAATTAAAATAAAAAAAATCAACTATGTATATACCCGTATAAATCACTCAAGTTGTAAATCCTTTCTCCTGACTCTTGTAAATAATGGACTCACTTCTTTGTAAATATGTGCATATAGTCCTTAACACTTATCTAAAAATTAAAAAAAACTTTTTATATATTACTAAATTATTGCATTAAAAACACTTTTGCATATGCATCATTTTTCAAAAATCCAAAAAAATCAAAATTTTGAAAATTATTTCAAAAACAATATTTTTCCCTTGCATTGTACATATTTTCTTGCATTGGCATGCGTATTTTTCAGGATAGTTTTGACAATTAAACTAAGTCTGGAATAAATTTGAAGATTCAATCTTAGTTGGCCGTAATCTACTTAATTTCAGAGGATCCTTATATAATTTGGAGTTCAGAGGATCCTTATAAGATTTCGAAGTCATACATTTGTGAGCTTGCAGCGGGTGACATGGCTACAATAGTCATGCATCCAAGGATAGGTAACTACACTGGTTACCGTCCATTCTCTTCTCCATCCCCTCTTCTTAAGCTGGTTGTACTTGAACTTAGAAGGGAATATCCCCGCTCCTCGAGGAAATAGTTGCTAGACCGAGAGATTAGAGTTACCTTGTTGAGAGAGGTTGTTTCTTTGTTACTTCTGAGATGAGGAGCTATATATCACTTAAACCATACAAGTAAGAATTCATAGTCATAATAATTTGTGTATGTAGACTTGTTCTGATCTGACTGTTGAGGAGACTTGAATAGGAGTCTTGTGGAACGTAGAGGCTGTTAGGTTTTAAATCCATTTACCAATAAGGTTCCGACACACTAATAATCCAAAGGTTCGACAGAGCTCCGGACTACATTTTTATGTAGATAAGTTTAAAAGTCAATATTATTCTAACTTCTTTCTTTTTTCTTTTCTTTATTTTTCTTTTCACTTATTTTCCAAATAAGTGTTTGCTAAGGGACTAACAAAGATAAAGTATAGGGGAATGATGAATCCACGATTCATCGCCTTTATTCTTTTATTTTAGCTTCCTTTTCTTAGTCAAACACCTATAAATACCCACTAATTCCATAATTTTACCAATTTGCATGCATTTGTTAAAATTGCATTTTTAACACTTTTTGTACAAAAATAAAAGAATAAAGAAGACAAGAAAAATAAAAGAAAAATAAAATATGTGTTTATGCAATGAATACAGACTGACTTGAACCCCGATAGAAGGTCAAGATTTGACCTGAGCGACCAGGAATAAAGTAGGGGGAGATAGGGTCATCTGTCGAAAATCCAAAAATAATTTGTACATAAATTCCCTATATATTTGTTTAAAACTTGTACTATTTTATCTACACATAATTTTAGTTCAAATTAATTATTTTTGTAAAAAAAATTGTAAATAAAAATGTTTTGTAAATAATAAAAATAAGTGTAAAATAAAATAATGTACATATTACAAATAATCACCCTCAGATAAAGCCACAATGCGATCATTGAAATACCAATTCCAGATCCATACTAACTCAAATTGAGCCAAACTCACTACCATGATACTCTAAATATAATTATCTTTCAAATGGATGTGATTTCATAATTTTTGGAGTTACGGTTGAAAAGTCGATTTTATGGGGTGTTTTGTGCAGTTTTCACATATATTTGTTATATATATTTTATTCATATTTGTTTTTATATATAATGTATACAATTGTAAATACTATTTTCAATAAAAATAAAAACAAAAAATATAAATAATAAAATTAAAAAAATGTGTTTTAAAAATTATTTCCTTATTTGTACCTATGTATATTGTATTATATGCGTATAATATGTGTATACAAATAACTTCCTTAAATAAAAATCACCAAAAAATAGTTATCTAATATTATTTAATTAATTTAATTTAATTACGAAATTTGTAATCAATTATTTGATTTATACACTTAAAGAATTAAAAAAATTATTCTTCTTTTCTCTCTAACCTTTGTTTTGATGGAATAAAGAAAAATAATAAAAAAATAATGTTATTGTCCTCTTTCTCTAACAATTTGTTTTGCAGGTCAAAATAAAAAAACTATTATTTATTACTGTTTACATTTCATGTTTAAAAAAACATAAAAAAGATTTTTCATTGGCTGTTTATTTACATAAGAAAATACAAAAAGAAGAAAAACAAAAAAAATGAACAGCAACAGGCGGCAGTACCGCCTGCCACCGTCGTCAACCATGCCCTTCACTACTTCCGCGCCACCCGTGCGAACCCCTACCGCGGTCGCCATCCTGCGGCCCTCGTCCGACCTCCTCTCTCACCCGCACCTCCAGCTCTCCGTTGCCGCCGCCACCTGCGTTCTCCAGCCGTCACTCAAATGGCGGCACCTCGACCCCTCAGCACAGCCCGCCTCACCAACAACCCCCCATCAGCCGCCCCTCCGCCTCCGCGTGGAGGCGTCGACCACCTCTGGGTAGGCCCCTTCCAAAGCCCAACAAGCCCCCCTCGGCGCCTGCCGCGCGCCGCAAGCTCCTCTAGGCGTGCGCGCAACCCCGCCGTGCGTGCTCCACCTCCAGGCCCGTGCCTCCCCTCTCCTCTGCCCGTGCTTCAGAGCCACTCTGCGGCGGACCCTCCTCCTGCGTGCCCGTGCCTCCATTGCCGCAGATCTGAGGTGGGCAGCGACACCCATCTTCCTATTTTGTGAAAAAAAGACAAAGTCCCCCCAAAGAGAAACCCTAGGGAGAAGGTAAATAAAAAAAGGAAAATTGCATGTCACCGGAAGGTTTTGAAATTTGCCAATGCACCCCCGAGCTTTAGAAAGTCACATGCAATGCATATGCTTTATGGGTAAACTGCGACATTCATCTCTATCTTATTTATTGTTATATTGCAGACCAGAACTTTTCAAAAAATACATTTCAGTCCCTACATTCTCCGACTTAAACATTGCACTATTTTCTTGATGGAATAAATGTTTTTATGATTGCGAAAATTCTGAGAAAATTGATATATGTTCCTGATATGTCTTTTTACATTGTGTAAATTTTTCATGAATTTTTATTGCTATTTGATGTATTTAAAAATTCAAAAACAGTGATATTTTGTCTGTCTGAACCTTGAAAATTCATAAAAATTTGAAAAATTGCTTAAAAATTCTAAAAACATTATTGTAGATGTGTTTTGGTGTCCTTTATTTCCTGATCAATTTTGGTGCATTAAGTCTTATAAAAATCAAAAAAATCTAAAAATGACAGATCTCAATAAAATTGTAAAAAATTCTAGAAAATCCAAAAATTGTGATTTCAGTTTCTGATTGTAGATATTTCTCTATAGTTTATCTTAAAAATAATTTCTAGGATTATTGGGCACTTAATGTCTTTATAAGTTGTAAAATAATCTTGGTTGTGCACTGTTTGCTCTATCTTGCAATGTTTGATTTTTAAAAAATCACAAAAACATCAAAAAATCTGAAAAAACTATCAAAAATATTTTAAATTATATAAAATACAAAATCATTTTCTTTGGACTTTTCTATATATTGTTTACTATTTTGAAAAATACAAAAAGAGCGGTGTGTGTGCATTTTCATCATTTATACCTTATTCGAAAAATAAAAAAAAATAAAAAAAAATAAAAATTCAAAAACCACTAAAAATTCAAATCCGAAAATTGACTACTTAGTTTTTAAATCGTGCTCCTTGTGTTCGACCCTGGTCGCTATACCAGGTAAAAAGAATAGGGAGAACTGCTTACATTGAATTTCTTGATTTTCGAGTGTTTAAGTATTTTTCCGTTGAACAATTCGAGTGGTTGAGAACAACGATAACTTTGTGATATTATTGTATCCTTTCTTAACCACGTCGGATTTCGTGTCATTACAATGGCGTTGTTGTCGAGGAGCACGGTTTTGGTGTCATTTTTCTATTTTGTCTCTCTATATCATAATTGTTTTCAGACCTTCTCTCTTTGATTTTTGTACGAGGTACTGCTTGGACGAAATGGAGTTTACGTTTTGGAGGACCCGCACAGGAAGAAGAGCAGGGAGGAGACGAAGATTTTTATTATATTTGACAGAACAACTATTTTTGTAATAATTTAGGAATTTGATCTTTGGACTTGGACTTTATTCGGGGTCTGTTTCGCCAAATACCGGTACACTTGGGGGACCTCACCGCTATTTTCCGTGTTTTTTATTTTATCGTCATATCTTGCTAGTTGATTCTCGTGGATTTAGCACTTATATGTTGAAATTTTGATTGATTGTGATGTAAATTTCTAAGGCCCAACACCTAATATTATATCTGTTCCTGTAGAACATAATTAGACCTCGGATAAAAATTATCTGAAAAACTTAGTTTAACTGAATATGAGACCACGTGTCGTAAGGAGTCACATACATTACTGGCAGGACCCATTTTGGCGGGCACCGAGTGACTCCCAAGATCGGACTCTGAACTCGATTCGGTTAACTAACTATTGTTCTTCACGATCAATAGAAGTTACTCATCTTAAGGCTGATTTCCACATGCATCATATAGCTAGTTTACTTTCAGTATTTAATTTTATGCACGGATCATATTGCATGTAGAGTGCTGGAGTAAGGCACGCATTTTCTATCTCTGCATGCATTATAGTGTTTGAACGTGCATTGGCTTTTTCGACTTCCTCCCCATGTTTTTGGACTCAAATCAATCAAAGAGGAAATCACAAATCTCGTTGGACGATATTTCTGAAAAATCTAAAAAAAATAGAAAATCAAAAATTTTTAAAAATGGGTTTGTTAATTGAATTTTACTTTTAAAATTAAACGTAATTGATTACTTCATTGTTTTGGGAGAGCAATCCCCTCATTGTATGTGTTTTCAATTGCTCACGTACACACTATGGAGTAGTGCCCAAATCTCATTAAGGCCTCCTAAGTGTTTGTACAACTTTGTCTTATCACTAAACTCTAAAATTGAAAAGATAAAAGACCAAATCTCACGGTCTTCACATTGTGTAGAGTTGGTGAATTGAGGGTTTGCATTGTGTTTGTATGTCTTTGGTGTGAATCGGTTACGTTCACCTTTAATAGATCATTAGCAGTCACTTTCTATCTATTTCCCTCCCATCTTCTCCCATCCTCTCCCTTCATTTACATCTCATCATGATGGGTCGCATTCCATTCCGGCCGTATTTTGCGGCTTCTTATCTTCATACCCATCATTCCCGTCCACACTCTTGGGAGGTTGGAACTCTGTCCAATTTCCCATCTTCTCCCTACCCACCCTCCCATTCGGGACATGTTGTGAGTAGATCTCGAGGATACCAGATTGGCCATATACAGAATCCAGATGTTCAGCTTTTTGAGATGAGAGAGCATCCCATAGGTGATCATATGGGTCAGTTGCATGCTTTAGATGACTTCTATCCCGAAATGATGGTTGACTACCAAGATCAAGAAGCGCACTCCGCTTCTACATTGAGCCCCTTTGTTCTGAATTTAGAGTTCATTGATCTACTGCCAAAATTTTCTAGGGAAGTGCACGAGGAACCTTATTTACATATCAATGAGTTTGAGGATATTTATGGATCATGATAATATTCTGATATCACTTCTGAGGACCTTATTGTGACCAACTTCCCATTCACACATCAGAGTAGACCCAAGAGTTGGCACAGGCGATTGGGAAGGAAGATTGCTATGTAGGGAGATTTACGATCGTTATTTTTGCAAAGATTTTACTCCTAGCGTAGAGCAGAAAAGATGTGATATTGTATTCATGATTTTTCAGTTGACCCCCAAGAGCTATTGATAGATTCATGGTTGAGGTTACATGATCTTTTAAGGTGATTTCCAGATCACGGATTTTCGATGACTGTACTTATCCACATCGCCATGAGGGGGAGGACTGCAGAGCAGATTGAATATGTTATTACCACCTGTGGTGGTTCACATCAAAGTACCAACCTGGATTTAATTGAGACCATCTTGGATACACTTTCAGACATTCCATATTCAAAAGATGATTTATTCGGGACGTAAACTCTAGCGCTCGTTGAGAGGCACCTCAACATTGATCACATCTATATAGATCCATGTGTCCATATCATACATTCTTTTTCACACCCCATATTCATCTCCTGATCATTCCATACTTAGGGTGTACTTTACCCTAAGTATAGGGGGGTGTCAGACTTGTGATTATTCTTTTGATTCTTTTTACCTCTGTTTTGCTGCCTATACTTAGAGATATTTTACACTAAGTATAGGAGGGTTAAACGCATTATATTCTACTCCTTGGTTTTCCCCTTGTGTACAGTCTTCTATACTTAGGATTACTTGATCCTAAGTATAGGGGGTCACCAACTTTAATTGATTATATTCTTTTATTCATCATTATAGTATATTATTCTTTTTACTTTTCTATACTTAGCATGAGTTATGTCTTTCTTTCCAGCTCTTTGATCACTATGAGGACATAGTTCGAGCTAAGCATAGGGGGGTGTCGTATATATTGTATATATACTTAAGACATAACTCGTACTCTCATATGGCCAAAATACTGTGTAAATATTGGTAAAAAAACCTAAAAAAAAGAGATGCAGAAATTTCCTCAAAAATTTGTTCTTGTACATACTGACTAATAAGTTAGGTTAAATTATTTTGAAAAATATTTTCAAAGTAGTTTGAAAATCTATTTGAAAAATCTTTTGAAAACTATTTGAAAAATGTTTGAAAAAATATTTTCAACCGTTGTAAAAATATTGTGGCTTGTAAAAATTTTTCTCTTTGTGTGAAAAAATAATTTTGTAAAACTATTTGCAAATGTCTGTAAAAATGGTTGAAAACATATTTTGAAAATCTATATATATTGTTTGAAAAATGCTTGCAAAATTGTTTTCAAATAATTGTAAATGATTGTAAAATTTTGTGAAAAATTATTTTGGACTATAGTTTTCAAAATTATTTGTAAAATTATTTTTAAATAAAGTTGAGGAATATCTACATCAAAAAAAGGGAGTAAAAATTAAAATATAAAAATTCAACAATGTATATACATGTATAAATCACTCAAGTTGTAAATCCTTTCTCATGACTCTTGTAAATAATTGACTCACTTCTTTGTAAATAGGCGTATATAATCCTTAACACTTATCTAAAAATTCAAAAAAAATCTTTGTATACATTATTAACTTTTTGCATTAAAAAAACTTTTGCTTATGCATCATTTTTCAAAAATTCATAAAAATTTCAAAATTTTGAAAATTGATTCAAAAAAAATTTCCTTGCATTGTACATATTTTCTTGCATTGGGCATGTGCATTTTTCAGGATAGTTTTGACAATTAAACTAAGTATGGAATAAATTTGAAGAATGGAGCTTAGTTGGACCTTAATCCACTTAATTTCAGAGGAACCTTATAAGATTTGGAGTTAATACTTTTCAGGTCCCAGTGACTTAATTCTTTTAGTCCATAAGACTATATTCACATGTCATCTTGATGAGTCTAAGTAGAATATTTAACAACACACGCATGATTCTTTGAGACCGTGCCTTACCTTGGACAATGCACTCTACACGTAGCTCTTTATGGAGGACGTAGAGAGGGGGCAGTTTCTTTTGGCTTAGGGTAGCATACGAGGGTAGTACATCTAGGCGGAACCTCTCGTCCTCCTCTAGGGAGGGAAGTGTGTCTCAACCTGGTTTGGTGATGTTGAGGTTTAAAGACAGTAGCTGTGGGGTTGCAATAATGCTTCAAAAGAGGTATAGTCTAATGGCCCAAGTGGAAAACTCCTTATGTACATCCTACACCTTGTATATATTTTCAAAAAAAAAATAAAAAAATGCAGAATCTCCAAAAGTGGACATGCCTGATTGGAAAGTAAAATGCCTGCCGGAGTGTATATACAAGTGGAAAAAAAAGAATAAAAGCTTCGAAGTCATACATTTGTGAGCTTGCAGCGGGTGACATGGCTACATTGGTCATGCATCCAATGATAGGTAACTACACTGGTTACCATCCATTCTCTTCTCCATCCCCTCTTCTTGAGCTGGTTGTACTTGAACTTAGAAGGGATTATCCCCACTCCTCGAGGAAAGAGTTTGCTAGACCAGGGGATTAAAGTTACCTTGTTGAGAGAGGTTGTTTCTTTGTTACTTCTGAGATCAGGAGCTATATATCACTTACACTGTACAAGTAAGAATTCATAGTCATAAGAATTTGTATATGTAGACTTGTTCTTATCTGACTGTTGAGGAGACCTGAATAGGAGTCTTGTGGATTTTAGAGGTTGTTAGGTTTTAAATCCATATCCCCATAAGGTTTCGACACACTAATAATCCAAAGATATGTCAGAGCTCCAGACTACATTTTATGAAGATAAGTTTAAAAGTCAACATTATTCTAACTTCTTTCCTTTTTCTTTTCTTTATTTTTGTTTTCACTTATTTTCCAAATAAGTGTTTGCTAAGGGACTAGCAAAGGTAAAGTATAGGGGAATGATGAATCCACGATTCACCGCCTTTATTATTTTATTTTAGCTTCATTTTCTTAGTCAAACACCTTTAAATACCTACTAATTCCATAATTTTACCATTTTGCATGCATTTATTAAAATTACGTTTTTAACACTTTTTGTACAAAAATAAAAGAATAAAGAAGAAAAGAAAAAGAAAAGAAAAATAAAGGATGTGTTTATGCAATAAATACATACTGACCCGAACTCTGAGAGAAGATCAAGATTTTACCTGATCGATCAGGAATAAAGTAGGGGGAGATAGGGTCTTTTGTCGAAAATCCAAAAATAATTTGTACATAAATTCCATGTATATTTGTATAAAACTTGTACTATTTTATATGTACATAATTTGACATCAAATTAATTATTTTTGTAAACAAAAGTTGTAAATTAAAATTTTTTTGTAAATAATAAGAATAAGTTTAAAATAAAATAATGTACTTATTACTAATAATCACCCTCAGATAAAGCCACAATGCGATCATTGAAATACCAATTCCGGCTCCATACGAACTCAAATTGAACCAAACTCACTCCCATTATACTCTAAAGTAAATTATCTTTCAAATGGCTATTATTTCATAATTTTTGGAATTACGTTGAAAAGTCGATTTTCTGGGGTGTTTTGTGCAGTTTTCCCATATATTTGTTGTATAAATTTTTATTCATATTTATTTTTATATATAATATATATAATTGTAAATATTATTTTCATTAAAAATAAGAAAAAGAAAATATAAATAATAAAATAAAATAAATGTTTTTTAAGAATTATTTCCTTATTTGTACTTATGTATATTGTATTATATGCGTATAATGAGTGTACAAATAACTTCCATAAATAAAAATCACAAAAAAATAATTATCTAACATTATTTAATTAATTTAATTTAATTAAGAAATTTATAATGAATTATTTGATTTATTTGATTTATTTTATTTATATACTTACCATGTATATAGGATTTTATTCCATGCCTTTAATGGCCACCATTAAGGTGGCAAATTGATTTTCATTAATTATTTAATTTATTTCATTAATTTAATTCCGAATTTCATTTTTAATTAATTTAATTAGTTAGTTAATTAATTAATTTTAATAACCACTAATTTCTTTCCTTATTTGTATAGACCTTCCTCTTTTGTTTTTCTTCTCTTCTTATTGGCTCCTTCCTCCCTCATTCACACTGGATCGATCTTTAGTGGAGAGGAGCCCGATCTCCGAGAGCATTCTTGTTGAAGAAGGGTGTCTAGCATTCGAGCCATCCGGTAACAGCGTGTCGGCCCTCGTCGAGGCCATCATGGCATTTCCGAACCTCGAGTTGAGATCCATTTTATTTCCATCATTTTAATTTTTAGGTAGATCGTAAATTAAATTTTAGTATCTTGAGTAATTTTTAGATCCAAAAATCACAAAAAAAAATCACTAAACATTTTCTGGTCCAACACCGATTTTCCATACCATCTTCTCGATCTCTACGCATTTCACATTCTACCTCACGCAACCTATCACCTCCGACCACGTACGGTGGTCGGAGTTACGGATCTCTTCTTCCAACACACCAAGATCTACATCCATTCACGAATCTCTAATCTGTGCATAAATTAAAAAAAATATAAAACTATTTTTCCTGTTTATGTCACAATTATTTTTGTAGTAAGAATTAAAAAAATATATTCTTCTTTTCTCTCTAACCTTTGTTTTACAGGAATGAAGAATAATAATGAAAAATATAGTTATTGTCCTTTTTCTCTAACAATTTGTTTTGCAGGTCAAAATAAAAAAATATTATTTACTACTGTTTACATTTCATGTTTTAAAAAAAACATAAAAAAGAGTTTGCCTTGACTTTTTATTTACATAAGAAAATATAAAAAGAAAAGAAAAACAAAAAAGGAACAGCAGCAGGCGGCAGACCCGCCCGCCGCCACCGTCAACCACGCCCTCCGCCACTTCCGTACAACCCGCGCAAACCCTGACCGCGGCCGCCATCCTGCGGCCCTCCTCCGACCTCCCCTCTCGCCCGCGCCTCCATCTCTCCGCTGCCGCCGCCACCTACGGTCGCCAACCGCCACTCCAACGGCGGCACCTCCGCCCCTCAGCACAGCCCCCAGCCTTGCCAACATCCCCCCATCGGCCTCCCCTCCGCCTCCGCATGGAGGCGCCGACCACCTCCACGTGGGCCCCTTCCGCTGCCCAGCGAGCCCCCCTTCCGCGTCCGCCCCGCGCTGCGAGCTACTCCAGGCGCGCGCGCATCCCCGCCGTATGCGCTCCACCGCCAGGCCTGCGCCTCCCCTCTCCTTCGCCTGTGCTTCAGAGACACTCCGCGATGGCCCCTCCTTCCGCGCGCCCGCGCCTCCATTGCCACAGTTCTGAGGTGGGCGGCGGCACCCATCTTCCTATTTTGTGAAAAAAAACGAAGTCCCACCAAAGAGAAACCCTAGGGAGAGGGTAAATAAAAAAAGGGAAAATTGCATGTCAGTCTAGGAAGGTTTTGAAATTTGCCAAAGCACCCACGAGCTTTAGAAAGTCACACGCAACGCACATGCGTTGTGGGTAAACCGCGACATTGATCTCTATCTTATTTATTGTTATATTGCATACCAGAATTTTCCAAAAATTACATTTCAATCCCTACATTCTCAGACTTAAACTTTGCATTGTTTTCTTGATGGAATTAATGTTTTTATGATTGCAAAAATTCTGGGAAAATTCATATATGCTCCCGCTATGTCTTTCTACATTGTTTAAATTTTTCATGAATTTTTATTTCTATTTGATATATTTAAAAAATCAAAAACAGTGATATTTTGTCTGTACGAACTTTGAAATTTCATAAAAATTCGAAAAATTGCTTAAAATTTCTAAAAACATTACTGTAGGTGTGTTTTGGTGTCCTTTAATTCACGCCCAATTTTGGTGCATTAACTCTTTATAAAAACTAAAAAAATGTGAAAATGAAAAATCTTAAAAAAATTGTAAAAAATTCTAGAAAAATCAAAAAAATTGTGATTGCAGTTTCTGATTGTAGATATTCCTTTGTAGTTTATATAAAATTAATTTTTAGGATTATTGGGCACTTAAAGTATATTTAAATCGTAAAATAATCTTGGTGCGCACTGTTTGCTCTATTTTACAGTGTCTGATTTTTAGAAAATCACAAAAAAATCAGAAAAATATGAAAAATTATCCAAATTATTTTAAAATATGTAAAACACAAAAACATTTTCTTTGGACTTTTCTGTGCATTTTTGGCTATTTTGAAAATTTTAAAAAGAGTGGTGTGTGTGCATTTTCATATTTATGCCTTATTCGAAAAATAAAAAAAATTCAAAAACCACTAAAAATTCAAGTCCAAAAATTGACTACTTAGTTTTTAAATCGTGCTCGTTGTGTTCGACCCTAGTCGCTATATCAGGTAAAAAGAATAGAGAGAACTGCTTATAATGAATTTCTTGATTTTTCGAGTAGTTTAAATATTTTTCCGTTGACCGATTCGAGTGGTTGAGAACAACGACAACTTTGTGATATTATTTTATCCCTTATTAACCACATCCGATTTCATGTCATCACTCCCACTCCTCCTCCTGATCTCTCAACCCTAGCCCTTGGGTTGTGGTGGTAGTGGAAATCATAGAGAATGAATGGGTAAGGGGTGGTATTTATAGGCTCTAGAAACCGCTAACCATGGTTAGTAAACCATGGTTTAGCCCTTAACCGCAGTTAGCCACCTATGGTTTAGCCCGTGGTTTTGGCCAAAACTTATTCGAAACTTAGGGCTCAAGTTAGAACATTCCATATGATTTTATATTCGCTAATGACGCTTAATTAACACTAATCGTGATTAACTCTCGCGGCTTACGCTTATTTTTTTTCTAACTATTGATTAGAGTTTGTTAATGATAATTAGTCGTTTTCAATCCGTAATTAGTTTCTTTAATCATGCTTAATTAGTCTTAATGATAGTCATTACGGGTTAATGACGTCTTAACCCTCCTTACTTCTCTTTCTTCCGAAAATCATAACAAATCGAAACGAAGTCCGATTCACATGAAACAAATTCCGTTGGTTTCCTCTTGACGAGTTGGATCTTATGATATAGGAAGAACTGATGCTAAGTTCATGGCTTTACACCCAAACTCTTCTGGACCGCTTCTGACCAATTGCCAGCATGATTCCCTACATCTAACTCCCTAGATTCACGCCAACCAACCATTATTTCCTAAACCTAACTTCCCTACCCGTGGTGGTGGAGTAAACTTCCCATGAAACCACCTGTAATCTCTGCCTTATCCTTCTTCAAATACCCCACCACCGCCTAGTGCGGTGGTTGTCCGTCACTTTACGGAATTGCACCCCAACCTCTTTGAACCTCCAGTGATAATGAGAGGCCCATATTCAGCGCTAAGACGAGCATAACACTAGTGAGATCCTTGGCCAAAAATACCAAGTTTTAGCCCAAAACTCGAGGTTGTTTGAGCTGGAATCCTTAGAATGGAATTCCATGTGAAGATTGTGAAGCATTGAGCTTCATGTATAGGCTCCTAATTCAATTGCATCAGCATCATTTTCGCCTCTACAAATATCAGGTCAATCTTTACTCAGCGCCACTATGTATTTTTTTGGATTTTTATTTAAGGCATAGTTACAACATTTTCATCGATTGAATCTGAATAAACTATCACCTGATATTGTTTGTTCTCGCAAAGTATCATCATCATCAATCCGCTGATCAATTTATGTTATACTTCGACCTTAAATCCTCTTATGCATGAAGAAGGAACTCCATTAGGGATATCTCTCCATATTCGTGCAACCATACAATCATTTTCATAGTTACGCCATTTTATCTGCAAGAAACTCACCTTTTGTACGGACAAACACTATAGGAGTCGAGGAAGTCATCAATGGTCGGAATTCGTGATGAAGCTCCGATCTGGAGTAGGGTTCCTGATGTATCTTCTCCGCCACTCTCTTAAAATCACTCCAAGATCTTCGCCATCGATACTCCACCGTCACTAGCCATTCAAGATGCCTCGCCTACATCCAAAGCATCCCTGAGAGCATGGCGAAGGGAAGGAGATCTCATTGAAGTCCAGATCTTGCACCGCCACTCACGGTCATGTATTTAGAGGAGAAGCTACATTTATTGTATATTCGTCCTAATTTGGGTATGATCTGACGGTTGATAAGAAGCTACGTCACGCATTCCAGAGCCTCAGGCTCAGATGTCGAGCCTAAATTCAAGTCACCAACCAGAGCTCCATTAGAAGACACGTGGCACTAGCCTCCTCTATCGAGACTCTTCCATCACGTGACTTGTGCCTGTGGGAGGGAAATTTTCAGTAAAAATTCAAATATTTATGGATATTACATCTTCTTCCTATATAATATTTGCACTTTGGCCATTGTAGATTTTATTATTTACATATTAGCCCCTATTAGTCCCTATATGTAATAAAACTTGGAAGTTCTTATTGCAGTTGTACCCATGGATTCCTTATTGAATATCTTGTTATCCTGAAGTCTAATTATTGTAATTTTGGTTTCGTTTGAAAGCCAGTTTGACATTATCTTTTAAAATGATGCATGGTTGAGTTTGGTTAATAATTCAGACATTAATTATCAATGTTTGAAAGCTTTTATTGTAATCTAGTTGAATTCAAATATTATGTATGCTCATTTTTATCACTTCAAGCATGACTATCTTTAAGATCTTTTATTTTTGAATGTAAAATCATTTTTGGATCATAAAAGCCATAATTGATGATTAAATTATACTTGGGACCAGCTTCTTCTTTTTGAAATAATACTCCAAGTAAGTAATTCAGGGTTTTTTCTATTAATCATTCAAGTTTCATGTTGTGAGTTTCTTTTAAGTTACATCTCTTGTCTGTCTTGTGTATGCATCTATATTTGCACTTAATTTAGTGTCATAAAAATTGTGTTAAAGTTATTAGTTATTTGTGTAATAAGCATTAGCTCAAAGTAATAAATCTTTAAATTACCTTCAAAATTTATTTTTCCTCTAAAGTTAATCATTAAAGTGATCTCATACTTGTGTTCAACCCTAGATTTCCCAGGTTATAAATTTAAGACGAGAACATCGTCATTGAAATTTCTCTCGGTTCTGTATGAGATGCTAAGTTCCTGTGCTACAACGGAATGAAAGTAATACATGCATTTAGCACATCATCAGATGGCACCGTTGTCGGGGATGCCACGAATTTTGTGATTATTTTAAGAGCAAATATTTTTTAGAATTATTCAGTAATTTTTGGTTGAAATTATATTTGAGTCTTTCTCCTAATGTTTGTGTTGTGATATCTTTCTAAATTATTTTTTTAAATCTCTCTCTTGAACTTCCTAATAAATTTACATTGTATCGTGATAGGTCCGTTGAGCGGACTATTTCGAAAGGACTACAGAGGAAAAGAGCTTGGAGCACTTTACTGGAGATCCACAAAGCATACAATTAAGATTGAGAGATTAGTATATTAATTCATTTATATTCTATTGCCATTTACAACGGTTCTCGATTGAGATCTCACGTATGTAAACAAAGGCCTCTTAAAACTTTATTTATTTTTATGTGTGGTTGTGTCGAGAGTGGTTCTTGACTTGAGTGTCATTTTAGATTCAATCTTACACCAAATAGAAAGATCGTAGGTCATATCGTTGCTTGATCTATTTTCGTAACTAAGGACACAGAACATAAATCTCATAAGATTCACAATTGCAAAAATCTTAGGAGGTTCATAGATACACGTAACTATGTTCTACTTAGTCAAATTAAATTGATTTCTTCATCGCTAATAGAACTGTTGGTTAGGTGCGATTTCTTGATTTGCATCATATAATTAGATTTTAAAAAATTTTATATGCATTAACATAGAGAGTGCTCGGAAGCGCTCTCATTCTAATAACTGCATGCATCATTGATTTTCGTTGCATTCTGTTTTCCAATTTCTACCTCGGTCTTCACCTAAAGGATATGGTTAGATCCTCAAGCGCATCACAGAAGCGTGGGCATCATATCGAATACGACAAAGAACAAATAGTCGGACTAGTTGTTCTATGCAGCGGAAATTAAATTTTTTCATGTGACGAAACCACACATGATCCAAGAACACTTCTCAGATTGTCTCATCTAAAACACAAACAAGTAATAGGATTACCTCGTGAAGCGTGGTTGCGATCGAGTCTCTAAACGAAGAGACCTCCTATCTTAAGTCCGATCCGACGGAGGAGACGATTGCGAGCGCGGGGATGAATTGTGTGCTTCTCGCAATCCATGTTGATGATCCAACTGGCGGATCTCCTGATCTCGTCACACAAGATATGACGTTTTCTTCAAAAGTGAGGCACACCGAAGGAGACGGAGATCCACGAGAAAGGGATCGGGCAGCATAACGACGAGGCTGCGGCGATGGAGACTCCCTCTAGGGCATCCATGGTGGACAACCATGAGAGAGGAAGAAAGAGGGCTGACGTGTAGAGAGAAAGAGAGAGAGAGAGAGAGACTTATGTTCTCTTGTGTGTCAAGAAGAGCAATGGGGTGCCTCTTCTTTTATAATATTTTAGGATCCATGGATCTCAACTATGGGCAACACAAATCCAATGGCTCTCATTGATTTGTGTTTCTTTTAATGGCTAAGATTTGTGTTGGTAAAGCCAACAACAATTAATTTAATTTAGATTACATCTGTATTGATAAATCAATACATATCAATCCCAAATTAAATCAATCAAGCATGGATAATATGTAATGAAGATTGCCTCCTTCCAAAATATTGGATTTGGTGACAATCTCATGCAATCTCATGAGATCTCTTGAGATTACATTATTCCATGGAAATCTCCAAGATTTACAACAACACTTGTTGTAAATTATTCTACAAAAATAATTCATAATTATTTTGTTAATATTCCAATCTTGCCATTGGAAAATTGTGAATCACATTCACAACCGAAAATAAAATGTGAATGACATTTTCAATTAATTGTCCAATATGAATCCAATTCACATCAACATTTAGTCAACAAATGTAAATTACAAATAGCTCTCTCTTATATATTATAAATCACATTTATAATATATATGACTAATATGGATATTGCTATCCACATTATTCATATCCATGACAATTAAATCACATTTAATCATCTTGGATCTCTATTCTCATATTCCCAAATATTATGAATCGCATTCACATTATTCACATCTTTGATAATTAAATCACATTTAATTATCTTAGATAACTCTCCTTATAATATGAATCAAATTCATATTATTCATGATAATTAAATCATATTTAATTATCAATTTTCTCAATACTAGGATACACATATCAACAATGAAATTATCCTGAACTCTTTCAAGGATAATGCACTTTCTCCGCGGATACTTGGAGATAACGACATGGCGACTGTATTGTTCCACGTATTGTGACTTGGATATTGAGATCATATCTCAAATCCAGGTCGGGAGCCTCCCATAAATGCTTAATTAAATCAAGACCGCAAATCTAATCTTCTCATTACATCTGAATCACATTCAGGTCAATGTCCAATATCTGGACCAAGATTAGATTACTTCCCTACAGAGAGGAGTCACTAAAATCTGACCCATTTCATCACTCCTTAGGAATGGAAGTGTCATGGTTTTACAATCGTTTATTATCACATCACCCTCAGGTATTCCTAATACCTGTACATCTTGCAAACTGGAAGACTCAGAATAAACCCGAAGTATTATATGAACTTTATATTGTCTACTTCATGGTTTTCTCAGTACATTTCTCATTCGATCTTTGGGAGTTGGTATCGATCAAATATTTTCCAAAAGCATATATCATACCTAGGTCTTGATCATATACTTTCCAAAAGTATATATAAAACCTACAAATTCAGTCAAGCTTCCAAAGCGAGACGATCGTGCATGGAATTTGATTCTTCCCAATATCTCATGAGTGAGCTCATTTCTTCCGGTTCAGTAACCGAACCTGTATGATCCCTTTGAGAGATCGTATTACTCATATGCCCTTACATGCACACCAGCGCGCCAGTGTATAGCCCTTGATTAGGTCATCAACCTATTGGTCTGCCAAATGTACATACTCAGACATATAGTAACACATATGTCTCCGGTCAGAGGATGTGTGCCTGTATCGTGACAGCATACGATATAGGACTTTGGTTATCTCGATATCGTTAAGTCAACTCTTTGACCTAACTAATCTAACACCTCAGAATCTCTATTCCTATGTAGAGGACCTACATCAAGAGGTCGATTAGATATCAACCTAATTGAGAAAGGATTGCCATCTCCTACCCAGGCTGGAGATCATCTCTTAACAATCATTTGACGGTGCTTGATGAGTCCTCAATCTAACCCTTTAGATATTCATCCAAGAACCAGCATCTATGATTCAATAGTTGAATCAACAGATGTATGATTATTAATATGGCTATGGTACATAGCCCTTATCGTACTAAGGAACCTATCATGCAAATTATTTATTCTTCATTTCATATCAGGGAATGATATTCACAATAACATTTATTACATAATGGCTCGTCGTGGGCTCGCATGTCCAACAATCTCCCACTAGCCCAAAGAGCCATTAATGGTCTAATCATTTAAACCCACACTCATGTGACAACTATAGTCTATTTAGAAAATAGCTAGGTAAGTTGATCAATCACTCTGTTCATAAGAGACTATGCCAAGTCCTTTTATGGCACTTGCATATCCCCAGTAACAGTCTTTGCATCTAATGCGAATGTTACATCTTATACAACCAATACTCAATCTAGTCAAAGTAGTTATAGTGTCCTTGACACTATTGCTTAATAATTATTATAACCAGTATTTCCATAATCCTTATCAAAATACCCTTATTCCTGGAGATCTCTATCTCCAAAGGTTTCCAAAGTTAAGACCTTTTAGATCACTATCCATAAAGTCTTAATTTCTTGAAGATAAGACTTAGAGATCATTATCTCTAAAGTCTTGTCATCTTTGAAGATTTTGTTATTACTGCAATCATGTGTTTTATCTCCATAATAGGATTTGTAACAGCTTACTACTCCCACTACATGGCAGATATCTGGCTTTTATACACATTTAGCATACACTCGTACACTCGACTTCTCTTAACTGATGCATAAGGGCAACCAGTTTTAACATTCACTTCCTCAACACTTTGAGGTGCTATCCCTTTAAATAGGTCAGTACCATATCCTATGGGATGGAAGCCTTTCTTGGATTTTTCTAGAATGAAATATGTCCAAGGTGTACTACAAATGTGATGGTCCAAATACTGTCTTCTCTTTGCTTCTGAACAACTTCAGAACTAAGATCCAAGAGGTATCCTTGAGATCATATGTCAAGTTATGGAATAGCCAGATCATAAAACACTTATTATCATCCTTATATCATTCCTAATGATTAGGTTATTATCTACATTTAGCATGATGAACACAATGGCACTCCCACTAAGTTTCACATAGTTCATGAAGATTCTATTTGAAATCATAACATTTACAATTTCATCAAATATTATGCTCCAGCTACAAGAAGCTTATTAGAGTCCATAGATGGATTCTTCAACTTGCACACCTTGCTTTATTCAACCATGAATCCCTTGGGCTACTTTATGTGAATATCCTCAGAGAGGAATTGCAATTTTGACTTCTTTCTCTAGAAGATCCATTTACACCTTTATGGGTCTTACCCATATAGGTGGATCCTCGAGGGTCCATATACAACACTTGTATATGAAGTCTACTTTAGACTTTATTGCTAAAATCCATCTTTCCATGTCATGATCCTCAAGAGCTTCATCACATGAAGTCCGATCATTGTCAGACTTAACTTACATATGGAATACATCCTCAAACATATTTGAAGAGGTATTAATGTTTTATCTTTAATTGTCCTTTTAGTTTTCAATTTCAGGAACCTCATTATCTTCTCAAGATTAACTGAGTTCCTACACTTCATTTTCATCTTGATTCTCAAGATAGTCATCCTCGAAGAATCACATTCTCAGAGATGGGATATTTTAAGAATCTAAAGGTCATAAAGTAGGTATCCAATACCATCCTTTATTTCCCTAATGAAGCAGCACTCTCAAGTGCTAGACCCCAGCTTACATGCATGGAACCTTTTTATGGATATACATTGTAGTCTCTACTACACATATATACGTAAAAACTAAGGGATAATTACGCTATAATTCATCATTGATAAGATCATGTCACACAATATCCAATTGTATCTCCCTATAGCTCTATTTAGTTAAGTTGTATTAGGAGGATTGAGATAGAAATGATATTCATATCTCCATAAGGTATTCTTTGAATTTATCTAACACAGGTACTTGCCACCTAGATTAGATCAAATTCATTTTATCTTCCTTCAAACTTTGGTTCTAAATCAAAATAATGAAATCTTTGAACATTTCAAAGGTTTCTTAGGTGATGAGAAGAAATCTCATATCATAAATATTCATCAATAGATATCACATATCCATAATGTTTACTATGATATAGATGATCTGCATACATCAATATGAATGAGATCCTGAATACCTTGACATCTTACACCTTTCCCAAGGAATGGTGTATTGGACATGTTTTACTTTTGAATACAATATTCATAACTATGTAAGTTTTGAAATTTTAGACATTCTAAAGTTTAATCTCTTACTAATCTATTGATCTAATCAACAGATAAATGTCCAAGGTTTGATGCCATATCATTGTTAAATGATCTTCATCCTCATATTGATTTTTTAAAGGTTTAATTTCATTATTAGAAATGTTAATGAACCATTCATTAATTTTCTAATTCAGTAGAGTCGTCTGGATGTTAGATTACTTTATGAAATATATCCATCATAACTCTTTATGATAGGTCCATTCCAGAATTCATGTTTATTTCCAACATTTAGAAACAAACAATGAGTGTATTCTAATGTCTAGGTCATAGAGACATTCTCTAAGACCAAGGGCTCTCCCACTGAAATTATGAAGTCTATTGACCCAATGGAAATTGTTGCAATAATTGCATCAATTCCAACATGGATGACCATTAAACCTTAAGATCAAATTTCTAATCTTCTAATATATATATGCAACCAATTGCAAGTGTCATTAGAAGATTGAGATACAATTATTGGACTTTATCTTATCAAATAAGAAAGTCAATTTCAATGATTTATGTAGATTATTCCGATGCACTATCTGAGTCCTTCTCTAAGGATTCTAGATAGACTTTATAGTCATACTATCAACACATCAACTTATCACAGTATTGTCATTTATACAACTATTTGGATGTCATATGGAAGTCATAGAAGTACGACCAACTCCTTGACTATCCTTCTCATCTTGGGTCTAACCCATGCTTCCACTGTATTCCCTTTATCTATAAACAACCATTGCTTAAGACTGAGGTAACTCTTATGCTAAATTCAAAAGAATTCAATGTAAGATCTTTTCAACATTTATACATGCTTCACTAAATTCATATAATATGAATATTATGAAGCTTCATGAATGACTATAGTATAGACAGTAGAATGATGACACTCATCATGTCTACATCCATCTAGACTCTTAAAACATTGGTTCAGGTAGGTATTCAAACATTTTGAATACATCATCTCATATAGAGCTACCATTCTGCATGATGCAGTGAACCATGTCATTCATCATAAATGTCAAGAGCACATATGTATGCCAGAATATCTTCTTAGATTTTTATAAGGATTAATTGACAATTATGATCATCATCAACATGTCACTTCCAAAGTACATTTGATGATATCAAGACTATAGAGACATACAAACCCTAGGGTTGTAGATCTATTGTCTATTCAATTGTCATTCCTCATTATTATGAGGAAACTTGCACATTGCAACAATATACATTATGTGTTCAACTGCAAGTACAATATCTGGATCATGAGTCCATCCATGATATTTTACTAGTTATTATTGAGTATAACATTTAGTGGGTTTAATGAAAGATTATCTGAAATAAGAAATTTGCATAAGTGCATATATTTATATATATATATACATATTTTACTTTGATTTAGGAATTTTTATATCAAAGTTGTCTTGCATTGTCAACACTGAAAGTTCATTCCCTTAATCACTTTTAATGTAAGAGATATACTTACCATTATATCTCAAGCAAGATTTGGGATCTCCTTCCTTATCTTTGTTACATCCCAATAATATGAGAACCTGTGACTCTGATAAAAAGAAGCAGGAACATATTCCGCCTTGCAAGTATAACTTACATCTCCCAATTCGGTCTTCAACACCAGAGCCCACCATCCCTAAGGCGATGTTGACTTGTCATTAATTGAACCAACCGTCAACAGGAATACAACTCGCTATGCGCAATCCAATATTGCCCCAATAATATGAGGACCCGATATTGGGGTCACTACGCATATGTCCTTACTCTTTCGAGAAGCGAAGAGCCCGATCCAAATGGTTTGTATGCAGGAGATGTCATTTCAGATAGGCGTCTCTGACATACAATCTCTGGCGACGGAACCCTTCGACTTGACGGGAGACCAAGGATGTCACTTATGTGATCCTCCAAATCATATTCAAATTCTAATTAATCATTATGAATCACATTCATTTTGATTAATTCTTCCAAGGGAAATAACACATCTATTTATAATAGAGTGTCTTAATTTTAATTGGATTCCAATTAATAGAATCATATTAAATTAATGATCCAATTAATATCCAACAAACAATCTTTATTGTTACTTGAATTATGGTCTTATCTCAAATACGTATTATTTCAAATTTCAATAATTATAAATACATCATGATTTATTAAGCATTATACTAACCCTACCCGTTGTCATGGACAGTACTGACGGGAGTGGGACAGACCGCACACGGTGCAACCTGCTACCCCAACGCTTCCCGACTAGACACCATATCCACCTCGGGAAAGCATAATGCAAAATAGATCACTTTGTACTTGAGATGATCATCAGTTCTTAAACCAAAATTATACCATATAATAATAATAATTAAAACAATTTTGATGAACATTATAATGAGATTTGCTAAACAAATCCGAAATCCTATTCAAGCAACATGTTTGTTGGAATGTAGATCATGTAAACCATGTGAGCAATTAGTGATCTATATCACATATAATCAAGTATTGGTTAAGGCAATGTCATTTATGGAAATAATTGTCATCAAATATTTCACAAATATTTATGCACAATTATTCCAGGAAATTAAATAATTTAATTTCACTAATTGATTAAATGACAATCACTACGTTCTTGATTAGGAAAGTATTTCCAGCTGTAACCCTCACTTACTAAAAATATCATATCTCAATTAATTTAAATCCAAATTAAGCAAAATAAGTTCCTAATGTTTGCTAATTTGATTTACAACAGAACCTAAGTGATTTTCACGCATTTCAAGTCGTATCAAATCCGAAATTAACTCTTTAATTACGTTGAGATTCGCAGTCCCTGAAACTGCGGATACATGTTCACTAAAATGAGCATAACTTGAGCAAACAAAATCGAAATCACGTAAACTCAGATCCTACGGTTTCCTTATTTAATGAAAAACAAAATCCAATTATTATTTTCGTGTTTAAACAATTTAAATAGTGCCTAAAATAATCTTAAAACAGAGATGCGAAATTGAAATGCAAGAAAACTTTCACAAATCCTAATGAACCCAAGTCGTCCTCGGTTCATGGATCACATCCAAAACTTTCGACCTAAGGCTCTGATACCACATGAAGGATATGGTTATATACTCAAGCGCATCACGGAAGAGTGAGCATCATATCGAATACGACGAAGAACGACTAGTCGGACTAGTTGTTCTTTGCAGCGGAAATTAAAATTTTTCATGTGACGAAAGCACATGATCCAAGAACGCTTCTTGAATCATTTCATCTAAACCACAAACAAGTAATAGGATTACCTCTTGAACAATGGTTGCGATCGATTCTCTAAACCAAGAGACCACCTGTCTCAAGTCCGATCCGATGGAGGAGACGCTTGCAAGCGTGGGGATGAATCACGTGCTTCTCACAATCCATGTTGATGATCCAAGTGGCGGATTTCCTGATCTCGTCACACGAGATCCGACATTTTCTTCACGAGCGAGGCACACCGAAGGAGACAGAGATCTACGAGCAAACGATCGGGCAGCATAACGACGACGCTTCGACGATGGAGACTCCCTCTAGGGCATCCATGGTGGATGGCCATGAGAGAGGAAGAGAGAGGGCTGGCGTGTAGAGAGAAAGAGAGAGAGAGAGAGACATATGTTCTCTTATGTATCAAGAAGAGCAATGGGGTGCCTCTCCTTTTATAATATTTTGGGATCCATGGGAAACACAAATCCAATGGCTCTCATTGATTTGTGTTTCTTTTAATGGCTAAGATTTGTGTTGGTAAAAACCAACAACAATTAATTTAATTTAGATTAAATCTATATTGATAAATCAATACAAATCAATCCCAAATTAAACTAATCAAGCATGGAGATTATGGAATGAAGATTGCCTCCTTCCATAATATTGGCTTTGGTGGCAATCTCATGCCATCTCATGAGATCTCATGAGATTACATTATTCCATGGAAATCTCCAAGATTTACAGTAACACTTGTTTTAAATTATTCTACAAAAATAATTCATAAATATTTTGTGAATATTGCAATCTTGCCATTGGAAAATTGTGAATCACATTCACAACCCAAAATAAAATGTGAATTACATTTTCAATTAGTTATCCAATGTGAATCCAATTCACATCAACATTCAATTAACAAATGTAAATTACAAATAACTCTCTCTTATATATTATAAATCATATTTATAATATATATGACTAATATGGACATTGCTATCCACATTATTCATCTCCATGATCATTAAATCACATTTAATCATCTTGGATCTATATTCTCGTGTGCCCAAATAATATGAATCGCATACACATTATTTACATCTTTGATAATTAAATCACATTTAATTACCTTAGATAACTCTCCTTATAATATGAATAAAAATCATATTATTCATGATAATTAAATCACATTTAATTATCAATTTTCTCAATGCTCGGATACACATATCAATGAAATTATCTTGAACTCTTTCAAGGATAATGCGATTTCTCTGTGGATACTTGGAGATAAGGATATGGCGATTGTATTGTTCCATGTATATTGACTTGGATATTGAGATCATATCTCAAATCCAGATCGCGGGCCTCCCATAGATGCTTGATTAAATCAAGACCGCAAATCTAATCTTCTCATTGCATTTGAATCACATTCAGATCAATGTCCAAATTTAGATCAAGATCAGATTACTTCTATACTTAGAGAAGTCACTAAAATCTAGACTTGTTTCATCACTCCCTAGGAATGGAAGCATCATGGTTATACAATCGTTTATGATCACATCACCCTCAAGTGTTCCCAATACCTATACATCTTGCATACTGGAAGACTCAGAATAAACCCCAAGTATTAGATCAACGTTATACTGTCTACTTCATGGTTTTATCAGTAAGTTTCTAATTCGATCATTGGGAGTTGGTATCGATCATATACATTCCAAAAGCATATATCATATCTAGGTCTTGATCATATACTTTCCAAAAGTATATATCAAACCTACAAATGCAGTCAAGCTTCCAAAGCGAGACGACCGTGCATGGAATTTGATTCTTCCCAATATCTCATGAGTGAGCTCATTTCTTCCGGTTCAATAACTGTACCTGTATGATCCCTTTGAGAGATCGTATTACTCATATGCCCTTACATGCACACCAGCGCACCGGTGCATAGACCTTGATTAGGTCATCAACCTATGTGTCTGCCAAATGTACATACTCAGACATATAGTAACACATCTATCTCCGATCAGAGGATGTGTACATGTATCGTGACATCATATGATATAGGACTTAGGTTATCTCGATCTCGTTAAGTAAAGCTTTGACCTAGCTAATCTGACACCTCCGAATCTCTATTCCTATGCAGAGGACCTACAGCAAGAGGTCGATCAGATATCAACCTAATTGAGAAAGGATTGCTATCTCCTACCCAGGCTGGAGATAATCTCTTAACAATGATTTGACGGTGCTTGTTGAGTCCTCAATCTAACCCTTTAGATACTCATCCTAGCACCATCATCTATGATTCAATAGTTGAATCAAGGATCATGTATACTATTCAGATTTTCACAAATATGATTACGAGATCCATCCATTTGATTATGTTAATAATATATCTCTCAGGAGCGGATGGCCCATAGTCGTACCTAATCAGACCAAGGAGATGGCTAGGACCAACTCTAAAGTTCAACCTAAGGAGACTTCAGAGGATGATGAAGTCAGACATCTTTCCTGGAAAGCAAGTACTTCCAGAAGAAGATTGTGGAGGAGTACAAGATATGAGAAACACATATCAGATTTAGAGACTACGATGGACCTTGTTCCTTCAGACGAGGAGAATGCACATTCAACAGGCATGCCTTATCCTAAAGTAGATAATCCTGTTGTTATTCCAATTGTTAAATATTCATGTTTGAAAAACTCACTTTCTAATTGTAATAAGGAGCATGTTTCTTGTTTCTGAATCTGAGTCTTCACTTCATTCTCTACCTATCCCTATCCCCCGTGCTCTTAGGGTAGGAAAGTGCATCACTAATAATATTATGAAAGACGATCCAAATATGGCATGATTTTGATGAGTATGTGGCTAGTCACACTTCCTTTCAAAAATATTTGAAGGTGAGATGCACACCAAGCAGAGTTAGCAGGAAGAAATCAAACAACTATAGTAAGACATATATTCTTTCGATGGTCATTAATTTTTGTATCAAGAACCAGAGTTTGCCACAAAAGAAGAGAGATTTAGGTGCAAATTTTGCGGTGAGTCATATATATGACATAGCATTTGCGCACACTCTCCTAGAAAATGTTTCTTCGATCAATTTATTACCCTTCTCCTTATATGTGAAATTGAAGTTGGGCCCTTTATACAAATTTAGAGCAATACTTTAGTTTGGAGATAAATCAATGAAAAAGGCTAAGAGGTGAAATCAAGAATTTCATTATCTCTACTGAGGGACAAAATTACAAGGTGGACTTCATAATCCTTGAAATGGATATCCCTCATCATTGGAGAGATTCAAAGATTATCCTTGGGCAACCATTCCTTAGGACCTTTGGAGCACCATTTGACTATCAAATAGGGATGATCAAGTTCTGTTCTCTAGGCGAAGAACTGTAATTACATGTGAGGCAAACAAAATGGCAATGATGTGATTCAGAGTAAAGCACATATTTCTCTTCATTTTCTGAGGCAAACTGCTATATAGTAAACTAAGTTGGGATTTGGGCACAAAATCCAACAATACAAAATGAGGTTCTCTCATTAGGAGAGAACAATGTTCACATAACAATTATTGATTTGGTACCAGAATTCTTGACATGTGCATCACCCTATTCCCTTGATGACACATAAGTCCCTTTGGACTTGTCAGTTCCCATAACTTCAGGAAAATCAAGGGAAGTAGATAATGAGTCGGACGTGGCTTTGGCCGAATCACCGTTTAATTTTGGCGATCCGACTCCTTATTCTTCACTATAGTTTGTGGACAACACTACAGTTACATCATCTCCACTAAGCAGCACGTATCCATATTCAATGGTGGTTCATCCTGATATAACTGACGATTCATCCATGCCAGAGTTGAAACCACTCCCTCCTACACTCAAGTACACTTTCCTTATGGGACCAAGGAATAAGTTTCTTGTCATAATTCATTCTAGTTTGATTGAGGAACATGAGAATTTGTTGTAAGTGTTAGAAAAGAACTGTAAGGCTATAGGTTGGACTGTGTTGGATCTCTTGGATATAAATCCTGCACTTTGTTCACACCATATGTTCGCTGAGGAAAATGCTAGGACTTCCCTGAGTTTCAAAGGAGGCTTAATACAAATCTACAGGAAGTAGTTAAGAAAGAAATTGAAAAATGGTGTGGAGCAGGCTTTATTTACCCTATTTCTGACTCCAAATGGGTGGTACCTTTTCATGTTGTTTCGAAGAAGTAAGAAATTCATATGGTGACAATGAAGAATGAGTTGAGACTGCGACACAAGTACCTATGTAGTGGCATGTTTATGTCGATTATAGGATCCTGAATTCTGCGGTCAAGGAAGATTACTTTCCTTTGCCTTTTATTGATCAAATTTTGGAAAGATTAGCTTGGAAAGAGTTCTTTAGTTTTCTTGATGGATACTTAGGCTACAGTCAAGTAGCAATCGCTCCTTAAGATCAAGAAAAGACCACCTTCACTTGTCCTTTAGGCAGATATGCATTCAAGCGCATGTCTTTTGAGTTGTGTAATGCCCCAGGCACATTTCAGCAGTGCAAGATTGTAGTATTTGTCGAAATGGCTGGGATTTCCTTGAGGTCTTCAGGGAAGATTTTTTGGTTCATGTGATTCATTTAATTCTTGTTTAGCACACTTGGACCGAGTTCTTCAAAGGTGTAGGGAAGTGAATCTGGTACTCTCTTGGGAAAAGAGTCATTTCATGCTCAAGGAGGGTATTGTGTTGGGTATGTAATCTTCAAAAAGGGAATGGAGGTAGATCCTGCCAAGGTAGTTGTGCTCAAGAAACTTGATCCACGACCCAACATCAAGTCAGTAAGGTCATTCTCGGACATGTTGGATTTTATAGAACATTTACTCATGGTTTTTCTAAAATTGCCCGACCACTAACTGAGCTTTTAGGAAAATACACTGAGATCTTAGGAAAATACAGTGAGCTCTTTGTTGATCTCAAGTGTCTGGAGTCCTTTGAGTTTCTTAAAAAGAAGATCTGCAACTCGTCGATTAAGCAAGCTCCTGATTGGTCTCTTCCCTTTGAGATCATGACTGAGGCTTTCGACTTTGCTATAGGAGCTATTTTGGGGCAGAGGCGAGATCGGATCCCTTTTTTTGTTCACCATGCAAGAAAAGTTTTGGATCAAGCTCAGAGGAATTATATAGTGACTGAAAAAGAAATGCTTGCAGTAGTTTAGGTGTTAGAGAAGTTTAGGTCTTTGATTTTATGCTCTAAAGTGACAATTTACACAGATCATTCAACTATTAGGTATCTCATGGAAAAGAACGATGCAAAGGCGTGTCTTCTTAGGTGGATATTGTTACTTCAGGAGTTTGATCTAGAAATTAAGGATAAACCTGGAGTCAAGAATGTAGTAGTTGATCATTTTTCAAGAATTGAAATTAAAGATTTGCCTAATTCTAAGCCTATTCGAGAAACTTTTCCAGACAAATCTATTTATGCTGTAGATTACCTCCCATTATATGCCAACATGGTTAACTTCCTTGTCTCCAAGCAAGTTCCTCATGGCTGGACTAGATGCAATATAGACTAGTATATTGGATTCGAGGAAATAACATTGGTAGGATCCATTCCTTTTCTTCAAAGGACCGGATTGTATCTAGAGAAGGTGTATTCCTCAAGAGGAATATACGAGTGTCCTCACATATTGTCACTCACTTGAAGCCGGAGGACATGACTCAGGAAAAGGAACCGCTCACAAGATATTGCAATGTGGTTTCTATTGGTCGACCTTATTAGAGATGTAGCTGATTTTGTACAGCCGTGCCATGTTTGTCAGAGAATGGGAGGGACTATTGGTTCTATAGATGAAATGCCCATGCAACCTGTAATTTTTTGTGATGTTTTTGATGCTTGGGGCATAGATTTCATGGTTACTTTCCCTAATAGCCAAGGTTTTGAGTATATATTGTAAGTGGTGATTAGTTATCAAGATGGGTGGAAGCTATCCCAACCTGAAATGCTGATGGGAAAAATATTTGAGATTTTATCAAAGATCATATTATTTTAACGTTCGGTTACCTATAGTATTGATTTCTGATCGGGGTATCCATTTTGTGAATTGATCGATGAAATCTTTAGTCAAGGACTATAAATTTGAGCACAAGATAACTAGTCCTTACCACCCTCAATTGAATGGCATGGCAGAGGTTTCTAAAAGGGAGGTGAAGAGTATTATCAATAAGTTAGTCCATCTAGATAGAAAGAATTGGTCTCAGAAGTTGGATAAAGTTTTGTGGGCTTACAAAACGACCTACAAAACACCACTTGGTACTTCACCTTTTTGAATGATTTAGAACAAGCCTTGTCATTTGCATGTTGAGTTAGTACATAAACCTGAATGTGCTATAAAACAGATTAATTGGAGTTGTCACTTAGGAAAAATTTGTAGAGACCTTGACAAAAATGAACTAGTGGAAATTCGTAACTGAGCATATGCCAACAACACCATCTATAAGGATGATATTAAGAAGAGGCATGACTCGCATATTAGATGTAAAAACTTTGTTCGTAGACAAAAGGTATGGTTAGTGCAAAGTTAAGGATTTTACACGGGAAACGTAAATCAAAGTAGATGGGTCCTTTCATTGTTATGGAAGTGCAAAAGAATGGTAGTATAGAAATCTCAGAATTATCAGAGCACATCCTTTTTGGTTAACGGGAAGTTACTCAAGAATTTTAAAGACTCATCAGAAAGATGAACTCCTGAAGAAATAATCAACTTCATGCCTATTTATATAGTTCCCAACCTATCAAAAAAGGCATGAGTATCAAGACATATTTATCATCTCCTAAGATTCGTCGTCTTGAGATTCAATTAACAGTGATTCCTTCACTAAGCTTCCTATTCTTTAGACCTAGGTCTATTTTCAACCTAAGTATGGGGGAGGGTCCAATTTCGTTCTGATTTTCCCCCTTGGGAAACATAATTTGTAATTCATATATTTATACTTAAGCTATTTTCCAACTTAAGTATAGGGGGACCTGGGTCCTTATTGTCCTTTAACTGATTCTTTTACTCATGATGCATCTGTGATTCTGAATTAGTTTGTTTTTATTCTTTTATACTTAGCATGAGCTATGGCTTCATTTCACTTTGTGCTATAAGGGCATAACAAAAGCTAAGTATAGGGGGTCTACCGTATATATTGCATATATACTTTAGCCATAGCTCATATTGTTAAAATTTTTGAAAGTATTGGGGTTATGGGTATAGTATTACATTTTCGAAACATATTTGTGTAAAAATATTTTGAAAATAATTCTTGAAAACTTTATTATTTGACATAGTTTTCAATAACATGGTTTGCAAAAATCATTTATAAAATATTTTTGAAAATCTACATATTTAAGTGACAATGTTTGCAAAAAAAGTTTTCAAAATTCTCTTTACAAAACTAAGGTGTAAATGAATCTAATTAATTAATTAATACTATAAATTAAAAAATTATTAATTGAAAAAAGTTCCACTATCCTCTAATTTGTCTCTTCAATTTCCTTTGTCTTAATTACACCTCAGAGGTTGTGACGTTTCTCTGAACCGTCTTGTCATTCTTATTTATAAGGTTCTCTTTCCTTAAAATATTACAAGGATCTGATATGGAGAAAAATTTGGATATAGATTATGTATTCTGGAAGATTAAGTTGATATGAATCTTTCTAAAAAGAGTGATTCCAACTAAGGAGGGTGATCTTTTGATAGAAGAACTTTATATGGAAGTTCCTTTATTGTTTCTCAAGGATGTTTATTTGATGAAAAATCACCTTTCTTGTAAGTTAGGTCATTCCTCTTTGTCTAGTTTTTTTTCTTTTAAGAAAAACCCAAAAGTCTATCGTAGGATTTCAGGGATCAATTCATCTTCACATGATAATGAAGAATTTTGAGGCTTCCCATGTAGGGTTAAATATTACTTTTGAGGAGAATGGCATCATTCTAATGGGATAAAATTTCAAGTTGATGAAGATCTTTCTTACTCAGATTCAGAAGATTTCTCCATTAGGAAAAAGTAGTTAAAACATGAGGCAGACTGCGACTTTAAACCTCAGAGATTTGATCTTAATTTCTAAGGAGCTGAAGTATGTAATGATATGTTGGGTATCTTTGTATCACATCTCCGTGATATCCTGTCAAAGTTACTTAGAGTGTTTTAATAAAGCTCATAATTCTTGAAATTTATTGTAAAAATTTCTAACTTATTAATTGGTATCTTTTCTTGACACATTTTCACTATACACTCAAGGCTTGAGATGATATTCAACACTTCATTTAAGGAATCCCCAGACTTAGATTTATCATATATTAATCATTAGGATCCTGGACTTAAGAATTCATACTCTCCTAGTTGTAAGATATGCATGCTCTATCCTATGCTTAATCTCCCTTAAAAAGAATTTGACTTTTACTCACATGCACGACTGCAATGATGATTGAGATGAGTCAAGGTATCACTAAGGAAACCAGGATTGGAGGTTTGAGTTTGGACTTGATTCCTATGATGGTCGAGGATGGGATAAAATTAATGATGGCTTCATGAAACCTGAGTGTCAGCATCTTATCTAGTATGGGACTTGTTCTCATGCTATCTCTTGATTAAACCAAAAGTGCCAGGGTGTGATGACATTAATTAATAAGTTGATCAGTGTGCGCCAATCTTTTGATAAAAGCAGTGGAGCTAGCTAAAATAAAGAAAAAAATTATAAACGAAAAGCTCTCATCATACAAAGTAAAATATATATCAAAGAGTTACCACCAAAGGCAAGTGCTCCCAACCATTTCTAAGTGACCATTTGGACAAAGCTATTTAGGACCAGGAGTCGGGTTAGCACCCAAAAAGTGCCCTGCATCCTAAATGCTACAAGTCTGGGTGTAGAAGGTATCAAAGATACTAAAAAAGGCAAACCCGATGTATTCCCAGGAAAACAAGTGCAGACAACTCCAACCTCTCTTGACGGACACACTGATTGGCTCAATCAGAATAAAAATGGGTTGCATTTTGGCACTAGAGAGAGAACCGTGTTCCAAAGAGAGGAAGAGAAAATAAGTACACAATCCTATATCCTACATAATTAGCCTTCCATTTTTCCTTTTAAAATATGACAAACTAAAGAGACAGTGGATTGAAGAAACACTAGATTTATTCCCTAGAGTTGAGGGTTGGGTCCTTAGGGGAATTTTCAAGATTGGAATTGTTGGTGATGTTTTGATTCTACTCTCTTGTTGCAGTCAACACTAAGTCATAATCCTTATATTAATGTATACATTGAGAGTCTGACAATTAGAGTAGTTGAATTCCTTTTTGATTAATACTTGGATCAACTCAGAGTTTTAGGATTCTTAAACCTTAGTATTCTAGGACAAATCGAGCCTTGTATAACTCACATTCACATGTCAGGGATCTTACTAATTAATCTAACCAATTCTGTATTAAATCAAGGACGGGCTTAGCTTAGGTATAGGGGGGCGATAAATTCCATAATTATCAGCTTAATTGATCATATTTATCCCCTTTACTTAAGTGAATAACATGATTCATTGACTAAATAACACTAATTGCTAATCCATGTCTTGTATATAATTAACACTAATCAATATATATTAATAAAGTGTAATATTTATGTATTTATTTCTTTTAAAAATCAAATAAAATTTATAATAAATTTGTATATAAATAAATTAATTTAAAAAAAATAAGCAAAATATTTTTTTATATAGTATTTAGTAGTATTTAATTTTTATCGATATATAGATAACTCTGATCTCTTTGACTTCTACATGAAAGTTGTAGATCTCATCGAGATCTACAACTTTTATGTTCAAACTTTTTCCAAATAAGCCTCTAACTATTTTTTTCTTGATTTTACTTTGAGTTATCAATTTTCTTAAATTTCTACTGGACAACGTGGCTATTCCAGAGCACACCGTATAGCCCGCTCATTGTGCTCCACTTGTGCCTAATCTTTGCCATATGATTGATTCTTGATCAGACAAATCTTACCTGCCCATCTGTGCCCTTACAAGAACCATTGGATCAAAAGATCTAACGGTTCTTGTTTCTTCTTCAACCTCCCGCAGTTCCCTTTCCCCTCCGCAAACTGACTAACTCCTCATTTTATCCCAATCTCTTCTGGATCCCTTCCGACCAGTTGCCACCTTGATTCCCTACATTTAACTCCCCATATTAACTCCAACCAACCATTATTTCCTAAACCTAACTTCCCTACCCAAGGCAAAGGAGTAAACTTCCCATGAAACCACCCACAACCTCCGCTTTATCCTTCTTCAAATACCCCACCGCCGCCTAGTACAGCGGTTGTCCACCACTTTAAGGAATTTCACCCCTGCCTCTTTGAACCTCCGGTGACAGTGAGAGGCCCAGATCGAGTGTCAATACGAGTGTAATACCGACGAGATCCTCGACCAAAATTGCCAAGTTACAGCCCAAAACTCGAGGTTGTTTGAGTTGGAATCCTTAGACAAGAATTCCATGCGAAGATTTTGAAAGTTCGAGCTTCACGTATAGGCTACTGATTCAATCGCATTAGCATCATTTTCCCCTCTTCAAATTTCAGGTCAATCTTTACTCAGCATCACTGTGTATTTTTTCGGATTTTTACTTAAGGCATAGTTACAACATTTTCATCCATTGAATCTGAATAAACTATCGCCTACTATTCTTTGTTCTCGCGAAGTATCATCATCATCAATCTACAAATCAATTTATGTTATACTTCGACCTTATATCCTCTTCTGCATGAAGAAGGAACTCCATTAGGGATATATCTCCATATTCATGCAAACATACAATCATCTTCATAGTCAAGTCATTTTATCTATAAGAAACTCAGCTTTTGTCTGAATTAACACTACAAGAGTCGAAGAAGTCATCAATGGACGGATTTCACGATGAAGCTCCAATCTGGAGTAGGGTTCCTCATGTATCTTCTATGTTACCCTCTAAAAATCACTCTAAGATCTCTGCCATCGATTCTCCATCATCTCTAGCCGTTCAAGATGACTCACCTACATCCAAAGCATCCCTGGGAGCACTACGGAGGAAAGGAGGTCTCGCCGGAGTCCAGATCTTGTGCCACCACTCGTGGTGATGTTATTTAGAGGAGAAGCTACAGTTACCGTCAGATCAACCTAATTTAGGGATGTTCTGACAGTTGATAAAGGCCACATCGCGCATTCCATTACCTCAGGCTCGGACATCGAGCTTAAATCCATGTCACCAACCAAAGCACCATTAGAAGACACGTGGCACACGACTCCTCTACCGAGCCTCTTCCATCACGTGATTGGTGCATGTAAAGGGGAAAATTGCAGTAAAAGTTCAAATATTTCTTGATATTATAGATAAATCCTTCTACCTATTTAATATTTAAACTTTAACCCTTACAGTTTTTATTATTTACATATTTATCCCTATCAATCCTTATATGTTATAAAACTTGGAAGTTTCTATCGTAGTTGTACCGCTAGATTCCTTGTTGAATATCTTTTAATCCTGAAGTCCAATTAACGTAATTTTGGTTTCATATGAAAGCTAGTTTGACATTCTATCTTTTAATAGCATGCGTGGTTTTCACACATTAATTGTCAACGTTTGAAAGCTTTGATTGATTGTTGTATTCTAGTTTAATTCAAATATTATGTATGCTCATTTTTATTACTTCAAGCATGATTCTCTTCAAGATCTATTATTTTTGAATGCGAATCATCTTTTGATCATTAAAAGACATAATTACTGAATAAATTATCAGAATGGAAAAGCTAAGATTTTGGGATCAATTTTTTTTGAAATAATTCCCTAAGGAAGTAATTAAGGGTTTTCAACCGAGTTTCTCGTTGTAAGTTTCTTTTAAGTGTTGATCTCCTATCTGTCTTGTGTATGCATCTATGTTTGCATTTAATTTATTGGCATAAAAATTGAGTTAAAGTTTTAAGTTAATTGTGTGATATGCATTAGCTCACAGTAATAAATCTTTAAATTATTGTCAAAATTTATTTGTCCTCTGAAGTTAATCATTAAAGTGCTCACATCCTTATGTTCGACCCTGTACTTCCCAGGTTATAAATTAAAGCAGAGGATGTCATTAAATTTTCTCTCGGTTATGTATCAGATGCTAAGTGCATGTTGACGAGTCGTTGAATACGATGTATAATATGCACACGTTGTAGTATGTGTACTTAGAGAACCAGTCAGAACTGAGAAAGGATCTCCGTGAAGAGCATCTCGGCTTTAATTTACATCCCAGGCAAGTCCAGGGTCGAACATAGGGAGGCAAAGGAACAACTTTGGAGTTAATTCAAAAATTAAGATCTAGAATTCCAATGTATATTTTTTTTATATTTTTTATGAAAAAAACAAATGCAAAAATGCAATATGCGAGTGGATTAAGTTACTAAGAAATTACACAACTTATCTAAATTAATTTTAATATGAAATTAATCCAATCTCGCCAAATTATATTTTTATAGTAAACTTAATCCAATGATGAATGCAACATATATATTTTTCATTTTTGGGGTTAAAATGCAACAATTAAAAATGCATACTTTTTATGGGTTTTTCACATTTTTTTAAAGAAACAGTAGCAAAAATTATGAAAAAATTACTGGAATTGAAACATGATGCAAGGATACTGTAGTAAAGTTTTTGGAATTTCCGGACAAAATATGAATTTTTTATTGATTTTTAATGGAAACATAGTGATAATGAGTAATTAATTCCTAATAAATCCACTTTATCAAATTAATAAGATTGAAAATTATCTCAGAAAAGGTATTTTCACATGAAATACATGACAATTGAAATTTTGCGAAAGTGATGTATGTGGATTTAATTAAAAATCAAATATCAAAATCACTCTACATTTTATTTCAGGCATAAGACAACTCCAATTGAGATGAAATTTTGACAGTAATTAGAACATATGTCATTGCATCATTCCTCATTTTTGTGAAATTTTCTGAGTAACTATGAGTGAGATATGAGTTTAAGATCTCAAAATGGGTAAGATATGAAATATTTCAGTTAAACATTTTTAAACAAATACTCAAAGACTATAAAAATATCAATAAATATCCAAGTGGTAGATAATTAGTTGCTCAAAATCAAGACATTTTTCATTGAATAAAATGATTCAAAATTTTGGTCCAAATTAATACAAAAACAGAGGGTTATCCACGCAAAACAAAAATAAACTTAAATAAAACAAAACAAAAACAAGGACTGTTTTGTAATTACAAAAACATAACGGGAAGTATATGCAATTTTTACAAGAAAAAAATAAAAAAAATTGGACCTTCTTCTTTCCAGGTGCGCGCGTGGCTCGATGAGGACCTGGGGTCAGGCGGCGCCTCCCACGTATGGTGACGGCGGGGAGGACCGTGCGGTCGTGCGGGATGCCGACAGTGTGAAGGGCGGCTAGCGGAAGTCAGCGCGGGGTGGTCGCAGCTTGGGCTGGCATGGAGCTGCGGTGGGGAAGCTGAGGAGGCTGGTGGCGGCGGTCGGAGATGTAACTACGGAGGCTGTGGCCACTGAGGGAACCTCAGGGAGACGGCGATGGCATGCGGCCGCGCGCGGAGTGTCAGCGTTGACTGGTTGACGCACAGGGTTACACCGGCAGCGGCGGCGGCGGTGGGTTCTCCCCACCGTTGCAACGGGTTTTTTTATTTTTTTAATTATTTTTTTGATATTTTTTATTGTTGGTGATGCACAATAGTTTTTTTTAAATTATTTTAAACACAGAATGCAAATGAATAAAAAATGTGGTGATGGTGTGATGGATATGGTGAATGGTGGGAAGATGAAGATGGTGGGTAATGTGATGTGCTAAAAAATTGCAAAGATAAAAATGATGACAAGATGAAAATAAAATTACCTACGATGGATATGGTCGCCTAGGTTGTGCTCATGAGAGAACGATCTTCATTCGAATCACCGGCGAGCAATGAGCTCGAGCAGCGCACGGATGCGGCTACGACAATTGAATCTCACCAGAGAGAGGGTTGTCGTCGCTCGACCGTGGTTGCATCACTGTCACCGATTCAACTCTGGGAACTAGGCTCTCCTCACATAATGATGAATTCTGTGCAAAATGAGGAGGATGAGATGTATATAAAGAGAAAACATGAAAAGTTATTAAAGTGGTGGATGGGAGGTTAATAAAATAATGGGGTTGAATTAGAAGTTAGAAAATATGGTGGAATGATGGAGTTGAATGGTGGTTATTGTAGAGAAAGGGAATTAAATAATAAAATAAATAATAAGATAAAGTAGGCTACTAAAATACAACAAAATATAAAGAAGAAAAATAGTGGAGAATTTACAAAGGAAGACACACAACATGTACATCTAGGTCCCAAAACCAACTTTTGCAAATGAGCTCCCATTTTAATGAAACCACTTCCGTTGGATAGATAATTTTCTAATTGAATTTTAAAAGTGATTTTGGCGGATTTTTAGTTCAAACGGACGACAATTTGGCCGGGAAGTTGGACTTTATGGCTTTTTCTCTTTGGGATCTAGGAACATTCATTTGAGATGAAATTTATTTTATTTTTTGTATTTTTATGTACATTATTATGAACAAGTTAGAGAAAAAATAGCCAAAAAGGAGTTGAAATGAAATTATTAAAAATACATGATGTTTTGGATTATTTACTTGTGAGAAGCTCCTTTAATTTTTGCGGCTTTTTTATTGTTAATTTATTTTGTAAAAACTAATATACGCTAATTAATGTGTTTTATTTACAAGAGCAATTTTGTTAATTTATTGATTTTATGGACATTTATTTGGGATTGTACTCAGAGATTTTGCTAAGATCAAGATATTGAGATGATGAATCGTGGATTCATCACCCCCCTATACTTAAACTTTGTTAGTCCTCTAGAAAATAAAGAATGAATAAGTTGGAATAACCCCTGACTATGCATGTTAATACAAGACTTGATCTGTTCCAAAACTCTCGGCTTTAGAGATCCTAAAATTCTATGATGAACCAAGCTCTAGTTAAAAGGTATCCAATTTCCCTAATCATTAGACTCTCTTTGTGTACATACATAGTAGGGATATTACTTAAGTGTTGACTGCAGTTACAAGAGTAAAGTCGCAACGTCACTCAAGGTTCCAATACAAGAGACTCTCCTAAGTACTCGACCGTCAACACTAGGGAATAAACCATTTCTTGCATCCAATCCACCTTCTCTTAGTTGTCAGACTTAAAAGTGTAGATGGAAGGCCAATTGATGGAGGGCATAGGATTGTGTCATTTCTTCTCTCCCTCTCATTGGAACAAGGATCCTCTCGAGTGCATTATTACTCTACGCATATTTTTGGTGTTGATCAGTGCATCTGTCAAGAGAAGTTGGAGTCGTCTACACTTGTTTTCTTGGGAGTACACCGGGGTGTGCCTTTTTTGAGTACCTATCGTACCTTCTACACACAAACTTGTAGCATTTACGATGCAAAGCCCTTTTTTGGTGCAATCCCGACTCCTGGTTGGGAGCGCTCGCCTTTGGTGGAAGCTCTTTGATATTTGACTTTGTGGAAAGAGAGCTTTTCTTTTACATTTCATTGCTTTGTAATATTTTTTGGCTAGCTCCACCACTTTTACCAACAGTTGGCGCACACTGATCAATATTTTTTTATCACACCTGGCACATAGGTAAATGTCAAGAGATAGTACAAGAACCATGTTCTCATGCTAGCTAAAGGTGCTGATAGTCAGGTTTCAAGAAGCCTTCGTTGATTTTATCCCATCCTCGAGCATCATCAAATCAAGACCAAACTCAAATCCGTCATCCCAGTTCCTCAAGTAAAATTTCAATTCATCTCATCATAACTACAGTGGTGTATGTGATATGCTGATCATATTCTTAAAGTAGATACTAAGCATGCAATGTAGCACACAAATCTTTCAAACTAGGGAAATGTGAATAATTAAGTCAAGAACCCTAATGACTAAGGATGGTTAACTCAAAATCTCAAGACCACGTAAATTAAGTGTTCTTGATCATCACAAGTCTTGTGTGGAAGTGAATGTGTCAGAAATTAAACCAACATATTAGTTAGTTTTTTCTATTGATTTTTTAGAGGAAAAGAAGAAAGTTTTTTTTAGAAAAATTTTTCTTCTTCTTTTTTTTCTTTAACAGTTTTTAAAAAAAAAGATAAGTAAATAAGAAAGGACATTTTTTAAAAGGTTATTTTAAATAAATAAGGAAAAAGTTCAAGTTTTTTTGAAAAGGTTTTTTTAAGTTTTTTAAAAAGATTTTTTTACCCACCTCGTAATTATTGTATAATATATACAAAAATACCGTGAAAGTACGAGCTATGGGTAAAGTATATATGTAATATATACACGCCCCCATATACTTAGCAGGTGTTATGTCCTCAGAGCACAAGAAGAGAGAAAAAGGACATAGCTCGTGCTAAGCGTAGGATGACTAAAATAATAAAAAGTATAGAAGTCGATCCGCCCCCCTATACTTAGGCTTTGGTCAGCCTAAGTGTAGAAGAAGAGCAAAAATGAGGCGGACGAGGTCAAGAGGAGAAATGGATGAATGGATGACTATATACACATGGTGGGCATTAGTTCCCCCTATACTTAGGCTCAACCTAAGTATAGGACGCTAGTAAGTGTGAGAACCGATGTGATCTGGAGAATATACAAAGAAGGGAGAATGTACAAGAGGAATGAATCTTCTAAGATGTAGAATCTTGATGTTGCATCTTCATGAAGAGTGATATGATGTATCTACTCTGTACTCACTCTGCATGAAGTTGATGACCTAGACTTGGACTAACTGTTCTTTTGAACCTACAAAATGCTTCAACAGTTGTCCATTTACCACATGAGATTGTGCACCATCTGTGAGATCAACTATCTCTACACTTCCATTCTCGTGCACTTTCTTAACAAATAAAGAGACCCGTCCATTTAGATTTGAGCTTCCTATGGAACAACTTCAACCTGGCACTGAACAACCATACCTTTTGTCAAGGGACAAAGTCTTTGCACCTAATGTGTTGATCATGCCATCTCTTTACTTTGACCTTATAAATCAAACTGATGTCATATGCCATGTTTCAGATTTCCACGAGCTCGTTCAAGTTCAAGTCTCAACAAAGCTTCCCTAGGTGACAACTTCAATTAATCTTCTTAATTGCCCACTCGAATTTATGTATCAATTCTGTGGGCAAATGGCATGGCTTGCCATAGATCATTTTAAATGGTGAAGTACCCAGTGGTGTCTTGTAGGCTGTCCTATAGGCCCACAAAACTTGTTCCAAGAGTTGAGACCAGTTCTTCCTATCGGGACTAACCAATTTCCTGCAAAATATTCTTCATCTCTCTGTTCGAAACCTCTACCATGACGTTGGACTATGGGTGGTAAGGACTAGTAACTCTATGCTCAAATCCATAGTCCTTGGCTAAATATCTCATATCTCGGTTCACAAAGTGGCTACCCCCATCAGATATCAAAACTTTTGGCATCCCAAACCTAGCAATAATATGGTCTCTCACAAACTTACAGACAATCTTGCTGTCTACGGTTCGGGTTAGGATAGCCTCAACCCACCTATAGAAATAATCAACCTCAAACAATATGTACTCATGTCCTTAGCTGTTGGGAAAGGGATCCATAAAATATATGCCCCATGCATCAAAAACATCACAAATAATCACTGGCTGCATGGGCATCTCATCTCTTTGTCCAACTGTCCCTCCCATCCTTTGACAGATCAGGCATGACCGTACAAAATCAATAGCATCTCTAAACAAGGTCGGCCAATACAATCCACATTGATGTACTTTGTCAGCGGTTCTCTTTCTTGAATGGTGTCCTCTAGCCTCAAGTGAATGACAATATGTGAGGATGAAGGATATGGTATTATCCTCAAGATCATTACGGAAGCGTGATCGTTGTATCGAATATGACGCAGAACGACTAGTCGTACTAGTGATTTTGTGCAGTGGAATTTAAAAAATTTTCATGCCATGAAACCACATGATCCAAGAACGATTCGCGTATCATTTCATCTAGAACCACAACAAGTATAAAGAATACCTCTTGAAGCGTAGTTGATCTAGTCTTTAAGAGAAGAGACCTCCTGTCTCAAGTCTGATCATCGGAGAAGACGCTTGCGAGCGCGGGGATGAACCACGTGATCCTCGCAATTCAACAAGATGATCCAAGCACGGTGAACTCCTAATCTCGTCGTACGAGATCGAACATCTTCTTTGTGAGTGTAGCACTCAGGGAATACAGAGAAAGGAAGAACGTCGAAGCGGCGGCGCAATGGCGAAGGTGACGACGAAACTCTCCCTTAGGGTTTGGTGGACGGCCACCAAGAAAGAGAGAGAGAGTTGGCGTGTGAGAGGAAACGAGAGAGAGATTTGCTACAATATTTCATAGCATTAGAGAGCATGGTATGACTCTCTATTTATAGGGTTTTGAGATCCATGGATCTTGATGAATACCCATTCATCACTCTTTATTCTTATATTTTAGCTACAAAAACCTTTGCAAATACATGTATATTCATGTAAATACAAATAATTACCAAAAGCATGCATTATGTAGAAGCTAATAATTAGCATGTTTTTGTGCAAAAATAAAAGAATAAAGAGACAAAGAAAAAGAGGGAGATATTTAGAATAAATATTGAGCGACCTAATTCCAAGGGAGGGCTCAGCATGTGCCTGACCGCATAAAAGCCAAAGTAGAGAGAGATAGGGAGCTCATGTGTGTAAATATCCTTGTAAATAGAATAAAAATATTTTCCTCCAAAATTAGAATAAAATGGGCTTTGTATATATTTGTATAGATTTATAAATACAAAATATGATAAAAATAGAAAAAATTAAAAAGAAAATAAAAATAACTCCCTTGTACATATCCACCTTGTACAAACAACCACATCCATATTTATTTAACCTTGTAAATAAATAAATTTAAATCCCTAAAAATTTGTATATATTTTATCTTTTATGTTGTAAATAAATAAAATAAAAACCAAAAAAAACAAAAACCAAAATAAAAAGAACAAAATTAAAAACCAAAAATAACATTGTACATATACCATGTATATAGATGTATATATCTATTTATTTCACCCTTGTATATAAATAATAAAAATAAAATAAAAATACCTTTTAATCCTAATTTTATGCTATAAATAAAAAATATATAAAATAGGAATAAAAATGCACAAAAATAACTAATTAAAAATCAAAAAAATTAAAAATCAATGTTGTATATATACCTATATAGTATACTATATTGTAAATACCCTATTTTTGTTTCAAAAATTTCATTAAAAATCACAAAAAATAGTTTATAAATAAATAAACAATTTTTATGTTTTAAGTTTTTTTTTAATTCAGCTTTTTTCTATTTTATTTTGAATTTCTAAAAAATTATGACCTGGAAAATTCTTATTGGTCCACGGGGAACGTTGACATCCGGTCAACTGCCCCTCGCGGACCTCTTTCTCGCGGGTTTGGATTTTTTGCCCGACTTCTCTATCTTCTCCCCTCCAGACCCGATCACCTCACACCCAAACCCAGGGTCCAACTCGTTCTTGCCAGATCCGACACCCTCGCCGGCATGCCCTCCTCGGGGTCCGCGCTCTGAGCTGCCCTACCCGATCGATTTTAGCCGGACCCCTGGCTGTATAAATTCCGAGCTCCGCCTCCTCTTCTTGGCATCTTTGGCTTCCCATCCTCTATCCCAGGACCTCCATTGCCATCCTCGAGGTGACAGCTCGTCGTTGGCCGTGTCGCAGAGAGGAGAGGGTGTCCGGACCTCAGATCCGGCGTCTTCGTGCCGCCGTGCTCCGCCTGAAGGTAGAGCTCGAGCCTCGGGCCTCGACGACCCGCGAGGCGACGACCCAGAGCTCCCTGAGCTCAAGCCCAGTCGACCCATCCACCCAGGTAGCCGTAGTTTTCTTTCCTTGTCTTTAATTTTGATTTTCGCCCAAATCAGGTCGTCGCCGATGACCTTTGATTCCAACCACCCTAGTCTTCGTCCCGACCATCGGAATCGTCCATCACGATCGCCTTCCCCTCGCGCATCTTCTCCGCCCATCCATTCAACCCAGCTCGCACAGGAGCTGGGGTTTCGAGCTCCTCCGCTGTCGCATCGTCGGAGCTCGACCATCTCGCCGCACCGATCATATCCACCACCGCTAACGGGGTCGAGGCACTTTGCCCTCTATCCAGGAGTCTTCTGGTGCCATTTTGCAGGTATGACGAGGACTGTCTGAGGTCCTCCAACTCGAGCCCAGGAGCTTCTCCTTCTCTGGAGTCGACCGAGCTCTCCGGAGCTCCGTTGTTCCATCGGAGGCGTCCTACAGACGCGGGAGGCCAAGGCGAAGCTCCTCCGATATTCAGCAGCCCGCGAGGAGGTCGGGAACGCACGCAGCAAGCCGACGAAGGTCGCCGGCCATCAGTTCTTCCTCGACCTCCAGAAACCGTTGGATCATCCTCCAGCTCCAGATTCAATTCGAGCCATCCATTCCAGGAACGCCAGCACCGCACGATTGTGAGGAGGGTCGATCCAGACCGTTCAATCCGGACGAAGAAGCAACACCTTTCCCCAACCGTCGGATCACGTACGTGGCAGCTTCTCAGCCGTTGGATCGCGCCAAGGGTTTTAGTAGCGAGGCATCCCCTATTCTGGACCGTTGGATCTCCACGTGGCGCGCGCTCAGCCCTTGGATTGTTAATAAGGGGTAATTGCTCTTAGGCCCCCCTGTTTGTTTTATTTCGTAGTGAATCCTGTAAATATAGCTTTTAGTTGTTTTTATTTTGGTACTTTTGCATTTAGGACCCTGTAGTGTTTGGTAATTGCTTTTATACCCCTACCTGTAGTGGATCACGTGCGTCGACACTTGTTTGTTTGGGTTAATTGCATGAATGGCCTTGTGGTTTCAAGGTGTTATTAAATGAATTTATCGTTTTGTTATTTGCAGAAATACCCCTGTGAGTGTTGAATTTGTGCATGCGCGTTATATTTTGGGTATTTTACACAGAGGCCCCTGGACTTTTAGCACTTGTTACTAAGTAGTCCAGGAACCTTAGTTTCCTTGCAAATAGGTCCCTGAGTGCCCAGGTCATGCGCCCCGCACGTGCAACCTTGGAGAAATTGCATCGGACCCCCTGGACTTTTCACTATTTGCGTACAGGTACCTGTGCACTGTATCCTTCTTTTTATTTTTAATAAAATAGCAAATTAACTCCAAATTTAATGAAAATTGGACACATGGCTCCTGCCATGGTGTAAAATTTTTATAAATTTTGTAGACATTTTTTATTGCATTTATTATTTTTAAGAAATTCAAAAACATGCTTTTTCTTTATTGTCTAACTTTAAAATTCACAAAAAATATTAAAACACCTTTAAAAATTACAAAAAATTAAGTAGTGCTTATTTTGCCTTGTTTGATTTTCTGATTAATTTTGATCATTTTTCACTGTATAAAACCCATAAAAATTACAAAACACTAAAAACCCTATAAAAATTCTAATAATTAATTGAAAAACCCAAAAATAATAATTCCAGTGGCTAAATTTTCCTTGAATTTTCTTCTTTACAGGAAAATTACCTCCTGGTGTTAATCGGCCATTTTCCATTTTAAATTGGCCCTTGACACCTGGCTGGACAGTTCCCATGTTTTCTTGCCTTGTTTGATTTTTATAAAATCCAATAAACATCAGAAAAATAACAAAAATTAACCAAAAACAGTAAAAAATATAAAAAACATAAAAACATTTTTATTTGAATTTTTGAGTGATTTTAGAGTAATCAAATAATTAGTTGTGTTGGCTTGTTTATTTGTTTCCTTTATTTTCTTCTTAAATTAAAAATCCAAAAAAAATTATAAAAATTAAAAACCCACCAAAAAGTCTTTTATTTTATTTTATTCCCTTTTTTTGACTACTTCGTAGGCCGCAAGGCCATTACGTGCTCCCTGAGTCCGACCCTGGTCGCTATACCAGGCTAATCCAATAGCCAGGGCCGCTATCATTTTTCATTGATTTTTATTCTACTGTTTAGTGGTCTGCACTTGATTTTCTTGATTGACTAAACTATCTACGAGATCCGGGTCGCAATGACCCTTGATCTATTTTTATTCACCCGTGTCTGATTGATAATTTTCGATCATCAGAATGGCACTGTTGCCGGGGAGCACGGCTTAGTAGTCGTCTTTTTCCGCGATTTTCTTTTCCGCGGTTTTCTGTATAGATTATTGTAGATATATTTTTCTGATATTGTTTATATAATAATTTGGTCAGATCACTCTTGTTTGCTTTATTGCGAGGGCCCGAGGACCGAAGCGGCTCTCTTCGGAAGCCGAGCAACCGTGGGAACCGGAGGCGGCTCTCTTCTTTACAGAGCCGCAGGAGGATGCGAGGAGAAAGCACGAGCACAGGAGCCGCGGAATAGCCGCAGAGTAGCATTGTTAGATTAGGATTTATTTCCAGCTTTATTTGAACAATTGTTGTAATAATACAGGGACTGGACACTCAGACAGAGACTTGGACTATTCAGGGTCTGTTTCGCCGAGCACCGGTGTGCTCGGGGGTCCCCTTTAGCTAGTTCGGTTTTTACGCGGTTTTCCTTTACTGCCTTTTACGGTTTCTCGCGATTTTCTGAGCCCCTAGCCGTAGGATTTTCTGCTTGATTGTGACGTAATAATTAGGATCCAAACACCCTAATATATCTGCTTGCACCTATAGATCGGTAATTGGACCTACTATAAAATATTAATAAAAATAGCCGTTCCACCACCCCCGAGCCTACGCGTCGCGAGCCTACCCCATCAAGCGCTACTCCTGAACTCGACCTATCGAGAAGAGGAGGGGTGGGTCTAGACCGGACACTTTGGATTGGAGGCTGGTGGTCGGCTAATCGTTCTTTCGAGTAGCACTGTTGTTTAGGGACTTGATTTTCCGCATGCACCATTTAGGTAGTTTATTTCCTGTCTTTAAATTCTACGTGGATCATCTTGCATGTAGGTTGCTGGAGTCAGGTACGCATCTCTTACTCTGCATGCATCATTGATTTTCGCGCATCGGCTTTTTCGTCTTCTCCCCTTGTTTTGGACTTAATAACCATGAGAACCGAAAAATTCGTTAGGCGTTTTTACTTTTATTGAAAATACCTAAAAAGAAAAAACCATAAAATTGGGACTGCTAAAGCTATTGATGAATAAAAGACACTTGATTTAAAAACTTATCTTGGGGAGAGCAACCCCCTCATTGTTTGGTTTGATTGTGGGAGAGAGTGACCCGAACACTAGGTAGAGCTCTCCGGTACTATTCTCGACTGATTACTGACTTCTTCTGTGCGGGACAGTCGGTTGGGAAAGTATCAGGTATCCCAACGGGTCACGTAATCACTATGATATCTTGATTGTTCACCAAAATAAAATTGACAAGATAATTGACCGAGCCTTTATGGTCTTCAGCTCGTGTTGTGTTGGTGAACTGGAGGTTTTCTTGTGATCATAGTTTTTCTAGATCTCATCCGCACTACTCGCCAGATCACGATGATGGGAAGGAGGTCTCTTAGACAGCCTCTGGCTGCACAGCTTTTTAGCACTCCAGCCCACTCATCTAGGTCGGTTCGTGGGAGCTCAGACCCGCTCTCCGAACCCGAGTACGATTCTGCCCTGTTCCCCCTCGACCACCCTTCTTCTTCTGAGATCGAGATACCAGTGCCAGAGGAGAGACAGACAGATGATTTATCGGCACCTGAGTTCGGTTGTTTTGATTTTTCAGAGACTATGGCCGGCGCTAGTGATGATCGCTCCAGAGGTCCGCATGAGGAGCATTTCGTTCTGGACCAGGGTTCGATCAACTCTACCCTGATCGCCTCCCTTGAGTCAGTGCAGCTGCAGTTGAGGGATCAGGGGGCATTCATGATAGAGATGAGGTGACAGCTTGAGCAGTTGAGAGCCGACCGCGAGAACCGCAGAGGAGGACCCGACGATGCGGCAGCTGCCGCAGCCGCGACAGCAGCCGCAGCAGCAGGAGGACCACCGAGACCGATGCGGGAGAACCACAATCCTGGATCGACTTTGTCACATCGTTGGGTGGTGCTACCAGCCATCATGGGGGACTTCAAGTTCCCCCGAACACTTTGCAGCTTCTTCCCCGATTTCACGGATTGGCCATTGAGGAGCCCCATCTCCACCTGCAGTAGTTTGAGATGATCTGCAGTACTGTCCACGATCGTCAGGTGGACCAGGATACCATCAGGATGATTGCCTTCCCCTTCTCTTTGGCAGACAGAGCAGCCACCTGGCTGAAACATTTGGGGAAGTTCGTCTACACTTGGGAGCAGCTCCGTGCCGAGTACTTGCACAAGTACTATCCACTCGGGCGGACCAATACCGTGAGAGCCCTGATCAACAACTTCTCCATGCGCCCCAACGAGCAGTTCCATGAGGCATGGGAGAGGTTCAGAGAGCTGACTGATAGATGCCCGCACCACGACATTTCCAAGACGAACCTCGTGCAGAGGTTTTTCAGCGGGCTGACACCAGAGCTTCATGGCTTGGTGAACGCTTCTTGTGGCGGGTCTTACTTCGCCAAGGATCACGACCAGGTCTGGGCCATCTATGAGGAGATGGCTGAGAACTACATGGTGATGTCCCAGACCCAGTTGTATACTCAGGGCAGACCGCAGCAGCCACAGACCGTGCAGTACCAGAGGATAGCACGGGTCGACACCGGTCCATCCAGTTCTTCCGCTGTAGCTGCAACACAGGCCGAGTCCACTGCCGCGGACATGGGGATCATCAGCGAGAAGATGGACCGGATGGAGTTGATTGAGAAGAAGCAGTGTCAGGGCATCACTCAGATGAAACAGATGGCACAGACTTTGAGTGACATGAAGACCCAACTCATGTGTCTCCAGGAGGCACATACGACTTCCCAGCCCCGTCTTTAGTCGCGAGGCAACTCCGGCAGCAGCAGCTCGTCCCAGCGCTCCAACTCACACCAGCAGCCTAGACAGGTTCATCTTGTATAGGCGGAGCCGTACCAGCAGCCGTAGCCCACCTACTAATAACCACCGTCTCCAGACATGTAGATGGTGGTATACGTGATGGATCAGCCTCTGGCAGTGCTTCCGCCACTCCAGTACGACACAGAGCCATTGATGGATGTCAACGGGATTTGGTATGACCGCCCTCAGCCCGGTATCCGACGAGACCATCCCGAATTCCGATGGGGGACTGGAGGTGCCCAGCCCTAGCAGCAACCGTCAGGTCAGGGTGGCCAGTACAACCATCAGAGAGAGCACCAGCTGCAGCAGCAGCCCCCAGTGTACCCATCACAGCAGCAACAGCAGTCATCCTATGGTTGTCGTCCCTATCAGCAGGGACAATCGTGGAGGCGTGAGCAGCCTCCCCAGCAGTAGCAGCAGCATCACCCATACCCCTCTCAGCCACAGCAGCAGATCCAGCAGCCTCACTACCAGAGAGGCTACCCATCGGGTTCCCATGAGAACCCTGTCTTGGATGATATAGCCCGCATTCTCACAGATCAGCAGGCTACTTTTCGATGGGAGATGGACGATTTCCGCCAGGAGATGCGTGACATCGTGAGAGGGAAGGCCGCCATCCTTGCCCAGATTGAGCCGAATCCTAACAGCCTGAAGCGGAAATCTGAGCAGGTAGCTTGTATTGAGTATACCACTCCTAGTAATGTATTTGGTGATATGACTGGATATCTGTTTGATACTGATTTTGTCACACTTAGGAGCGGTAGGATGCCAGCAGGAAGGGCCTCGTCTGAGCCACATCATGAGGATCCATCCAAAACGCCCGACGAGGAGGAGGAGAGCGGTACTGAGGCCGCTAGAGATGACGACGGTGGTACTGATGCCACCAAGGATGCTGACTCCACCGACGGTGCTGAGGCCGCCATTTCACCAGTTCGAGGAGGTGGTACTGAGGCCACCCACTATGCTGAGCCAGAGCGCGATACTGAGGCCGCGAGTCTTCCCGTTGATCCAGCCGATGGTGGTGCTGAGGCCACCCGTGTTCATTCTGAGAGCCCTATTGTTTTTCCTACTTCTGATGTATCTCGGAACTCTGTTGTGAATAAAGGAAAAGGTTTGGTTTTTTCTGGTCCCACTGTGGTGCGTGATGTATGTGCAGATCCGGACGTCGAGCCGTCTAGACCTTTTCCTAGTCCTTCATCTGAGAAGGACACTGTGATCCCCTTCCCTAGAGCCCTTCAGTTGGGGAAGGGGAAGAAAAAAGAAAATCCAAAAAAGAGAGATCAAGAAGATTTCAGCCATCAGATGATAGATCGATTTGACATACAGCTGACTCTTCCAGAGGCTTTGCAGCACATCCCTCTTCTCCAGCGTTCACTTAGAAACAGGACCACAGTCAATAGGAAGAGGAGAAACCACCATTCAGAGATCCATGTGCTGACGAAAAGCCACTTGTTTCACGATCCTGAACCGTCTGCCGGCAAAGAGGCCGGATTCAGGAGCCCCTTATGTCAGATGCCATATCAGTGAGCAGAGGTTCGCCCGTACTCTATTAGACAGCGGATCGTCGATCAACCTACTTCCGGCAACCCTTCTCGACCGCTTCGAGCTGGGCACTCTTCGACAGAGCAGGACAATCCTTCAGTTTGTTGATCGATCTATCAAGAGGCTGAAGGGGTTGTTGCGAGACGTTGTTGTCACAATTCAGGGCCTGCAATTCCCCGTGGACTTCGTAGTGTTGGACATGGAGATCCCTGAGTCAGTGACCGATACCCCCGTCATTGTAGGTCGCCCGTTCTTGGCCACAGCCAAGGCAGTGACCGACCATGATAGCGGGAAGGTATACTTTCGCGTCGAGGGAGAAAGTGTACAAATAGAGATGGTCGAGGATAGCAGATCCAGAGACAGATCATGCTCAGAAACCACCTCAGACATAGAGCAGATGACATATACCGGACTAGACATCCACCAGGACCGTGACTTTGTGATCACGGACGATGAGGCAGTGTGGGCAGACCCAGCAGCACATACCATCCTCTCATTTTCAGACACCGCTGATGCAGAGATGACAACAGAGGAGAGCATGGAGAGCACATTCCTGGTCCAGGATACTTCAGAGGCAGCAGAGCCGGTTCTCGATCGTGACACAGATTTTTGTGATGATGGTGGTGCTGAGGCCACCTTGAATGACACAGATCCCTCAGAGTCAGAGTCTGATTGGGCAGATTGTGATGAATATATGCCAGATCTGATTTCCACTGAGCCTACAGTTGAGGAGGAGGTAGATGCCGAGCAGAGAAGAGACAGTCCATCAGGGCAGCCTTCTCTAGTTTCTGAGATTGAGAGAGAGTTTCAGTTCTCCCATGCAGATTTGGCAGCGTTTACGCAGACCTTTCAGAGGCCAGATCCACGAGCACCCATCTGTCCAGAGCTGAAGCCGCTCCCTACTTCGTTGAAGTACAGATTCCTTGCCGGTGAGCCTGAGATGCACCCAGTCATTATCTCCGCTGATTTGACTGGAGAGCAAGAATCCCGTCTGATGGGGGTTCTTGAAAAGAATCGCAAGGTGATAGGATGGAGTGTAGCAGATCTCCAGGGAATTAGTCCGGCCCTGTGCTCCCACCATATCTATCTCGAGGATGAGGCGAAGTCGTCACGTTAGTTCCAGTGGCGGCTGAACCCGAATCTGAGAGAGGTTGTCATGAAGGAAATTTCGAAGTGGTGGAGCACTGATTTTATCTATCCCATCTCCGACTCCAAGTGGGTCAGCCCTTTGCATGTGGTGCCCAAGAAGACGGGCATTACTACAGTTATCAGCGAGTCTGGAGAGGAGATCGCTACACGAGTACCCACTTCTTGGCGGGTCTGCGTTGACTACATGAGACTCAACCAGGCCACCAAGAAGGATCATTTCCCCTGCCCTTTATTGATCAGATCATTGAGAGACTGGCAGGTAAGAGACACTATTGTTTTCTGGATGGGTACTCGGGCTACAACCAGGTGGCCATCGCTCTAGAGGACCAGGACAAGACTACCTTTACATGTCCCTTCGGCACATACGCCTTCTGACGCATGCCATTTGGTCTATGAAATGCCCCTGCGACTTTTCAGAGATGCATGCTGTCGATCTTTTCGGACATGGTAGGGGAGTGCTTGGAGGTCTTCATGGATGATTTCTCGGTTTACGGCGACGGATTCGACTCCTATCTTGACTGCCTAGACCGAGTACTTCAGCGATGTATAGAGGTTCGCTTGGTTCTATCTTGGGAGAAGAGTCACTTTATGGTGACTCAAGGGATGGTGCTTGGCCACATCATCTCCAATAGGGGCATGGAGGTTGATCCGACCAAGGTTGATGTCATTAGAAAACTCACACCACCGTCCAACTTGCGGCAGTTACGGTCATTCCTCGGGCACGTCGGTTTCTACCGACGATTCATTCGTGACTTCAGTAGGGTTGCCCGACCATTGACTGATTTGCTGACAAAAGACACCGAGTTCCTTGTCATTGACAAGTGTCTTTCGTCCTTCGAGACTCTCAAGCAGTGTGTTATAGAGGCTCCTGTTCTCTAGCCGCCTGATTGGTCTCTCCCATTAGAGATCACGACGGATGCCTCCGATTTTGCCGTGGGGGCCGTGCTGGGACAGAGGAGGGATGGAGTCCCCATTACTATCCACTACGCTAGCCGCACATTGGATTCCGCACAGTGGAACTATACAGTTACAGAGAAGGAGATGCTAGCCGTAGTTTTCACCCTAGATAAGTTAAGATCATACATTATTGGATCTAGAGTGACTTTGTACACAGATCATACCGCCATCAGGTACCTCATGGCAAAGAAGGATGCCAAGGCCAGACTAACTAGATGGATCCTTCTACTCCAGGAGTTTGACATAGAGATTAAGGATAAGCCTGGAGTTAAGAATGTGGTGGCGGATCAACTCTCTCGTTTAGAGCAGCCTGAGGATTATGAGCAGATTGATCCCATTTGTGAGACCTTCCTAGATGAGGCGATCCTTGCTATCGCCTCACTCCTGTGGTATGCCGATATTGTGAACTTTCTTGTTGCTAAGAAAGTCCCACAAGGTTGGCCCAGGCAGAGGCTTGAGACCTTCCTTACGAAGGCCAACTCCTACCACTGGGAGGATCCCATCCTTTACCACGAAGGAGGGGATAGCGTCTGGCGTAGGTGCATTCCTCAGGAGGAGCACCATAGCGTCCTCACTTACTGCCACAAGCTTGAGGCAGGAGGACATCATTCTGGGAGGAGAACGGTATAGAAAGTGCTCCAATCCGGCTTGTGGTGGCCTACCCTCTTCAAGGACTCTGATGAGTTCGTGAAGAGGTGTACTGACTGTCAGAGGATGGGCACTTGTGGACAGTGTGATATGATTCCGATGCAGCCCATTCACTTCTGTGAGGTTTTTGATGCATGGGACATCGATTTCATGGGTCCATTCCCTAAGAGTAAGGGATTCGAGTACATTCTGTTGGCCGTAGCTTCTCAGCCGTTGGATCGCGCCAAGGGTTCCAGTAGCGAGGCATCCCCTATTCTGGACCGTTGGATCTCCACGTGGCGCGCGCTCAGCCCTTGGATTGTTAATAAGGGGTAATTGCTCTTAGGCCCCCCTGTTTGTTTTATTTCGTAGTGAATCCTGTAAATATAGCTTTTAGTTGTTTTTATTTTGGTACTTTTGCATTTAGGACCCTGTAGTGTTTGGTAATTGCTTTTATACCCTGCATGTAGTGGATCACGTGCGTCGACACTGTTTGTTTGGGTTAATTGCATGAATGGCCTTGTGGTTTCAGGGTGTTATTAAATGAAATTATCGTTTTGTTATTTGCAGAAATACCCCTGTGAGTGTTGAATTTGTGCATGTGCGTTATATTTTGGGTATTTTACATCGAGGCCCCTGGACTATTAGTACTTGTTACTAAGTAGTCCAGGAACCTTAGTTTCTTTGCAAATAGGTCCCTGAGTGCCCAGGTCACGCGCCTCGCGCGTACAACCTTGGAGAAATTGCACCGGACCCCCTAGACTTTTCACTATTTGCGTACAGGTACCTGTGCACTGTATCCTTCTTTTTATTTTTAATAAAATAGCAAATTAACTCCAAATTTAATGAAAATTGGACACATGGCTCCTGCCATGGTGTAAAATTTTCTATAAATTTTGGGGAAATTTTTTATTGCATTTATTATTTTTAAAAAATTCAAAAACATGCTTTTTCTTTACTGTCTAACTTTAAAATTCACAAAAAAATATTAAAACACCTTTAAAAATTACAAAAAATTAAGTAGTGCTTATTTTGCCTTGTTTGATTTTCTGACCAACTTTGGTCATTTTTCACTGTATAAAACCCATAAAAATTACAAAACACTAAAAAACCTATAAAAATTCTAATAATTTATTGAAAAACCCAAAAATAACAATTCCAGTGGCTAAATTTTCCTTAAATTTTCTTCTTTATAGGAAAATTACCTCTAGGTGTTAATCATGCCATTTTTATTTAAAATTGGCCCTTGACACCTGGCTGGACAGTTTCCTTGTTTTATTGCCTTGTTTGATTTTTATAAAATCCAATAAACATCAGAAAAATACCAAAAATTAACCAAAAACAATAAAAAATATAAAAAAACATTAAAACATTTTTATTTGAATTTTTGAGTGATTTTAGAGTAATTAAATAATTAGTTGTGTTGGCTTGTTTATTTGTTTCCTTTATTTTCTTCTTTAATTAAAAATCCAAAAAAATTTATAGAAATTAAAAACCCACCAAAAAGTCCTTTATTTTATTTTATTCCTTTTTTTTGACTACTTCGTAGGCCGCAAGGCCATCACGTGCTCCCTGAGTCTGACCCTGGTCGCTATACCAGGTTAATCCAATAGCCAGTACCGCTATCATTTTTCATTGATTTTATTCTACTGTTTGGTGGTCTGCACTTGATTTTCTTGATTGACTGATCTATCTACGAGATCCGGGTCGCAATGACCCTTGATCTATTTTTATTCACCCGTGTCTCGTTGACAATTTTCGATAATCAGAATGGCGTCGTTGCCGGGGAGCACGGCTTAGTAGTCGTCTTTTTCCGCGGTTTTCTTTTCCGCGGTTTTCTGTATAGATTTTTATAGATATATTTTTCTGACATTGTTTATATAATAATTTGGTCTAATCACTCTTGTTTGCTTTCTTGCGAGGGACCGAGGCGGCTCTCTTCGGAAGCCGAGCAACTGTGGGAACCGGAGGCGGCTCTCTTCTTTACAGAGCAGCAGGAGGATGCGAGGAGCAAGCACGAGCACGGGAGCCGCGGAATAGCCGCGGAATAGCATAGTTAGATTAGGATTTATTTTCAGCTTTATTTGAACAATTTTTGTAATAATACAGGGACAGGACACTCAGATAGAGACTTGGACTATTCGGGGTCTGTTTCGTCAAGCACCGGTGTGCTCGGGGGACCCCTTTAGCTAGTTCGATTTTTACGCGGTTTTTACGTGGTTTTCCTTTACTGCCTTTTACGGTTTCTCGTAGTTTTCTGAGCCCCTAGCCGTAGGATTTTCTGCTTGATTGTGACGTAATAATTAGGATCCAAACACCCTAATATATATGCTTGCACCTATAGATCGGTAATTGGACCTACAATAAAATATTAATAAAAATAGCTGTTCCACCACCCCCGAGCCTCCTGCCCCGTCAAGCGCTACTCCTGAACTCGACCTATCGAGAAGAGGACGGGTGGGTCTAGACCGGACTCTTTGGATTGGAGGCTGGTGGTCGGCTAACCGTTCTTTCGAGTAGCACTGTTGTTTAGGGACTTGATTTTCCGCCTGCACCATTTAGGTAGTTTATTTCCTGTCTTTAAATTCTACGTGGATCATCTTGCATGTAGACTGCTGGAGTTAGGTACGCATCTCTTACTCTGCATGCATCATTGATTTTCGCACATCGGCTTTTTCGTCTTCTCCCCCCCGTTTTGGACTTAATAACCATGAGAACCGAAAAATTCGTTTGGCGTTTTTACTTTTATTGAAAAATACCTAAAAAGAAAAACCATAAAATTGGGACTGCTAAAACTATTGATCACTAAAAGACACTTGATTTAAAAACTTGTCTTGGGGAGAGCAACCCCCTCATTGTTTGGTTTGATTGTGGGAGAGAGTGACCCGAACACTAGGTAGAGCCCTCCGGTACTATTCTCGACTGATTACCGACTTCTTCTGTGCAGGACAGTCGGTTGGGAAAGTATCAGGTCTCCCAACAGGTCACGTAATCGCTCTGATATCTTGATTGTTCACCAAAATAAAATTGACAAGATAATTGACCGAGCCTTTATGGTCTTCAGCTCGTGTTGTGTTGGTGAACTGGGGGTTTGCTTGTGATCATAGTTTTTCCAGTTCTCATCTGCACTACTCGCCAGATCACGATGATGGGCAGGAGGTCTCTTAGGCAGACTCTGGCTGCACAGCTTTTTATCACTCCAGCCCACTCATCTAGGTCGGTTCGTGGGAGCTCAGACCCGCTCTCCGAACACGAGTACGGTTCCGCCCTGTTCCCCCTCGACCATCCTTCTTCTTCTGAGATCGAGATACCAGTCCAGAGGAGAGTCAGACAGATGATTTATCGGCCCCTGAGTTCGGTTGTTTTGATTTTTCAGAGACTATGGCCGGTGCTAGTGATGATCGCTCCAAAGGTCCGCAGGAGGAGCATTTCGTTCTGGACCAGGGTTCGATCAACTCCACCCTGATCGCCTCCTATGAGTCAGTGCAGCAGCAGTTGAGGGATCAGGGGGCATTCATGATAGAGACGAGGTGAGAGCTTGAGCAGTTGAGAGCCGACCACGAGAACCGCGGAGGAGGACCCGACGATGCGGCAGCTGCCGCAGCAACCGCAGCCGCGGCACCAGCAGCAGGAGGACCACCAAGACCGATACGGGAGAACCACAATCCCGGATCGACTTTGACACATCGTTGAGTGGTGCTACCAGCCATCGTGGGGGACTTCAAGTTCCCCCCGAACACTTTGCAGCTTCTTCCCCAGTTTCACGGATTGGCCACTGAGGAGCCCCATCTCTACCTGCAGGAGTTTGAGATGATCTGCAGTACTGTCCACGATCTTCAGGTGGACCAGGATACCATCAGGATGATTGCCTTCCCCTTCTCTTTGGCAGACAGAGCAACCACCTGGCTGAAACATCTGGTGAAGTTCGTCTACACTTGGGAGCAGCTCCGTGCCGAGTACTTGCACAAGTACTATCCACTCAGGCGGACCAATACCGCGAGAGCCCTGATCAGCAACTTCTCCATGCTCCTGATAGGCCCCAGAACCGACCGGTCTTGTGTTCCACACAAGGCGGGAGCACAGTCGTAGTGTCGACCAACCAAATCCTGGAGTCAATCAACAATTAACCCACAAAGCAAGAATGTATCAATTAAGTCCAAAAAAAATAAATGTGAATTAATTTTTATTACTCTACAACAAAATGTATAGTGACAAGCATGTAGAGGTCGAACCACAGAGAGCAATACAAAATGCGTAGCCTAGATGTATCACCAAGTCATCCATGTGTGAAGCTTGTTTTTATGTGGGTTTTTAATTTTATATTTTTTTATTTTATTTTTTTTTATTTTGTTTTCATATTTTTATATATATTATTTTTTTTTATTTTCTTTTTATATATATTATCTATATAGGGACATAGATATACATAGAACATATAATATAGGTATAGGGATATATATATATATATATATATAGATAGGTGTGAGGAGAAAAAGATATATAGAGTACATATATCAACATATATGTATTTATGCAAAATATAGTATCTACAAGATCTTTTTTTTTTTAATTTCTTTCTAATTTTTTATGTATTTTTCAATTCAAAAATGTCCACAATATAGGACTAAATACATAGCCGTATATAATTTGGGTTTCTAAAAATATCAAATAATACCCAAAATTGCCCAAATTAATTTTCACATATTAATACTAATATATAGATAATTATAGAAGAGAGAAATGTATTTTTAGGGTTTTTAAAGAGTTTTTCTAATTTTTATGTTGCTTTTGAGGTTTTATGATTTTTTTAATTTTCTTTTTCATATTTTTAGGGTTTTTCATTTTCTGGACTCAATATATAGATATTTATACCATAGGTATTTTTTTTGGAATTTTTCAAAAACATTTTATAATTTTTTTTGTATTTTTTAATTTGAACAGTACAAAAATGGCTTCTTTTTCATTTTTAATAATTAGGAAAAATGCAAAAATGCAAACTAAAATATGGGCGTGAACAAGCATGGCATAGAGCACCTATCCTAATTTTTGTGGATTTTTAGAAGCCTTTTAGGCATTTTTAATAAACAGATAAAGAGACAAAAATAAATTAAGCCTGGCAGGGACATTTTTGCAAATAAAATAACATCCAGGGGCACATGTGCAAAAATACCAGAATATTATAACGTGTTTTGCAATTTTAAGGACTAAAACTAATTGACTAAACCCGCCAGGGTCCCCTTGCAATTTAACCATCACGCGGGACAGCACGTGATCCGCACTCACAGGGACCGAAACGCAATTACAGAAAATGTAGGGCCCTGGTTGCAATTTTTCACAAAAATAATACACTGAATATTTTATTTAATGGACTAAACATAAACATGCAACTTTGCAGGGGGACTTGTGCAATTTTACCACCTCACGTGGGACTACACGTGAGGTGACGTGGACTGGACCCAAGTGTAATATGCAAGAGCTGCAGGGGGTCATAAGCAAATTTGCCACATTATTTACAACGTGATATTTATTTTACAATACTAAAAATTAAATACAAAAAAGAAGGGGCTAGATGTGCAAATTACCCCTAAAAGGCGCTTTGTTCGACGGCTGATCTTCGTTCACTTGACACGTGGCGCCTCCACGTGCGCCGATGACGCTTCGCCGATGGAGGGCTGGGATTAGATCACGTGAGGTGATCGGACGGTTGCTGCGGGGCTCCATCCAACGGCTCCCTTCTAATCTGGGACCTTCATCTTCATCCAACGGCGGAGAGGGCGCCTGGAAGAACAGGGAAGAACGCTCGCCTGAGCGAGCTTCTCCCGGCTGGATCTCGCACCTCCGCCGTCCATCACTGCTCCACGGTGTCCCAAAAGCTTCCTGGAAGGTTCCTCTGTCGTCCGGAGGTGTTGGATCGACCAGAGGTACACTGGAGCACCCTCGCGAGGTCGGAGAAGAAGTGGGGCTCCAGGTACCTCCGGCGTGACTTGATTTCGCCTCAGGGTGCTTATTTGCGCACCAGACCTGCACAGGAAGATAGCATGGCTCGAGGGGATGCTCCTCGACCAAAAAGGTTGAAGCTGTGCAGCAAAATGAGGTGGAACGGAGGAGCTCCGACGAAGGGCGGAGGAGGAGCTCCGATTCGCCAAGACCTGGGGTCCTGGGTTGAACAAGTGTGTGCATTTGATGGAGAACTCGAAGGGGATGGAGATGAGGCGATTTAGGCGGTCGGAGACAGATGGGATCACAGTGGGGAAGTCGCCGGAGCTCAGCTCCGGCGAACTTCGAATTTCTGATTTTGGCCTAAGCTAATCATCTAAATGCTAACCTAAGGACTGGAATTAAAAGCTAATACTAAAACCTAACTACTGAGCAAGAAAGAACAACTCTTATACCTGGGGGCCTCCAGGGAGCAGGGTGGACGCCGGAGCTCCGCCGCGTCAAAATTCTCCTCCCTCCGGCCGAGTCTCGATGCTGGGCTACTCCTCCTGTCACGAGGAACACACCAGGAGCAAGAACAAGGCGTTTTGGTGGAGTGAAAATGGCCAAATTCGAGGAAGGAGGGGGAGCTTTTTATTTATACACATTGGCAGGAGGCCCTATTGACCGGCGATTATTGATCGATCCAACAAGTATCTAGTTGATCTATGATCTTGGCGGGCATCATGGATGATCAGAGGACAAATCTTGTGAAGGAAGCGAGTGCGATGGTTCACTGAGCCAGGCGGGAAAAATGGCGGAAATCGGGGAAAAGACAGGTTGCGTGAAGTCAGACGCCTGGAGGTCCAGTTGACCGGGGTCAACTTGCGGAGAGACTGGGTTGGTCCACCTCAGCCCGCTACAAGACAGAACAGGGAATATCTCGCGAAATTGAATTATTTGGCATAGTAAATGATTTTATTATTTTTTTCGTATAAAATAAAAAATGTGTATTATTTCATGTAGTATTTATTTATGATTTTTATTTATTTTTTTGGATTATTTTATTATGGTTTTATTAAAATAATGTGTATATGTATGTATTTACATGTGTTTTTGTGTATTTTATTTTTAATTTGTTTATTTTATTTTATTATTTTATTTTCTTATTTTATGAATTTATAACTTATTTTTATGAGTATAAGGGTATTTTTGTTTGATTTTTATGTATTCATTTACATTTTCAAATAAATATGTATATGTATAAGTAAGTATACTTATAGGTATTTTACCTATAGATTATATACATCTTATTTATTTAGTGAATTTTCTTTATTTTTCTTTTAGATTTGTATTTTTAATATGTTTTATGTAATATTTACAATATTAAAAAAAAATGTGGATGAATAAATAATAAAGGAATAAAATCCCCTTTTACATATAAGTGGTATAGGTATTTTGTCTATGTGGTACATAGACTTATTTTATTTTACAAATTATTTTTGGTTTTCTTTTAATGTCAATATGTATAAGTATTATATACATTATTTACAAGATTCTAAAAATATGAATTTGTAAGAATAATAACTATTGAATAAAATGAATATTTTAATCGGGTACTATATACAATGGGGGTCAAAAACCTAACTTCCACAGATGGACTCTAAAAATTATGAAACTATTTTTATAAAATAGTTCATGAAATGCTATGTACAATTAAAGGTGAGTTTGGGTGATTTGGAGTTTTTATTTGCAAGATATGGGTCTGTGAAGTTGAGATTTTTGCTTTTTATTCTGGGTATAAAATGTACACTGAGTATTATTTTTGCACAAACTCAATTTTGTATTTTTATTTACATTATTATCTACAACTTTTATGAACAAAGTTTCTTTATTTGATGAATAAATAATTATGCATAAAATAGGTGTCAAAAATGCATAAAGGGATGAATAAATAAATGAGGTATTTATTGTATATCAGCCCTTATCTCCCCCTACTTTATTCCTTGTCGACCAATACCATGCTGGCCTTGGTCTCGGGGTTAGGGTCATAAAATATTTACAAAATTTTATTCCTTTTTCTTTTCTTCTCTTTATTCTATAATTTTGGCATTAAAAACCTTATTTAATGTACAATTAATGCAATGAATAATGAATGCTATTATGTTCAAATTAATGTTGTTTACATGCATTTGCCGGGGTTTTTGAGGCCAAAATGATAGAATAAAGGTGATGAAATGGAGATTCATCACCCCCCTATACTTGCCTTTGCTAGTCCCTAGCAACTACTTATGCAATAAGTACAAAAAGAATAAAGAAAAGAAAAAGGAAAATGCAAGAAAGATAGAGTGAATAGGGGTGCTTTCAGTGCAATGCATGTCTCTACAAAATCTGAGATTGGAGCTCCTGTCAGTCCTTAGGTGTGGATGTGTGTGGAACCTAGTCGGGAACCAAATTTAAAACACAACAGCCTTCGATAGTCGCAGAACTTGGTTCAAAGCACCTTAATAGCCTGGTCAGAACTAGCCTACATCATACACAAACCCTTATGACTATGAAGCTGACTTGTACAGTGTAAGTGATAGTGGCTCCCCACCTCAGAAGTGGCAAAGAAATAACCTCCCCCGTCCTGGTAACTCTAATGCCTCGGTCTAGCAACTCTTTCCTCGAGAAGCGGGGTATTCCCTTCTAAGTTCAAGTGCAACCGGCTCAAGAAGAGGGGGAAGAAGTATAGACTTTTGGAAGCTCAGCCAGTGTAGCAGAGTCTCCCGCTGCAAGCTTCATGAGATGTAACATGGATACCATAAGCTTTTGCTTTATTGAACTATATACACTCCAGTGGGGTTATTAAATTTTCAATCCGACCCACCACTTTTTTGGAGTTCCTTTTTGCAAATTTTTTTTTTTTTTTCAATTGCATCTGTACAACATATCTACATGGTGCAACATATATACAAGAAATTTCTTCTTGAGCCAGTAGACTATCCCTCTTTTGAAGCTTTATTGCAACCCTCGGCTTCTGTCTTTAGCCTTCATCACCACTAGACCAAGTTGAGGTGCACTTCCTTCACTATAAGAAGAAGAGAGGTTCCGCCTAGAAGTACTACCCTCATATGCTACCCCAGCCAAAGGAAACTGCCTCCTCACCACCTCATCCATGGAGAGCTATGTGAAAGGTGCCAGTGTCCAAGTTAGGTCACGGCCGACAAGAGCCATGCGTGTGTTTCGAAAAGTTCTAGTTAGTCCACTGAGGTGTCTTGAACCCAGCCCTGCTTTCTCAAAGAATTAAGTCTGACTGGACCTGAAGTACCTTAAACCTAGTTCCCATAAGGTTCCAGTGCAGTTAGGTGCAGTAAGATCCAACCGAGCTCCACTTCTGAGACTTTATTAGACTGATTCAATCATTAAGCTTCACTCAAAAAGAATATGAACGGTATGCTTATGCTATGTGCAATGAATGATGCAATTTTTCACAAAAATTTGGAAGGATCAAAGAATGTTTGTACAAAAAGAATCTCTGCACAGGAAGTATGAACTGAAAATGTTTAAAGAGTATGTACATTTATTTACACAGGCGTGCTGCTTTGTTTTCATTTAGGAAATTTTTAGCGACTTTACAGGTATGAATGAAATAGTTTATTTGGGTTTGTATAGAAAGAATTGTATGTATCTTGTTTCTGATTTACTAGTATCTGCACTGGTGTTATTAATAGCTTTTTGAAAATATTTTTGCAAACTATAGTACACGATAATTTTTGCAATCCTTTACACACATTTGAAAACCATTTTTGCAAAGATTTTTCACACTATATGTAGATATATACAATTTTCACAATACTTTTAACAAGCATTTTTCAAAACATTTGCACATAGGTTTTTCAAATCCTTTCTTTCACACAAGGAAAAATTTTTGCAATCAACACCGTTTCACGCATTTGAAATTATTTCACATCAAATTTTCCAAAATTGGTCACACTATTTTTCAAATCATACTGTATAGGTATCTGATTTATTAATCAGTAGGTACAAGAGAAGAAAAATTGTCTTTGACGTATAGTATGGTTCTGTTCTTATAAACTTTATTTGGCTTATTCCTTATTTACAAATGAAAGATTTTTGTGTGGATTCCTCAGACTTACTCGAGAAACATTTTCACAAGGGTTTTCGAAGACTCTAGTCCAAAATAATTTTTGTAACATGTACACGCATTTGAAAACCCTTTTACAAATGTTTTACACAACACAGATAGATTTTTCAAAACAATTTTTGACAATCAACTTTTCACAATCATTTGCACACTAATTTCCACATATTTTTGCTTTCACTCAAAGAAAATAGGTTTTACACACAAACTAATCTTTTCAATCGTTGAATACTTGTTCACGCTATTTTCAAACAACTTTCACAAGATTTTTCAAAAAACGTTTCGTAAAACACTTTTCTGACTTACTAGTCAGTATAATTACAATGAGTCTGAGGAACTCACAATCATCTTTTATTATTATAAAGCTACTTTTTACATTTTATTTTGTGTTGTAGTGATATTTTATTTTTCAGTATGAGTTATGGCTTTTAGTATATACACAGTATATACGACCCCCCTATACTTAGCTTGAGCTATGTCCTCATAGATCGGAAGGAAAAGCAAAGACATAACTCGTACTGCGTATAGGCAGATCTAAAGAATAAATACGAATGAAATGAATGAATTAGAAGTTGACCGTCCCCCCTATACTAAGGATCAAATAATCCGAAGTATAGCAGGTGTACAAAAAGCGGGGAGGGTCAAGGGAGAGAATACACTGATCGTACTCAGATTGTCTCCCCCTATACTTAGGGTAAGATACTCCTAAGTATAGACAAGAAGAGGAGACAATGGAGATGATCGAACAGAAATCAAGAACCCTAGGTGCTCACCCCCCTATATTTAGGACCAAGTACGTCCTAAGTATAGAAAACTGTCTACAAAGGCAACACGTTTTAGATAGAAAAAGAAAATAGATAAGGAAAAGAAGAAAAGAAGAAAAGAAGAAAATCAGAGCAATAATGGTTGGAGTACATCGTCTGAATCTTTTGGTGCTGCAGGAGGTATAGGGATATCCTCGGGGTGCACTAACTGAATGGAGTCAACAACGGCCAAGAACGAATCTGGTTCCAAGTAAGGCTTCAGTAGTTGGCCGTTGACGGCGAAGGGCTGTGCGTCAGGGGACAATTCTGATATAGCAATGCTTCCGTTGTCACGCACTTCACATACTCGAAATGGCCCTGTCCACTTACTTTTTAATTTACCTGGGAATATCCGCAACTTTGCATCAAACAACCACACTTTCTGCCCAACATCGAAGGTCTTTCGTCTGATGTGCCGGTCATGCCAGCGTTTTACCTTCTCTTTGTACATCAAGGTGTTATCGTATGCGCAGTCTCGGAATTCCAAGAGCCTGTTCAGATCATCCTTTCGCTTCTGACCACCTTTTCGTGAGTCCAAGTTACAATTACTAATTGCCCAAAGGGATTTGTGAATTAATTCCACGGGCAGATGGCATGGTTTTCCATATACAAGACGGTAGGGCGACATGCCCAAGGGAGACTTGTAGGCCGTACGGTAAGCCCAAAGAGCTGAGTCCAAGAGTTGAGACCAGTCTTTTCTGTTTGGCCTAACAAGTTTCTGCAATATGGTCTTGATTTCTCTATTGGATAACTCCGCCATGCCATTGGTCTGCGGATGATAAGGAGATGCGACGCGGTGATCGATGCCGTACTCCTTCGTTAACTTCTTGACCTCTTTGTTGATGAAATGACTACCCCCGTCGGATATGAGAATCTTGGGTATCCCAAACCGCGAAATGATGTTCTTCTTCAGAAACTGGCAAACTGTTTTGCTGTCGGCAGCTCGGGCGGGGATAGCTTCAACCCAACGACTCACGTAATCTACGGCAAGAAGGATGTGCTCAAAACCTTGACTATTAGGGAAATGTCCCATGAAGTCAATGCCCCATGCATCGAAAACATCTGCTATCTGAATGATTTTCAGAGGCATTGAGTCTTTGGCAGTGAGTGTTCCTTTCAGTCGCTGACAGTCAAGACATCTTTTAACAAATTCTGCTGCATCCTTAAATAAAGTGGGCCACCAGAGGCCACACTGCAATGCTTTCGCTGCCGTACGATCTCCAGAATGGTGCCCACCAGATTCGAGTGAATGACAATGCTCGAGGACACTAGATTGCTCCGTCTGAGGAATGCACCTGCGCCAGATGCAATCTGCTCCTTCCCTGAATAGAAGGGGATCTTCCCACTGGTAAAAGCGGATGGTCGACATGAATTTGTTCTTCTGATTCTTCGTCCAATCCGAAGGTATTACCCCAGAGGCGAGGTAATTTACAATGTCAGCATACCAAGGGAGAGCATCCACGGCTAAGATAGCTTCGTCAGGGAAGGTCTCTGTGATAGGTGCGTTGCTCAAAGGAGAGTCATGCTGCTCTATTCTGGAGAGATGATCTGCTACCACGTTCTGAACTCCAGGTTTGTCCTTAATTTCCAGATCGAATTCCTGGAGGAGAAGGATCCAACGAATCAGTCTGGGCTTGGCATCCTTCTTCTGCTGTAGGTACCGAATAGCAGAGTGGTCTGTGAAAATTGTGACCTTTGACCCCAACAGATAGGATCTGAATTTCTCTAGGGCGAAAACCACAGCCAGCAGTTCTTTCTCTGTTACTGTATAATTCCTTTGAGCTTCATCTAATGTTCTGCTGGCATAGTGAATGGCATAGGGCGCCTTATCTTTCCTCTGCCCTAGAACAGCTCCGACGGCAAAATCTGACGCATCGGTCATTATTTCAAATGGAAGAGTCCAGTCTGGAGGCTGCAAGATTGGAGCCTGAGTGATAAGCTCCTTCAATTGATTGAAGGCAAGGAGGACTGGCTGATCAACAATAAATTCTTTCTCCTTGCACAAAAGTTCTGTCAGAGGTCGGGCAATGCGGCTGAAGTCCTTGATAAATCGTCTGTAAAATCTTACATGCCCCAGGAATGACCTCACATTCTTTACTGACTGAGGTGGCTGCAGGTTTGAAATGACATCCACCTTGGCTGGGTCGACTTCCATGCCACGTTTGGAAACGACATGGCCCAACACAATACCCTCTATAACCATAAAGTGGCTCTTTTCCCATGAGAGCACTAAATTGACTTCCCGGCATTTCTGAAGCACTCTGTCTAGGTGCTCGAGGCAAGAATCGAAACTGTCACCATAGACGGAGAAATCATCCATGAACACCTCGAGAAAACTGCCTACCATTTCGGCGAAGACTGCTAGCATGCATCTTTGGAAGGTTGCGGGTGCATTGCATAATCCAAAGGGCATCCTCTTGAAGGCGTAGGTGCCGAACGGGCAAGTGAAGGTAGTCTTCTCTTGATCCTCAGGGGCGATCGCCACTTGGTTGTACCCGGAGTACCCGTCCAGGAAGCAGAAGAACTCCTTGCCTGCTAATCTCTCCAAGACTTGATCAATAAATGGCAAGGGGAAGTGGTCCTTCTTGGTTGCTGCATTAAGGCGGCGGTAGTCAACACACACCCGCCAGGATGTCGGTACCCGAGTTGAAATCTCCTCTCCTTTTTCATTTGTGACCACAGTAAGCCCGGATTTCTTGGGAACTACATGCAGGGGGCTTACCCACTTTGAATCGGAGATGGGATAAATGAAGCCTGCATCACACCACTTTGTGATTTCCTTCATGACCACGTCCCGAAGGTTAGGGTTTAGCCTTCTCTGGAATTCGCGGGACGGCTTGGCATCGTCTTCTAAATAGATATGGTGTGAGCACAGAGCGGGGTTTATCCCTCGGAGGTCTGATACACTCCAACCAAGTGCCTTGCGGTTCTTTTCTAAAATCTCGAGGAGTTGAGATTCTTGATCCAGATTCAGCCTGCTGCTGATGATGACTGGATACATGTGTTCTTCACCCGTAAGGAAAGCATACTTCAGGCCTGCAGGAAGTGGCTTGAGTTCTGGTTTCAGTCTGTCCCCTTTACCGGTCACTTCTGATACCATGCTGGTGGTGGGATGTACTTTGAGACTAGTACCATCCTCAACATTCTGTTGAGATCCAAGTGATGTACCGAACGGTTCTGCGGTGAGCTGATTATGTTCGGTCTGGAGTGAATGCTCAAGAAGATGCGCTTGTATCTGAGAATCTGTCTCCCACACATCATCGGAGCATATGCTGACAGTGCTTTCCAAGTCCTCCTCAAGAGTGAGGATTTCTCGGGTCCATGGATCGTCCAGTGACAACCCCGGGTCTCTGATCTCCGCAATAAAATCACAGTCAGCTTCTGATGCTGCTTGACTTTCATCAGTTGTGGCATTCCGCTCCTTGTTCATGTTGATCGTGATTTGCTGGGTGTTCGAGCTGAAAGTGATCTTGCCAGACCCGTAATCAACCACGGCACCGGAAGTACGGAGAAATGGTCTGCCGAGGATGATAGGAGTCTGGAACAGTGGTGCAGGAGAGTCCATGTCAAGGACTACAAAATCAGCTGGGAATCTCATCTCCTGCACGGTAACTATCACGTCTTCCAACAAACCGCGGGGCCGCTTAACGGATCGGTCAGCGAACTGAAGGATCATTCGTGTCTGCTTGAGCGGTCCCAGCCCGAATTCTTGCATTATGGACGAGGGCAGAAGGTTGATGGAAGAACCACTGTCAAGAAGAGTACGCTCGAAGACCTGATCAAAAATCACACAACTGATCAGAGGTGCTCCTGAGTCTTGCTTTTTCTGGGGGAGGTTGGTGATAGCTGCAACTGTGGCCATGGACAAAACGTGTTTTTCTACCTCTCGGCGTCTGTTGTCTTGCGCTGGGCGACGCCTGTCAGTACATGCTTCTTTCAATCCTTTCTTCACAGCTGGCATGTATTCCACGGCCTTTAACAAGGGAATCTCAACAGTCAATTTATCCAAAATATCTACAACACCTGGATCAGACAAGGCAGTTTTTCTTTTTATCATTTTTTTGGATTTTTGTATTGCATGCGGAAAAGGAATATTCACATTACTGGCAGGAAAATTAGAGTTCTTATTTACATCAGGATTATCGCCCACAGAATGTTGTACATCCGGACTACAAAAAGGTGTACAAGCTGGATCTAACTCTGCTGGTGCTGCTGGGCGATCAAAAAGGGTAGCATCGGCTCCATCGGCTGGCACAGGATCAGCTGCTGTTGGCGGCTCCTCCAAGGCTGGCGCGGCTTCACTTCTGCTACAGGCTTCTTTTTGGTGTTTTTGTTTTTGCGGATTTTTTTGTATTTTTGGCTGGAATTGCTTCTGGCAATGCACGACGGCTGGACTGGCTTCTCCTTTCTCTTCCTCCTCACCCGCCCCTGGAGCTGGCACGGCTGATGCGGAAGATGACGATCCACCTGTTTCTTTATTCACCCCACATCTGGTAGCAGGCGGAGGCAAGGCCCTACCGCTCCTGAGAGTAACAGCATTAGAATAAACAGTAATATCATTATCACACGCGGACTGGACATCACATTCTACCTGCTCCTTCTTCTTGAAATTGTTGGGGTTGGCTTCGACCTGCGCCGGGATGGTAGTGTGAGTGGCGGTCAGGTCATCAAGCCGCTTGGTCATCTCCGCTAGCCCTTGGACAAGCTGGGCTAGACACTCCATGGTGGGATTAGCTGGGGGCACATCAGAAGATGCAGCGTGCATACCACACTGCTGTTGGTTAGATGGATGGGGAGGCTGCTGATGGTGTTGCTGTGGTGGAGCAGGAAGTTGATGTTGTTGGTAGGACGGAGAGGGATACTGCTGGTATGATTGAGGCTGAGCAGCCGCGTATTGGTGATACGGCTGTGGATGGCGATACTGTGGCTGCTGCTGATACGGAAAGTTCTGCCTCCATTGATGTGCGAACTGAGGAGGCTGCTGGTGTTGCTGAGAGGGGTGCCCAAAACGACCACCCTGAGGTTGGTGGTACTGCCGGTTGGCAAATGGCTGACCCTGGAGTTGTCCCTGAGGATGGGTCGGCTGTGCATCATTAGTCCAAACCCCATTAACTTCCTGGACCAGGGGTGGTGGCGGGAACACTGAATCAGTGTCTGAGATAAACTCTGGTTGGTACACAACCATCTGCTGTTGCGGCTGGCTCTGATCAGGTGCCTGCACGTAGTACACGTGCTGAACTGTCGGTGGTTGCTGGCTTGGCTGAGGCTGGTGTAGCGGTGGTTGCTCGTCTTTTCTCTCAGCTGGAGCTTCGAGCGGTGCTGCCGACTGAACAGAATTGATGGTACCTACCAGCAGTTCTAGCTGCTTGGTGATGTGATCCAGTTTGTCCAAACTCTGGGTCCTCTTCTCGATCACAGCGAGTTTCTCAAGGTCCTGTGATCGCTTCTCGATTATGTCGACCTTAGAGAGATGGCCCCCGATGATGCTGAGGTTAGAGCTCTCATCTCTCTCTGCTTCTTTTGATGCAGCCATGTGAACTTGTTTCTGGAGGATCTGGGGCTGCTTCTGGTATGCCTTGGATGAAGAGAGGGCGGCCTCTCCTTCGGCCATTTCTTCGAAAATTTGCCATACAACATCTTCATCCTTGTTGAAGTGGGAGCCCCCACATGCTGCGTCTACGAGCCTTTGACTTTCAATGTTCAGTCCCCCAAAGAAATGCTGAACCAAGCTGGTCTTCGGAATATCATGATGGGGACACTTCTCCTGCAGATCAGTGAATCTCTCCCATGCTTCATGTATCGACTCATGGGGTCCTTGGGAGAAATTACTGATACGGGCCCGCATCTGGTTGAGTCGACCCAGAGGGTAATACTTGTGCAAGAAGGCGGACTTTAGTTCCTCCCAGGTCGTCACAACCTTCCCCATATGATTGACCCAATAGAGGGCCTTGTCCTGTAGGCTGAAGGGGAAAGCCGTCATCTTTACAATGTCCAGGGGGACATTCGGATAGTGGGTGGTGCGGCAAATGCGGGAGAATTGCTGCAGGTGAATGTATGGCTCTTCATTGGTGTTGCCATGGAATGCAGGGAGAAGGGCTATGAATTGTGGTTTCAGCTCAAAGTGAGCATGTACCGGTGGGATGAGAATCCACTCGGTCATCTGGCTGTCTCCTGGATTGTATGTTTCTTTGAGTGTTGGCTTCGGCTGTGGTTGGAATTCAGGATCATCATTGGGGTCGTCACCACCTCCTCCACCTCCATCTCCTCCTCTCCTGCCTCCTCTGCCTCTGCCTCCTCCTCCATCATCTCGGTTAATCACATCATTCAACATGTCCTGGAAAGCTGTCTGAGTGAGGGCCTGTTCAGTCAGCTGCTGCTGTATTGCCTGGATGGATGCCAGCAACTGTGCATTGACTTGGTTCTGATCTGGCATCTGTCCCTCTGGTGTGGGTGGCTGCTGACCCTTGCCCTTTCCTCCTGGCGCCATGTCAGGGTCTGAATCGGACGAAATGAACTCTGGAGTAGTCTCCAGGGCTCGCACTGTCTTCTATCTGCATAATGAGACGGCCCGAATCAGATCACTTGCCATAAATACTCAGCTGTCGTGATGAGGCTGGGGTTCAAGTCAACCCCAGCGTGTTGTGAATGGAAAAATGATGTAGACTGTAATCGACTCCCATTCACAACGGGGTTAGTGGGACAAAAGTGGTCCCAGCTTATTTGGTGGCCAAGAGAAAGGTAGAAGACGAGGAGTCTGGAGTTCGACCCGCAAGGTCTGGATCGGTTCTCGGGAATCGCCTCGAAGTTATTGGCGGAGTTGAGTCCATGGAATCGATGTGGGTGTCGGCATGGTCCCGACGAAACCATCCATGGATCAACTTCGCGGAGCACAAGAGAATATCGGATTTTGGAAGAACGATACGATGGTCAACGAGGAACAAAAAGGAGTGTAAAACAGTAGAAGGGCTCGGTTGAGCGGGGTGGTCAAAGGAAGACATAACAGAATTGGTGCAAAGGCGCGGGACTTTGATCTTTGAACCTTAATCTAGATCCATACAAACACAAGACAAAATCGGGTTCACCAACTCACGCCATGTGAAGCCGTGAAAGCTCGGCTATTTATTATCTTTTCATTTTTAGAGTTGTGATTCTCAGGCATTTCTTATAACAAGTCCTTAGTACGCTACCCTATAGGAGAGAGAGTACTGCCGGAAGAGTATCCCGTACTTGTCCTCCTCCTGTGTAACCTGTAGTCTGTACTTTTTGGAGTCCTTGTAACCCTTCCTGGATCCCTACTCAGCCAAAGAAAAGAGAGAGGAAGCCGATAGGCGAAACCAATACTTCGGTTCTCGCTCGCAACGGAATCACCCGTGAGCGTGCAAGAACCTACTCGGACGCAGGACGATGAGACAGACACCCCCGTGAAGGCGTGGCCTATGCTCAATACTTCGGACAGGGTCGATGCTCTCACAACAGAGTCACCATTGGTGACCAAGTCCTACTCGCCTACGTACGATAGAAGCGCCATTACTTCGGAAATCCAGGCGATACACAAGGCAGTTGCAGACTGGGTTTTGGGCTCTAATCCTTAGGGGTCGCACTCGCTCGAGGGAGTAGGGTTTTGGTCCCCCTCCAAAGTACCTGAAAACAATGAGGGCTTTATGAACCCGGTACAAGGATAGTCCATTACAGATTTTAATTAAGGTCAAAGTTTATTTAGCAGTCCCCTTGTTTTAATTTTTGGGTTTTCACTTTTTTTGGATCTGTTTTCATACCAGCGCCTAACGTTTTTGTAGATTTTCATTTAAGTCCTAGGTGCTCAAAATCAGAGGGAGATAGCGGAAAAGCCATGCAAGTGGTTCTATGATGGAAATCTCATCATTGAACCGAATGATGCATGCTGAGTTAGAAGACTTACAGTGCATCCCAGCTCTCTCCATGTGGTATGCAAAACAGAATTTTTAAACCTATCTACATGGCGGTGTGCATTCGTCAAAATCGCCCTAAACATTAGCTGCTATTAACGTGAAGAACCATAAGCTTGGTCATTCATCTTTAACCTAAGGGTCCGGTCTTGGCTCACCCCTCCTCTTCTCGACACACTCGAGTTTAGGAGTAGCGCTTGATGGGGCTCGCTCACGGCACGTGGGTTAAGAGATAAATGACTTAGCTGTTTAAGTTTGACTAGATCCATACGAAGTGGACTATAGGAACATGCATTCTTATTAATGTTTGGACCTAGCTACCGAGTCAAGCAACCTATATCTAGGGGCTCCAAGCACACAAAACAAAGTAAAATAAAGGCGAAAAGCACAAAACAGCGGAAAACAAAGGAAAGAAGGCGGTAGAAATCACGGAAAACAACGATGAGGCCCCCAGGTGAACAGACACCCGGGCACTGGACCTCATTGTGAAGAGTAGAGTCCTGTTAATTATTACATGCCAAAATTGTCTCTCTCTCACCAAAAATTACAGAGATAATCCTAAGTGTTCTAAGCCTATCTAATCCACATCTCCTCGCTTCCTTGATACTCTCTCCTGATGGTCATGCGAAGGGAAGACCATCCTCCTCCAAGCTTGGCTGCATTGGCCTCCTAAGAAGCCATCCTTGCGTGGCGGACCCTCGCATCAAAGTCACAAGAAGAGTGTGTTAGAATAGCTCGAATCAATCAATTATAGAGCACATAAAGATAATCACAAGAAATGGATCAATGAAGCACAGTGATTAATGGCAATAAAATAGCTGCTCACACAATATCATCAATTATGAATCAAAAATGCACACAAGAATGACAAAATTAACGTAGGCTATGCTCATTGCTCCCCGGCAACGGCGCCATTTGATAGGCCCCAGAACCGACCGGTCTTGTGTTCCACACAAGGCGGGAGCACAGTCGTAGTGTCGACCAACCAAATCCTGGAGTCAATCAACAATTAACCCACAAAGCAAGAATGTATCAATTAAGTCCAAAAAAAATAAATGTGAATTAATTTTTATTACTCTACAACAAAATGTATAGTGACAAGCATGTAGAGGTCGAACCACAGAGAGCAATACAAAATGCGTAGCCTAGATGTATCACCAAGTCATCCATGTGTGAAGCTTGTTTTTATGTGGGTTTTTAATTTTATATTTTTTTATTTTATTTTTTTTATTTTGTTTTCATATTTTTATATATATTATTTTTTTTTATTTTCTTTTTATATATATTATCTATATAGGGACATAGATATACATAGAACATATAATATAGGTATAGGGATATATATATATATATATATAGAGAGATAGGTGTGAGGAGAAAAAGATATATAGAGTACATATATCAACATATATGTATTTATGCAAAATATAGTATCTACAAGATCTTTTTTTTTGTTTTAATTTCTTTCTAATTTTTTATGTATTTTTCAATTCAAAAATGTCCACAATATAGGACTAAATACATAGCCGTATATAATTTGGGTTTCTAAAAATATCAAATAATACCCAAAATTGCCCAAATTAATTTTCACATATTAATACTAATATATAGATAATTATAGAAGAGAGAAATGTATTTTTAGGGTTTTTAAAGAGTTTTTCTAATTTTTATGTTGCTTTTGAGGTTTTATGATTTTTTTAATTTTCTTTTTCATATTTTTAGGGTTTTTCATTTTCTGGACTCAATATATAGATATTTATACCATAGGTATTTTTTTTGGAATTTTTCAAAAACATTTTATAATTTTTTTTGTATTTTTTAATTTGAACAGTACAAAAATGGCTTCTTTTTCATTTTTAATAATTAGGAAAAATGCAAAAATGCAAACTAAAATATGGGCGTGAACAAGCATGGCATAGAGCACCTATCCTAATTTTTGTGGATTTTTAGAAGCCTTTTAGGCATTTTTAATAAACAGATAAAGAGACAAAAATAAATTAAGCCTGGCAGGGGCATTTTTGCAAATAAAATAACATCCAGGGGCACATGTGTAAAAATACCAGAATATTATAACGTGTTTTGCAATTTTAAGGACTAAAACTAATTGACTAAACCCGCCAGGGTCCCCTTGCAATTTAACCATCACGCGGGACAGCACGTGATCCGCACTCACAGGGACCGAAACGCAATTACAGAAAATGTAGGGCCCTGATTGCAATTTTTCACAAAAATAATACACTGAATATTTTATTTAATGGACTAAACATAAACATGCAACTTTGCAGGGGGACTTGTGCAATTTTACCACCTCACGTGGGACTACACGTGAGGTGACGTGGACTGGACCCAAGTGTAATATGCAAGAGCTGCAGGGGGTCATAAGCAAATTTGCCACATTATTTACAACGTGATATTTATTTTACAATACTAAAAATTAAATACAAAAAAGAAGGGGCTAGATGTGCAAATTACCCCTAAAAGGCGCTTTGTTCGACGGCTGATCTTCGTTCACTTGACACGTGGCGCCTCCACGTGCGCCGATGACGCTTCGCCGATGGAGGGCTGGGATTAGATCACGTGAGGTGATCGGACGGTTGCTGCGGGGCTCCATCCAACGGCTCCCTTCTAATCTGGGACCTTCATCTTCATCCAACGGCGGAGAGGGCGCCTGGAAGAACAGGGAAGAACGCTCGCCTGAGCGAGCTTCTCCCGGCTGGATCTCGCACCTCCGCCGTCCATCACTGCTCCACGGTGTCCCAAAAGCTTCCTGGAAGGTTCCTCTGTCGTCCGGAGGTGTTGGATCGACCAGAGGTACACTGGAGCACCCTCGCGAGGTCGGAGAAGAAGTGGGGCTCCAGGTACCTCCGGCGTGACTTGATTTCACCTCAGGGTGCTTATTTGCGCACCAGACCTGCACAGGAAGATAGCATGGCTCGAGGGGATGCTCCTCGACCAAAAAGGTTGAAGCTGTGCAGCAAAATGAGGTGGAACGGAGGAGCTCCGACGAAGGGCGGAGGAGGAGCTCCGATTCGCCAAGACCTGGGGTCCTGGGTTGAACAAGTGTGTGCATTTGATGGAGAACTCGAAGGGGATGGAGATGAGGCGATTTAGGCGGTCGGAGACAGATGGGATCACAGTGGGGAAGTCGCCGGAGCTCAGCTCCGGCGAACTTCGAATTTCTGATTTTGGCCTAAGCTAATCATCTAAATGCTAACCTAAGGACTGGAATTAAAAGCTAATACTAAAACCTAACTACTGAGCAAGAAAGAACAGCTCTTATACCTGGGGGCCTCCAGGGAGCAGGGTGGACGCCGGAGCTCCGCCGCGTCAAAATTCTCCTCCCTCCGGCCGAGTCTCGATGCTGGGCTACTCCTCCTGTCACGAGGAACACACCAGGAGCAAGAACAAGGCGTTTTGGTGGAGTGAAAATGGCCAAATTCGAGGAAGGAGGGGGAGCTTTTTATTTATACACATTGGCAGGAGGCCCTATTGACCGGCGATTATTGATCGATCCAACAAGTATCTAGTTGATCTATGATCTTGGCGGGCATCATGGATGATCAGAGGACAAATCTTGTGAAGGAAGCGAGTGCGATGGTTCACTGAGCCAGGCGGGAAAAATGGCGGAAATCGGGGAAAAGACAGGTTGCGTGAAGTCAGACGCCTGGAGGTCCAGTTGACCGGGGTCAACTTGCGGAGAGACTGGGTTGGTCCACCTCAGCCCGCTACAAGACAGAACAGGGAATATCTCGCGAAATTGAATTATTTGGCATAGTAAATGATTTTATTATTTTTTTCGTATAAAATAAAAAATGTGTATTATTTCATGTAGTATTTATTTATGATTTTTATTTATTTTTTTGGATTATTTTATTATGGTTTTATTAAAATAATGTGTATATGTATGTATTTACATGTGTTTTTGTGTATTTTATTTTTAATTTGTTTATTTTATTTTATTATTTTATTTTCTTATTTTATGAATTTATAACTTATTTTTATGAGTATAAGGGTATTTTTGTTTGATTTTTATGTATTCATTTACATTTTCAAATAAATATGTATATGTATAAGTAAGTATACTTATAGGTATTTTACCTATAGATTATATACATCTTATTTATTTAGTGAATTTTCTTTATTTTTCTTTTAGATTTGTATTTTTAATATGTTTTATGTAATATTTACAATATTAAAAAAAAAATGTGGATGAATAAATAATAAAGGAATAAAATCCCCTTTTACATATAAGTGGTATAGGTATTTTGTCTATGTGGTACATAGACTTATTTTATTTTACAAATTATTTTTGGTTTTCTTTTAATGTCAATATGTATAAGTATTATATACATTATTTACAAGATTCTAAAAATATGAATTTGTAAGAATAATAACTATTGAATAAAATGAATATTTTAATCGGGTACTATATACAATGGGGGTCAAAAACCTAACTTCCACAGATGGACTCTAAAAATTATGAAACTATTTTTATAAAATAGTTCATGAAATGCTATGTACAATTAAAGGTGAGTTTGGGTGATTTGGAGTTTTTATTTGCAAGATATGGGTCTGTGAAGTTGAGATTTTTGCTTTTTATTCTGGGTATAAAATGTACACTGAGTATTATTTTTGCACAAACTCAATTTTGTATTTTTATTTACATTATTATCTACAACTTTTATGAACAAAGTTTCTTTATTTGATGAATAAATAATTATGCATAAAATAGGTGTCAAAAATGCATAAAGGGATGAATAAATAAATGAGGTATTTATTGTATATCAGCCCTTATCTCCCCCTACTTTATTCCTTGTCGACCAATACCATGCTGGCCTTGGTCTCGGGGTTAGGGTCATAAAATATTTACAAAATTTTATTCCTTTTTCTTTTCTTCTCTTTATTCTATAATTTTGGCATTAAAAACCTTATTTAATGTACAATTAATGCAATGAATAATGAATGCTATTATGTTCAAATTAATGTTGTTTACATGCATTTGCCGGGGTTTTTGAGGCCAAAATGATAGAATAAAGGTGATGAAATGGAGATTCATCAGCTCCCCAACGAGCAGTTTCATGAGGCATGGGAGAGGTTCAGAGAGCTGACTGATAGATGCCCGTACCACGACATTTCCAAGCCGAACCTCGTGCAGAGATTATTCAGCGGGCTGACACCAGAGCTTCAGGGCTTGGTGAACGCTTCTTGTGGCGGGTCTTACTTCACCAAGGATCACGACCAGGTCTGGGCCATCTATGAGGAGATGGCTGAGAACTACATGGTGATGTCCCAGACCCAGTTGTATACTCAGAGCAGACCGCAGCAGCCACAGACCGTACAGTACCAGAGGATAGCACGGGTCGACGCCAGTCCATTCAGTTCGTCCGCTATAGCCACAGCACAGGCCGGGTCCACTACCGCGGACATTGGGATCATCAGCGAGAAGCTGGATCGGATGGAGTTGATTGAGAAGAAGCAGTGTCAGGGCATCACTCAGATGAAGCAGATGGCACAGGCTCTGAGCGACATGAAGACCCCGCTCATGTATCTCCAGAAGACACAAACGGCTTCCCAGCCCCGTCTTCAGTCGCGAGGAGATTCCGGCTGCAGCAGCAGCTCGTCCCAGCGCTCCAGCTCACACCAGCAGCCTAGACAGGTTCATCTTCTACAGGCGGAGCCGTACCAGTAGCCGCAGCCCACCTACCAGTCACCACCATCTCCAGACATGCAGATGGTGGTATACGAGCCGGATCAGCCTATGGCAGTGCTTCCGCCACCCCAGTATGACACAGAGCCATTGATGGATGTCAACGGGATTTGGTATGACCACCCTCAGCCCGTTATCCGACGAGACCATCCCGGATTCCGATGGGGGACCGGAGGTACCCAGCCCCAGTAGCAACCGTCAGGTCAGGGTGGCCAGTACAACCATCAGAGAGAGCACCAGCCGCAGCAGCAGCCCCCAGTGTACCCATCACAGCAGCAGCAGCAGTCATCCTATGGTTCTCGTCCCTATTAGCAGGGACAATCGTGGAGGCGTGAGCAGCCTCCCCAGCAGTAGCAGCAGCATCACCCATACCCCTCTCAGCCACAGCAGCAGATCCAGCAGCCGCACTACCAGAGAGGCTACCCATCGGGTTCCCATGAGAACCCTGTCTTGGATGATATAGCCCGCATTCTCACAGATCAGCAGGCTACTTTTCGATGGGAGATGGACGAGTTCCGCCAGGAGATGCGGGACATCGTGAGAGGGAAGGCCGCCATCCCTGCCCAGATTGAGCTGAACCCCAACAGCCTGAAGCGGAAATCTGAGCAGGTAGCTTGTACTGAGTATACCACTCCTAATGATGTATTTGGTGATATGACTGGATATCTGTTTGATACTAATTTTGTCACACTTAGGAGCGGTAGGATGCCAGCAGGCGGGGCCTCGTCTGAGCCACATCATGAGGATCCACCCAAAGCACTCGGCGAGGAGGAGGAGAGCGGTACTGAGGCCGCTAGAGATGACGACGGTGGTACTAATGCCACCAAGGATGCTGACTCCACCGACGGTGCTGAGGCCGTCGTTTCACCAGTTCGAGGAGGTGGTACTGAGGCTACCCACTATGCCGAGCCAGAGCGCGGTACTGAGGCCGCGAGTCTTCTAGTTGATCCAGCCGATGGTGGTGCTGAGGCCACCCGTGTTCATTCTGAGAGCCCTATTGTTTTTCCTACTTCTGATGTATCTCAGAACTCTGTTGTGAATAAAGGAAAAGGTTTGGTTTTTTCTGGTCCCACTGTGGTGCGTGATGTATGTGCAGATCCGGATGTCGAGCCGTCTAGACCTTTTCCTAGTCCTTCATCTGAGAAGGACCCTGTGATCCCCTTCCCTAAAGCCCTTCAGTTGGGGAAGGGGAAGAAAAAAGAAAATCCAAAAAAGAGAGATCAAGAAGAGTTCAGCCAGCAGATGATAGATCGATTTCACATACAGCTGACTCTTCTGGAGGCTTTGCAGCACATCCCTTCTCTCCAGCGTTCACTTAGGGATAGGACCACAGTCAGGAGGAAGAGGAGGAACCACCATTCAGAGATCCATGTGCTGACGAAAGCCACTTGTTTCGCGATCCCGAACCATCTGCCGGCCAAGAGGCCAGATTCAGGAGCCCCTTATGTCAGATGCCATATCAGTGAGCAGAGGTTCGACCGTACTTTATTAGACAGCGGATCGTCGATCAACCTACTTCCGGCAGCCCTTCTCGACCGCTTCGAGCTGGGCACTCTTCGACAGAGCAGGACAGCCCTTCAGTTTGCTGATCGATCTGTCAAGAGGCTGAAGGGGTTGTTGTGAGAGGTTGTCGTCACAATTCAGGTCCTGCAATTCCCCGTGGACTTCGTAGTGTTGGACATGGAGATCCCTGCGTCAGTGACCGATACCCCCATCATTGTAGGTCGCCCGTTCTTGGCCACAGCCAAGGCAGTGACCGACCATGATAGCGGGAAGGTATACCTTCACGTCGAGGGCGAAAGCGTACAAATAGAGACGGTCGAGGACAGCAGAGCCAGAGACAGATCATGCTCAGAAACCACCTCAGACACAGAGCAGATGACAGATACCGGACTAGACATCCACCAGGACTGTGACTTTGTGATCACGGACGATGAGGCAGTGTGGGCAGACCCAACAGCACAGACCATCCTCTCATTTTCAGGCACCGCTGATGCAGAGACGACAGCAGAGGAGAGCATGGAGAGCACATTCCTGGTCCAAGATACTTCAGAGGCAGCAGAGCCGGTTCTCGATCGTGACACAGATTTTTGTGATGATGGTGGTGCTGATGCCACCTTGAATGACACAGATCCCTCGGAGTCAGAGTCTGATTGGACAGATTGTGATGACTATATGCCAGATCTGATTTCCACTGAGCCTACAGCTAAGGAGGAGGTAGATGCCGAGCAGAGCAGAGACAGTCCATCTGGGCAGCCTTCTCTAGTTTCTGAGATTAAGAGAGAGTTTCAGTTCTCCCATGCAGATTTGGCAGCGTTTACGCAGACCTTTCAGAGGCCAGATCCACCAGCACCGAGCTGTCCAGAGTTGAAGACGCTCCCTACTTCGCTGAAGTACAGATTCCTTGCCGGTGAGCCTGAGATGCACCCAGTCATTATCTCCGCTGATTTGACTGGAGAGCAAGAATCCCGTCTGATGGGGGTTCTTAAAAAGAATCGCAAGGCGATAGGATGGAGCGTAGCAGATCTCCAGGGAATTAGTCCGGCCCTGTGCTCCCACCATATCTATCTCGAGGATGAGGCGAAGTCGTCACGTGAGTTCCAGCGGCGGCTGAACCCGAATCTGAGAGAGGTTGTCATGAAGGAAATTTCGAAGTGGTGGAGCACCGATTTTATCTATCCCATCTCCGACTCCAAGTGGGTCAGCCCTTTGCATGTGGTGCCCAAGAAGACGGGCATTACTACAGTTATCAATGAGTCTGGAGAGGAGATCGCTACATGAGTACCCACTTCTTAGCGGGTCTGCGTTGACTACAGGAGACTCAACCAGGCCACCAAGAAGGATCATTTCCTCTGCCCTTTATTGATCAGATCATTGAGAGACTGGCAGGGAAGAGCCACTATTATTTTCTGGATGGGTACTCGGGCTACAACCAGGTGGCCATCGCTCTAGAGGACCAGGACAAGACTACCTTTACATGTCCCTTCGGCACATACGCCTTCCGATGCATGCCATTTGGGTTATGCAATGCCCCTACGACTTTTCAGAGATGCATGCTGTCGATCTTTTCGGACATGGTAGGGGAGTGCTTGGAGGTCTTCATGGATGATTTCTCGGTTTACGGCGACGGATTCGACTCCTATCTTGACTGCCTAGACCGAGTACTTCAGCGATGTATAGAGGTTCGCTTGGTTCTATCTTGGGAGAAGAGTCACTTTATGGTGACTCAGGGGACGGTGCCTGGCCACATCATCTCCAATAGGGGCATGGAGGTTGATCCGACCAAGGTTGATGTCATTAGAAAACTCACACCACCGTCCAACTTGCGGCAGTTACGGTCATTCCGGGGGCACGTCGGTTTCTACCGACGATTCATTTGTGACTTCAGTAGGGTTGCCCGACCGTTGACTGATCTGATGACAAAAGACACCGAGTTCCTTGTCGATGACAAGTGTCTTTCGTCCTTCGAGACTCTCAAGCAGTGTGTTATAGAGGCTCCTGTTCTCTAGCCGCCTGATTGGTCTCTCCCATTCGAGATCACGACGGATGCCTCTGATTTTGCCGTGGGGGCCATGCTGGGACAGAGGAGGGATGGAGTCTCATTTGCTATCCACTACGCTAGCCTCACATTGGATTCCGCGTAGCGGAACTATACAGTCACAGAGAAGGAGATGCTAGCCGTAGTTTTCGCCCTAGATAAGTTCAGATCATACATTATTGGATCTAGAGTGACTTTGTACACAGATCATACCACCATCAGGTACCTCATGGCAAAGAAGGATGCCAAGGCCAGACTGACTAGATGGATCCTTCTACTCCAGGAGTTTGACATAGAGATTAAGGATAAGCCTGGAGTTAAGAATGTGGTGGCGGATCATCTCTCTCGTTTAGAGCAGCCTGAGGATTATGAGCAGATTGATCCCATTTGCGAGACCTTTCCAGATGAGGCGATCCTTGCTATCGCTTCACTCCCGTGGTATGCCGATATTGTGAACTTTCTTGTTACTAAGAAAGTCCCACAAGGTTGCCCCAGGAAGAGGCTTGAGACCTTCCTTGCGAAGGCCAAGTCCTACCACTGGGAGGATCCCATCCTTTACCACGAAGGAGGGGATAGCATCTGGCGTAGGTGCATTCCTCAGGAGGAGCACCATAGCGTCCTCACTTACTGCCACAAGCTTGAGGCAGGAGGACATCATTCTGGGAGGAGAATGGTACAGAAAGTGCTCCAATCCGGCTTGTGGTGGCCTACCCTCTTCAAGGACTCTAATGAGTTCATGAAGAGGTGTACTGACTGTCAGAGGATGGGCACATGTGGACAGTGTGATATGATGCTGATGCAGCCACCTCACTTCTGTGAGGTTTTTGATGCATGGGGCATCGATTTCATGGGTCCATTACCTAAGAGTCAGGGATTCGAGTACATTCTGTTGGCCGTAGACGTCGTTGGGTTGAGGCCATCCCCGCCCGAGCTATTGATGCGAGGACAATTTGCAGATTTTTGAGGAAGCACATCATCAGGCGGTTCGGGGTACCTCGAGTATTGATTTCAGATGGGGGGGGGTCTCATTTCATCAACGACCAAGTAAAGGCCCTTGTTAGCGAGTTCGGTATAGACCATCGAGTTGCCACTCCATATTATCCACAGACGAATGGTCTAGCCGAAGTGTCGAATAGGGAGATCAAGACTATTTTGCAGAAAGTCATCCTCCCTAACCGAAAGGATTGGTCACAGCTTTTGGACTCGATCTTGTGGGCATATAGGACGTCTTTCAAGACACCTTTGGGCACATCTCCCTTTCACCTCGTTTATGGCAAGCCGTGCCATTTACCTGTTGAGTTGAGGCACAAGTCACTTTGGGCAGTCACAGATATTCTTTTAGATCCAGATAGTGTAGGAGAGAAGAGGAGGGCAGAGTTAGCAGCCCTGGAGGAGCTTCGTGATACCGCCTTCTCAAACAACCTACAGTATAAGGAGAGAGTGAAAGAGTGGCATGATTCTCATATCAGCCACAAGCATTTTGAGCCTGGACAGAGAGTATGGCTGTTTGATGCTAGGCTTCGTCTATTTCCAGGGAAGCTACAGAGCAAATGGAAGGGACCTTATCTTGTGAGAAAGGTACACGATAACAGGAGCATTGATATATCTGAGTTGTCTTCAGAGAGTACCTTTCGAGTGAACGGCCAGCGACTCAAGCCATTTCTAGATCATGAGCCGCGGGTCGTTGATGTTGCCCCTATTCATTTTGCGTGAGATGTGGTCTCTTGACTCACATCTATTGCATCTCACGCCTGATTATCACTGTTCTTTCGACATGTATAGATCCAGTTGTCTGTATCACTCTATTCTTTAGTCCCACATCCCTTTTTCTCATCTTATGATTATGCTATACTTAGGGTGTACTTTACCCTAAGTATTGGGGGGATGTAGGACCTTCGGGTATTCCTTTTATCCTTTCTACCCCTGTTTTGCTGCCTATACTTAGGGATATTTCACCCTAAGTATAGGGGGGGGGCAGATTCTGTACATCCTTCACTCGGATTTCCCTTCATGTACAGCTTGCTATACTGAGGATTACTTGATCCTAAGTATAGGGGGAAAAGCCGAGACTCTCTTGATCTTCTACTCATTCTATTCTTTGATTCATCTCTGTATATAGCCATTCCTTTTCACGTCCCTATACTAAGCACGAGTTATGTCTTCTTCATCGCTCTTGATCACTTTGAGGACATCGTTCGAGCTAAGTATAGGGGGGTGTGTATATATTTCATATATACTTTAGCCATAACTCGTACTTTGTGTAAGTGTTTGAATAAATAAAAATGGCTAAGAACCCATAAAATTTAAAAATTTTTCCCTTGTCTATAAAATTCATCTTGCACATACCTATTTATTTATACAAATTATTTTTGTATAAATGATTGAAAAATTATTTGTGTAAAGGATTTGTAAATATTTTCATATCAAAATTATGTATATAATACAAAATTTTTTCAAAATGTTTTGAAAACAAAATGTTTGCAAAAACTTTGTGTAAATGTTTGTAAATATTTTTGCAAAACTTGCATTCATGCATACGTTCATGGTTTCAAAATATTTTTCAAAAATTTTGCACGATTGTAAGTACTTGTAAATAGCATCTTTGTAAATATTTGTATAGTTTTTCCTGGATTATAGTTGATATTTAAACTAGCCTGGAATTAAACTGGGAAATGGAGCTTGATTAAGATCTTAATCCACATAATTCTAAGAGGAACCTTATAGGGCTTAGGGTTAAGGCTTTTCAGGTCCATTGGGACTTAATTCTTTGAGTCCACTAGGCTATGAGCATATGTCATCTTGATGAGCCTAAGTAGAGCACTTAACAACACACGCATGACTCTTAGAGACACTTAACAACACACGCATGACTCTTAGAGACAATGACTTGACTTGCACCAGCATTTTACACATAGCTCTCCACGGATGAGGTGGTGAGGAGGCAGTTTCCTTTGGCTTGGGGTAGCATATGAGGGTAGTACTTCTAGGCAGAACCTCTCTTCTTCTTCTAGTGAAGGAAGTGCGCCTCAACTTGGTCTAGTGGTGATGAAGGCTAAAGACAGAAGCTGTGGGTTGCAATAAAGCTTCAAAAGAGGGACAGTCTACTGGCTCAAGAGGAAAAACTCCTTGTATATATGATGCACCATGTAGATATGTTGTACAGTTGCACATGAAAAAAAAGTGCAAAAAGAAAAAGAACTACAAAAAAAATTGGTGGGTCGGATTGAAAATTTAATAACCCCACCGGAGTGTATATAGTCAAATAAAGCAAAAGCTTATGTTATCCATGTTACATCTCATGAAGCTTGCAGCGGGAGACTTAGCTACACGGGTTGGGCTCCCAGGGATACATGGCTACACTGGCCATGGTCCATTCTTCATCTTCTTCTCCCTCTTCTTGAGCCGGTTGCACTTGAACTTAGAAGGGAATACCCCGCTTCTCAAGGAAAGAGTTGCTAGACCGAGGCATTAGAGTTACCAGGTTGGGGGAGGTTGTTTCTTTGTTACTTCTGAGGTGGGGAGCTACATATCACTTACACTGCATGGAAAGATTCATGGTCACTAGAGTTTGTGTATGTAGACTTGTTCTGATCTGGTTTATTGAGGAGTCTTGTCCATAGATTGGTGGAACTTAGAGGCTGTTGAGTTTTAAGCTTAAGTCCAAATAAGGTTCCGACACATTAATAATCCAAAGATCTGATCGAGCTCCATATTTCAATTTAATGAAGGCGAATTTAATAATCAGCCTTAATCCATGTATATTCTCCTCTTTTTCTTTTTCTTTCTCTTTTTCACTTCTTTTTCAAATAAGTGTTTGCAAAGGGACTAGCAAAGTTAAGTATATGGGGGTGATGAATACCCATTCATTACTCTTTATTCTTATATTTTAGCTACAAAAACCTTTGCAAATACTTGTATATTCATGTAAATACAAATAATTACCAAAAGCATGCATTGTGTAAAAACTAATAATTAGCATGTTTTTGTGCAAAAATAAAAGAATAAAGAGACAAAATAAAAAGAGGGAGATATTTAGAATAAATATTGAGCGACCTAATTCCAAGGGAGGGCTCAGCATGGGCATGACTGCATAAAAGCCAAAGTAGAGAGAGATAGGGAGCTCATGTGTGTAAATATCCTTGTAAATAGAATAAAAATATTTTCCTCCAAAATTAGAATAAAATGGGCTTGTATATATTTGTATAGATTTAAATACAAAATCAACATAAAAATAGAAAAAATTAAAAAGAAAATAAAAATAACTCCCTTGTACATATCCACCTTGTACATACAACCACATCCATATTTATTTGGCCTTGTAAATAAATAAATTTAAATACCTAAAAATTTGTATATATTTTATCTTTTATGTTGTAAATAAATAAAATAAAAACCACAAAAAAACCAAAATAAAAAGAATAAAATTAAAAACAAAAAATAACATTGTACATATACCATGTATATAGATGTATATATCTATTTATTTCACCCTTGTATATAAATAATAAAAATAAAATAAAAATACCTTTTTATTCCTAATTTTATGATATAAATAAATAAAATATAAAATAGGAATAAAAATGCACAAAAATAACTAATTAAAAATCAAAAAAATTAAAAATCAATGTTGTATATATACCTATATAGTGTACTATATTGTAAATACCCTATTTTTGTTTCAAAAATTTAATTAAAAATCACAAAAAAATAGTTTATAAATAAATAAACTATTTTTATGTTTTAAGTTTTTTTAATTCGGTTTTTTTCTATTTTATTTTGAATTTCTAAATAATTATGACCTGGAAAATTCTGATTGGTCCACGGGGAACATTGACCTCCGATCAACTGCCCCTCGCGGACCTCTTTCTCGCGGGTTTGGATTTTTTGCCCGACTTCTCTATCTTCTCCCCTCCAGACCCGATCACATCACACCCAAACCCAGGGTCCAACTCGTTCTTGCCAGATTCGACACCCTCGTCGGCATGCCCGCCTCGGGGTCCGCGCTCTGAGCTACCCTACCCGATCGATTTTAGCCGGACCCCTGGCAGTATAAATTCCGAGCTCCGCCTCCTCTTCCTGGCATCTTTGGCTCCCCATACTCCATCCCAAGACCTCCATTGCCATCCTCGAGGTGACTGCTCGCCGTTGGCCGTGTCGCAAAGAGGAGAGGGTGCCCGGACCTTAGATCCGGCGTCTTCGCGCCGCCGTGCTCCGCCTGAAGGTAGAGCTCGAGCCTCGGGCCTCGACGACCTGCGAGGCTGATGAATCCACGATTCATCATCTCAATATATTGATCTTAGCAAAATCTCCGAGTAAAATTCCAGAAAAATGTCCATAAAATCAATAAATTAATAAAATGACTCTTGTAAATAAAACTCACTAATTATTGTATATTAGATTGTACAAAATAAATTACACATAAAAAGCCGCAAAATCAAAGGAGTTTTATACATGTAAATAGCCCAAAACTTTATATATTTTTAATAATTTCATATCAACTCCTTTTTGGCTAATTCTTTCTCCAACATGTTCATATCAATGTATATAAAAATACAAAAATACAAAACAAATTTTACCTCAAATAAATACTCCTAGATCCCGATGGGAAAAAGCCATAAAGACCAACTTCCAAGCTAAATTCCCGCTCCGTATGAACTCCAAATTCACCAAACTCACTTTTAAAGTTCAAGTTAGAAAATTATCTATCCAACGGAAGTGGTTTCATTAAAATCAGAACTCATTTGCAAAAGTTGGGTTTTGGGACCTAGATGTACATTGTATACCTTGTATATATTCATTCTTTCTTTAATTTTTATTGTATCTTTCATAATTGCTAAAAATACAAAAAATATCATGATTGTGTTGTATTTTAATTATATTATTTTATAGTATTTTTCTGTTGTAAATATCTCTTATTAAAAAGACAAAAAAATACAAATTAGAAAAGTAAACAAAAATTGTACATGGTGTTTTGTCTTCTTTTGTAAATTCTCCACTTTTTATCTTCTCTTTTTAAATTATTGTAATTAAAGTAGCCAACTTTATTTCATTTATTTATTTAATTTCCATTCTCTACAATAACCACCATTCAACTCTTTACCACCAACCTCCATTCAACTCCACCATTTTTTTAAACTTCCCATTCAACTCCATTAATAATATAACCTCCCACTCTTTAATAACCTCTCATTCCATCATCTTTATATACATGCCATTCTCCTCATTTTTGCCTTTGATCCATCTTTATGTGAGGAGAGCCAAGTTCCCAGAGTTGAATCGGTGACAGCGACGCAACCGCGGTCGAGCGACGACAGCCCTCTCTCCGGTGTGATCCGTTGGTTTTTTGACCAACATCGCAGCCGCAACCGCGCGCTGCTCAAGCTCAACGCACGCCGGCGATTCGAGCGAAGACCGTGCTCTCGTGATCACTTCATAGGCGCACGCGTTCATCGTAGGTAATTTTATCATCTTGGTATTTTTGCAATTTTTTTAACACATAACATATCATCCTTTCCATCACCACCATCACACCATCATTTTTTTATTTTATCATCATCACCATCACCATCTCATCTTATTGTTTTCTTTTAACATATTCTCTTTCTTAACAAATTTAAAAAAAAATATAAAAAATTAAAACAAAAAAAGATCCCTTTTATTACAACAGAAAAATTTAAAAAAAATAAAAAAAAACAAAAAAAATTAACGCAGCAGCGGTGGGAGAACCCACCGCCGCCGCCCCCTCTCCTCCAAGCGGCTCACCGCCAGCCAGCTGCTTACGCGCGGCCGCGCGGGCTCAGCCCTCCGCCCGCCTCCTCGCGGTCACGCCGCTACCGCCGCCTCCCGCGGCTCTGCGCCGCTCACTGGACCCCCCGCGCCGCCAAGCCCCCTCTTCCCCACCTCCTTCCTCCGCGGGTGGCCTGCCTCCTGCGCCAGCGCCGCCTCGCGCCTCCCCACGCGGCAGCCCTCCGCCCGCCTCCTCTGCGCGTCGCCGACGAAGGCCGCCGCCCGCCGTAGTCCTCTCCTTTGTTGGGTTGACCTGCAGAACGAAGAAGAGGGTAAATTTCTTCAATTTTTTATTTGTAAAAATTATGTAAATACTTTGTATAGTTTCAGTAATTACAATCAAGTCCCTCTGTATAGTTGTTTGTTTATTTCAGCTTTTGTATTTGCAAGCATACCCCTGTGTTCATGCTTTAATTTGGACCTCTCTTATGCATCATTTTATGCAATAAAAAATGTTTTTATGTTGAGCAACTTATACTCTGTCATGTGAGTATTTATTTGTATTTTTATGGTAGTTGGGTAATTAATTAAAAATGGTTAACTGAACTATTGCATATTTTACCCAATCTGGACTCTTAAAATTATACGTCACACACGGTTGCTCCAAAAAATCCACAAAAATTAAGAATGATGCCTTGAAATGTGATAAACTAACTGTCCAAATTTAATTTAAAATGGAGATGTCTTGTGCCTGGAATAAATTGTAGAGTGAATTTATTGTTCGATTTTTAATTAAATCCACTTATATCCTTTTTGCGAAATTTCAATTCTCCTGTATTCTACATGAAAGTATCTTTTCGGGATAATTCGCATTCTGCTTAATTTGATAATTTGGATTTATTAGAAATTATTTACTCACTGTCACTCTATTGTCACTAAAAAAATCCATAAAAAATTTATGACTTGTCAAAAAATTCCAAAAATATTACTGTAGCTTCCTTGCATCATCTTTTAGTTCCAGTAATTTTTTCATAATTTTTGCTTTCTGTTTGTGTGATAAATTGCGAAAAAACCCATAAAAAGTGTGCATTTTTCATTATTGCATTTTAACCCCTAAAATTCTAAAAAAATATGTTTTGCATTCATCACTGGATTAGAATTCTAGGAAAAATACGAATTGGCTAAATTGGACTTCTTTTCCATTAAAATTAATTTGGCCTTGTTTGTGTTGTCTAAGTGTCTTGATTCACTTGCATTTGCATTCTTGTTGCATAAAAAAATATAAAAAAATACCGCACTGAAATCTAAAACTTAATTTTTGAATTAATCCCAAAGTTGTTCCTTTGCCTCCCTGAGTTCGACCCCGGACTTGCCCGGGATATAAATTAAGCCGGGACACTCTTCACGGAGATCTTCTCTCGGTTCTGACTGAATCGCTAAGTACACGTATTACAACGTGACCAAATTAAACAACGTATTTAGCGACACGTCAGATGGCGCCGTTGCCGGGGAGGCAAACGGCTTAGGGATTAGTTTAAAAATTTGGATTTAGATTTCACTTACTCGGGTAGTCTGACCCCCGAGCCACTTGTATTTATTCCATTTTTTGCAATTATTTCTCTTTATATTTTTGTATATATCTTGTTGTTTATCTCTCTAATATAAATCTCACTTTCCTTGCGAGGGCCCGGTGGACTTGGAGTGTATCGGAGGTCGACGGACGCGACGCGCGCCGACTGCTGAAGTGCGAGGAGGAATTAATTTATCTTCGAGAGAATTTTTGTTAATTGTTGTAATTATTTAGGTAGTTGCTCCTTTATAGCGGCTCTTGTTTGAGAGCTCGCGTGTGTAAAAAGACTTGGACATTTGTGGTGTGTCGAGACCTGTCTCACTCTCTGGTGTGGGTGGGGCTCGACTTGAGTGGCGAAACTAAGGATTAGGCACACGGTAGATTAGAATCAAATTTGTTTGTGCCCATCGTAAGTTAGGCCACACATATCTTAGAAGATTCACATATCATATAAGATTCATAATGAGACGCACATAAACACGTACTACTTAGCTCAAAATTCAATCAATTCTTCCCCGCTAATAGTATACTGTTTAGGTGCGGTTTTTCTCGATCTGCATGCATTTAGTGTAATATTTACAAATTCAGTTTTGCATAACGCATGAAGAGTGCTGGGATTCACTGTAAGTATACCTTCTTCTGAGCATGCATCATAGTTTCTCGTTTGCATTCTGATTTCCGATTCCCCTCTTGTTTTACAACTTAAGGTTAAAAGGAAATTGGGACTGAACGGTAGACGTGCTTGTGTGTTCACATAAATTTCAAGTGATAACCTAACTCTAAAATTGGGACTGAATTGAGCAGGTCGATTTAAAAATAATTGGAATAAAAAGAACCCTTGTTCTCGGGTGCATAAAGCCCTCATTGTTTGTATTACTTGCAAGTGAGAGAGAGACGACCCTAGGATAGAGCCAAGTCTGGATTTCTTACTTACTACTGGTTCTTTATTTTCAGGCGATTAGCTACTTTTCAGTGAGGAATACGGGTAGCCGTATTTATACGGTCCGGACTTCTTAGCAGAGTGGGAGGTTTAGAGGGTGCTTTAGTCCTCAAGGAACGGGCTTCGGCTTGTACTTACTCCTATACTGGCTGAAAGTAGGCCTAACTAGTCGTAAGAACCGGGTCAGTCTGTAGGAAAATACGGGCACCTAACAGCTCGTTAATCTTTCCAAGATTGTATTCTCACCAACTAAAATTGACAAGATAATTCGACCGAACTCTTACGGCCTTCACGTGTTAAGTTGGTGAAATTGAGGGTTTGAATTGCGTTTGTATTGTGTGAGTTTACTCCGCACATTTACGTGCACCATAGAACTAGCACCTCATTGAAATATCGTAATCTAATCGGTTCTTTTGACATCGAAGATGATTGATTGGGGGGATAATTATTCGGACCTTGCGAATTTCCAGTTGAACCCTCCAAGAAGTATGTCTTCACAGGTCCATGCGCAACATGGACCAACCTGGACTCATGACCCTCTTGAGCCCAGGATCACCCAATCTCGGGATGGTTACTCTCAAACCATTCCCTTTCTCTCTTCCCACCTCACCGAGGAAGACCTTCGCCTCGATGAGAATATCTTGATTCATAAATCCTCTTCTAATCAAGAACACATTGTTGATTCAGGCCATATAGAAGACACAAGTAAAATGCCTCCAAAGAAGAAAGAAGAGGAAGAAGAGAACAATGAAGACCCAATGAAAATGATACTTGCCAGATTAGCTGCATCTGAGCAGCAACAAGCATTACTGAGAGCTCAGTTAGGACAGTTAAATGTTGGGGTCCAACTACCAATGAATGCGTCATACAACCCCGGACAATATCAAATTCATAACTACTTGAGTCCGGCCGAACCCACTGTTGACTTTGAGTTGAAGCCGCACTTTCTGAAACTGCTGCCATATTTTGATGGGAATGCTTCTGAGGAGCCATATGCATTCCTAAGGGACTTTGAGCTCATCCGTGCTAACCTCAAACATAATAATGTTAGCCAGGATTATATTAGGCTCAAAGCCCTTCCATTTGCCTTGGGTGGAAAAGCCGATTACTGGGTGAAGAATCTTGGAATCATCATCACCACTTATGCCCAGTTCAAGGACCTATTCCTAAAGAAGTTCTACCTGTTGAGTAGAACTAACATGATGAGGACGCGAATTACGAGTTTTTCCCAGTTACCCCATGAAGCCTTCTGTGATGCTTGGGAAAGATTCAAGGTCATCCTACAGAAGTGTCCTTGTCATGGATTAGATGACAATATCTTGGTCCAATCCTTCTTCACTGGTCTCAACCCTGAGATGCAGGGTTTAGTGAGCGCTGCCTGTGGAGGCAACTATACATCACGAGGAGCGGATACCGTCTGGAGGGTATTCGAGCAGATGGTTGAAACTAGCCGCTCACAGATGGCCAGCAGGGCCTATACACCATCCCCCAGTTCACTCTCACTTGGAGGGGGAAAATCAGCTGTAGTTGATCTCTCTCAGGATGTGATCCCTAGCATGGGACTTCTTGCTGACAAGCTTACTGTAGTCGAGAGGATCGACAGGAGGATTGATGAGTTAGATCGGAGTGTCTCCAAACTTCCAAAACAGATGGAGGAGTTGACTGAGAAGGTATCTAAGATAAAGATACCTGCCGTGACTGCACCCTCTGCTCCCGTATACCGAGTTCACCATGTTCAGGAGCAGTTGGTGTCAGGGCAACCCCAGCCGTGGGAGCAGGACCAATCCTACACCCACTCTTTCCAGCAGCCACCTCCAGTAGCAGAGACAGTCCAGGAGGAGCCTCCACCGGTTTGGGAGGTGAATGGAGTATGGTATACTCAGGACCCTGCCAGGCAGGGAAGTACGGGAGACCGACAGTCCTATCAGCGTCCCCCGACCTTTCATAACATCGCATTCACCTCCGCACCACCTCCTTCACAGCAGAGCCCTGGATTCCAGCCACCCCAGCAGCAGAGGCAGCAGTACCAGTAGCATGGCCAACAGGGCCATTACCAGGCGGGCCAGCAGGGTCCGCAACCCCAGCAGCAACAGCAGAGGCAGTACTCTGGCCAGCAGGGCCAGTCTTCCCGTTCTTCTTCCCAGTCTTATCCACTTCCTTCTTCGTCTAGTCCCATGGATATTCAGCAGCAGATACTCGACGAGCTACGTTCCTACAGGAACGAGATTCAAGACTTACGGGTGGATGTCAACTGCCTGTCCAGATGGTGAGACGAGCAGACTGCACCCTCTACCTCTATCCCAGCCCAAGTTCAGGCTAACCCTAATAGCCTGAACAAATCTAGTTCTCAGCAGCACTTTGGTCAGGTATACTATTCAGCATCTCCTAGATCTGAACATGAGATTCTTTCGTGTGACGAGGCTAACCACATGTCACTCAGGAGCGGAAGGACCGTGACCGTACCTGACCGGGTGAGGGATACGAGGAGGGGCATCTCTGGATCTCTACCTGAGGAGTCTTCAGAGGACGAGGAGGAGATGCATCATATTTCGGAGCCCCATCAACACCATTCGAGGATTTCTACTCAGGGAGCCGAGAGGAGGAGGAGAGTACGTATGCAGCATCGTCAGCATGGATATTCTTCTGAGTCTACGGAGGACCTTGCATCTTCGGTTGTGGCGGATACCACTCCAGCTTCTATTCCACAACCTGTAGTAGATAGTTTAGATTTTGAGTCCATGTTGCATCAAAAAGATTCTTGTATGAAGAACTCTGTTTCCGTTAATGCAAAGAATGATCTTTCAGTTCATGATTCAGATTCTTCATCCTCTGTTTCCTTAGCTTCAATCCCTTTCCCCCGTGCTCTTACGGCAGGAAAGCGCATCAAAAAGATTCAGAAAGATGACCCCGATATGGCACGGTTTTGTAAAGAAAATATCACAGTTAAGGTGCCATTTGATGAATATGTGGCTAACCATCCTGCCTTCCAAAAATACCTTAAGGTGAGATGCACACCTAGAAGGGTTAGCAGGAAGAAAGATAACCGAAATATAAAGACACATGTCTTATCGGTAGCCACAACCTATTGTCTCAAGAATCAGACTTTGCCAAAGAAAAAGAGAGACATGGGTGCTCACTATGTGGAGAGTCGTATTGACGACATTGCGTTTGCAAGCACACTTTTAGATAACGGTTCTTCAATCAACTTACTTCCCTTAGCATTATATCAGAAATTGGAGTTGGGACCACTTCGCAAATCTAGAGCCTTACTCCAATTCGCTGATCGATCAGTGAAGAGACCTAAGGGACAAGTGAAGAACGTAGTTATCTCGATTGAGGGGCAGAACTATCAGGTTGACTTCACAGTCTTGGACATGGAGACCCCCAATCATTGGAGAGAATCTCAGATCATTCTCGGAACGCCCTTCCTTAGGACTGCTTTCGATTATGGTACGGGAATGATGAAGTTCCGTTCTCCAGGCGGAGAGGTGAACCTTGAGATGAAGCAAACCAAGTGTCAGCGGCCCGATTCAGAGAGTAGCACAGAGTACTCATCTTCAGAGGCAGATTGCAGTTTGATTAGCACAGTTGGGATTTGGGGACAGATTCCTTCAAGACAGAGAGAGACCCTTTCATCTGGAGAGGATATAGTGCATGATGCAATTTGCCAGGTGTTGTCTGATCTTGTTAGAGATGCATCAACCTATTCTCATGATGACTTAGAGATCCATTCGGATCTGTCAGTTCCATCCTCTTCGGAACAATCATGGGACATAGATGACGAGTCGGACGTGGCTTTTGCCGATTGTTTGGATACTTTTGACAATCCGACTCCCGATACTTCTGATTTGGTGGCGAGTACTACTCAGCTTAGCCCACCTTCATGCAGCACGGAACCAGTTTCAGATTTAGTTCAACCAGATCTGCTTGATGATACCACATTGCCAGAACTGAAATCACTACCTCCTACACTTAAGTATGCCTTTCTTGCGGGACCCAAAGAGAGATATCCTGTCATCATTAGCTCAGACTTGACCTTAGAACAGGAGTCTAGGTTGTTAGAAGTCTTAGAGAGGAACCGCAAAGCGATAGGCTGGACAGTGTCGGATCTCGTGGGCATCAAACCCGCTCTCTGCTCGCACCACATTTTTACTGAGGATAATGTGAGACCTTCCCATGAGTTCCAAAGGAGGCTTAACCCCAATATACGGGAAGTGGTGAAGAAGGAGATTGAGAAATGGTGCAAAGCAGGGTTTATATACCCTATTTCTGACTCCAAGTGGGTGGCCCCACTCCATGTTGTCCCGAAGAAGTCGGGAATTCAGATGGTCACCAACGAGGAGGGGGTAGAGATCGCGACACGAGTACCCACGTCGTGGCGTGTCTGTGTTGACTACAGGCGCTTGAATGCCGCGACCAAGAAAGATCACTTTCCCTTGCCTTTTATTGATCATATCTTGGAGAGACTCGCAGGGAAAGAGTTCTTCTGTTTTCTTGATGGGTACTCAGGCTACAACCAGGTGGCCATTGCCCCTGAGGACCAGGAAAAGACCACATTTACTTGTCCATTCGGCACTTATGCTTTCAGGCGCATGCCATTCGGGCTCTGCAATGCCCTGGGCACATTTCAGCGGTGCATGATAGCCATATTTGCTGAGATGGTGGGAGATTTCCTGGAAGTGTTCATGGATGACTTCTCGGTCCATGGTGATTCTTTTGATACATGTTTAGCGCACTTGGACCGAGTCCTCACGAGGTGTAGAGAGGTGAATCTGGTACTCTCTTGGGAGAAGAGTCACTTTATGGTGACGGAGGGTATCGTGTTGGGGCATGCCATCTCCAAAAGGGGAATGGAGGTTGACCCTGCCAAGGTGGAGATGATCAAGAAACTCGATCCACCTACCAACGTGAAGTCAGTGCGGTCATTCTTAGGGCATGTTGGATTCTATAGGAGATTCATTCAGGATTTTTCAAAGATCGCCCGCCCACTGACTGAGCTCTTAGGAAAAGACACAGAGTTCATTGTAGATCACAGGTGTCTAGAGGACTTTGAGCTCTTGAAGAGGAAGATTTGTGCCTCGCCTATCCTACAAGCTCCTGACTGGTCTCTCCCCTTTGAGATCATGACTGATGCTTCAGATTTTGCTATAGGAGCTGTGTTAGGACAACGGCGAGAGGGGATTCCGTTTGCGATTCATTATGCGAGCAAAGTTTTAGATCCTACACAGAAGAATTACACAGTGACCGAAAAGGAAATGCTCGCAATAGTATGGGCCCTCGAGAAGTTCAGATCATATATTTTGGGCTCTAAGGTGACAATTTATACAGATCACATAGCCATTCGATATTTAATGGAAAAGAAGGACGCGAAGGCGCGTCTTCTTAGGTTGATTTTACTCCTCCAGGAATTTGATTTGGAGATAAAGGATAAACCTGGAGTGAAGAATGTTGTGGCTGATCACCTTTCTCGGATTGAACTTAAGGATTCTCCTGATTTTGAGCGGATTAGAGAGACCTTCCCAGATGAGTCAATTTGTGTTATTGACTCACTCCCGTGGTATGCCAACATGGTGAACTATCTTGTCTCCAAGCAGGTTCCCCATGGTTGGACTAGGAGCAGTATTGACCGACTGAAGTCGGATTCGAGGAGATACCACTGGGACGATCCTTTCCTTTTCTTCGAAGGACCGGATTGTGTTTGGAGAAGGTGTATTCCTCAGGAGGAATACCAGAGTGTCCTCATATTGTCATTCACTTGAGGCTGGAGGACACCATTCGGGAAAGAGAACCGCTCACAAAGTACTTCAATGTGGATTGTATTGGCCGACCTTGTTTAGAGATGCCATTGATTTTGTACGGTCGTGCCCGATCTGTCAAAGGATGGGAGGGACAGTTGGACAGAGAGATGAGATGCCTATGCAACCGATGATTATTTGTGATGTTTTTGATGCATGGGGCATAGATTTTATGGGTCCCTTTCCCAACAGCCAAGGACATGAGTACATATTGTTGGCGGTTGACTATTTATCGAGGTGGGTGGAGGCTATCCCAACCCGAACCGCAGACAGCAAGACTGTCTGTAAGTTTGTGAGAGATCATATTATTGCTAGGTTCGGGGTGCCAAAAGTTTTGATATCTGATGGGGGTAGCCATTTTGTGAACCGAGATATGAGATCTTTAGCTAAGGACTATGGATTTGAGCATAGAGTTACTAGTCCTTACCACCCACAGTCCAACGGCATGGCAGAGGTTTTGAACAGAGAGGTGAAGAGTATTTTGCAGAAATTGGTTCGTCCCGATAGGAAGAACTGGTCTCAGCTTTTGGACCAAGTTCTGTGGGCCTATAGGACAGCCTACAAGACACCATTGGGTACTTCACCATTTAGAATGATCTATGGCAAGCCATGCCATTTGCCCGCAGAATTGATTCATAAATCCGAATGGGCAATTAAGAAGATTAACCGGAGTTGTCACCTAGGGAAGCTTTGTCGAGACTTGAATTTGAACGAGCTCATGGAAATCCAAAACAGGGCATTTGACAACAGTTTGATTTATAAGGACAAAGTAAAGAGATGGCATGATCAACACATTAGGTGCAAAGACTTTGTCCCTGGACAAAAGGTATGGTTGTTCAATGCCAGGTTGAAGATGTTCCATGGGAAGCTCAAATCTAAATGGATGGGTCCCTTTGTTCTTAAGAAAGTGCACGAGAATGGAAGTGTAGAGATAGCTGATCTCACAGATGGTGCACAGTCTCATGTGGTAAATGGACAACTGTTGAAGCATTTTGTTGATTCAAAAGAGCAGTTAGTCCAAGTCGAGGTCATCAGCTTCATGCAGAGCGAGCACAGAGCAGATACATCATATTACTCACCATGAAGATGCAACATCAAGATTCAACATCTTAGAAGATTCATTCCTCTTGTACATTCGCGCTTCTTTGTATATTCTCCAGATCACATCGGTTCTTACACTTATTCTTGTCCTATACTTAGGCTTACCAAGAGCCTAAGTATAGGGGGAGCCGATGCCCTCCATATGTATACTCATCCATTTCTCCTCTTTACCTCGTCCGCCCCAATTTTGCTCTTCTTCTACACTTAGGCTGTCCAGAGCCTAAGTATAGGGGGGCGGATCAACTTCAATACTGTTTATTATTTTAGCCATCCTACGCTTAGCACGAGCTATGTCTTTTTCTCGCTTCTTGTGCCATGAGGACATAGCACATGCTAAGTATAGGGGGGCATGTATATATTACATATATACTTTACCCATAGCTCGTACTTTCACGTATTTTTGTATATATTATACAATAATTATGGGGTGGGTAAAAAAAACTTTTTCAAAAAAAATGTTTTTTGTTCTCTTTTCTTATTTGCTCTAATTTTTTTTTAAAAAATGTGTCCTTTCTTATTTATCTATATTTTTTTCAAAAAAAAGATAAAAAACTTTTCAAAAAAAAAATTTCAAAAAAAATCCTCTTTTAAAAAAAATCCTTTCTTATCTACCTATCTTTCAAAAAAAAACTTTTCCTTTGTTTTTCAAAAAAAAAACTTTTGAAAAAAAAAGAACAAAACTTTTTCAAAAAAAATAGATTCTCTTCTATGCTTTTGTTTGTAAAACAAAACTTTTTGTAAAACTTAAAAAATCATAAAAAAAACTAAAAAAAACTAACTAATAAGTTGGTTTAACCCCTGACACATTCACTTTCACACAAGACTAGTGATGTTCAAGAACACTTGGTTTATGGGCTCTTGAGATTTTGAGTTAACCAGCCTTAGTCATTAGGGTCTTGGACTTAATTATTCACATTTCCCTAGTTTGAAAGATTTGTGTGCTATATTGCATGCTTAGTCTCTACCTTAAGAATATGATCAGCACCTCACATACACGACTGCAGTTATGATGAGATGAGTTGAAATTTCACTTGAGGATCTGGGATGAGGGATTTGAGTTTGGACTTGATTTGATGATGCTCGAGGATGGGATAAAATCAATGAAGGCTTCATGAAACCTGAGTGTCAGCATCTTTAGCCAGTATGAGAACATGGTTCTTATACTATCTCTTGACATTTACCTATGTGCCAGGGTGTGATAAAATAGAAAATGTTGATCAGTGTGCGCCAACTCTTGGTAAAAGCAGTGGAGCTAGCCAAAATACTAAAAATCAATGAAATGTCAAAGAAAAGCTCTCATTCCATACAAAGTCAAATATCAAAGAGCTTCCACCAAAGGCGAGCGCTCCCAACCATTTCAAAAGTGTCCACTTGGACCACCGCTATTAGGACCAGGAGTCGGACTTGCACCAAAAAAGGGCTCTGCATCGTAAATGCTACAAGTCTGGGTGTAGAAGGTATAATAGATACTCAAAAAAGACACACCCCGGTGTACTCCCAGGAAAACAAGTGCAGACGGCTCCAACTTCTCTTGACGGATGCACTGATCAACACCAAAAAAATGCGTTGAGTAATAAGGCACTTGAGATTATCCTTGTTCCAATGAGAGGGAGAGAAGAAATGACACAATCCTATGCCCTCCATCAACTGGCCTTCCATCTACACTTTTAAGTCTGACAACTAAAGAGACGGTGGATTGGATGTAAGAAATGGTTTATTCCCTAGTGTTGAGGATCGGGTCCTTAGGAGAGTCTCTTAGACTGGAACCTTGGGTGACGTTGTGACTCTACTCTTGTAACTGCGGTCAACACTTAAAGTCATATCCCTACTATATATGTATACAAAGAGAGTCTGATGATTAGGGAAATTGGATACCTTTTGACTAGAGCTTGGTTCAGCTTAGAATTTTAGGATTTCTAAAACCGAGAGTTCTTGAATAGATCAAGTCTTGTTTTTACATGCACAGTCAGGGGTAAGCCAACTTATTCATTCTTTATTTGCTCGAGGACTAGCAAAGTTTAAGTATAGGGGGGTGATGAATCCACGATTCATCATCTCAATATATTCATCTTAGCAAAATCTCCGAGTAAAATTCCAGAAAAATGTCCATAAAATCAATAAATTAACAAAATGACTCTTGTAAATAAAACTCACTAATTATTGTATATTAGATTGTACAAAATAAATTACACATAAAAAGCCGCAAAATCAAAGGAGTTTTATACATGTAAATAGCCCAAAACTTTATATATTTTTAATAATTTCATATCAACTCCTTTTTGGCTAATTCTTTCTCCAACATGTTCATATCAATGTATATAAAAATACAAAAATACAAAACAAATTTTACCTCAAATAAATACTCCTAGATCCCAATGGGAAAAAGCCGTAAAGACCAACTTCCAAGCTAAATTCCCGCTCCGTATGAACTCCAAATTCACCAAACTCACTTTTAAAGTTCAAGTTAGAAAATTATCTATCCAAAGGAAGTGGTCTCATTAAAATCAGAACTCATTTGCAAAAGTTGGGTTTTGGGACCTAGATGTACATTGTATACCTTGTATATATTCATTCTTTCTTTAATTTTTATTGTATCTTTCATAATTGCTAAAAATACAAAAAATATCATGATTGTATTGTATTTTAATTATATTATTTTATAGTATTTTTCTGTTGTAAATATCTCTTATTAAAAAGACAAAAAAATACAAATTAGAAAAGTAAACAAAAATTGTACATGGTGTTTTGTCTTCTTTTGTAAATTCTCCACTTTTTGTCTTCTCTTTTTAAATTATTGTAATTAAATTAGCCAACTTTATTTCATTTATTTATTTAATTTCCATTCTCTACAATAACCACCATTCAACTCTTTACCACCAACCTCCATTCAACTCCACCATTTTTTTAAACTTCCCATTCAACTCCATTAATAATATAACCTCCCACCACTTTAATAACCTCTCATTCCATCATCTTTATATACATGTCATTCTCCTCATTTTTGCCTTTGATCCATCTTTATGTGAGGAGAGCCAAGTTCCCAGAGTTGAATCGGTGACAGCGACGCAACCGCGGTCGAGCGACGACGGCCCTCTCTCCGGTGTGATCCGTTGGTTTTTTGACCAACATCGCAGCCGCAACCGCGCGCTGCTCAAGCTCATCGCACACCGGCGATTCGAGCGAAGACCGTGCTCTCGTGAGCACTTCATAGGCGCACGCGTTCATCGTAGGTAATTTTATCATCTTGGTATTTTTGTAATTTTTTTGACACATAACATATCATCCTTTCCATCACCACCATCACACCATCATTTTTTTATTTTATCATCATCACCATCACCATCTCATCTTATTGTTTTCTTTTAACATATTCTCTTTCTTAACAAATTTAAAAAAAAAATATAAAAAAAATTAAAACAAAAAAAAGGATCCCTTTTATTACAGCAGAAAAATTTAAAAAAAATAAAAAAAACAAAAAAAAATTAACGCAGCAGCGGTGGGAGAACCCACCGCCGCCGCCCCCTCTCCTCCAAGCGGCTCACCGCCGCCCGCCCGCCAGCCAGCCGCTTACGCGCGGCTGCGCGGGCTCAGCCCTCCGCCCGCCTCCTCGCGGTCACGCCGCCACCGCCGCCTCCCGCGGCTCTGCGCCGCTCGCCGGACCCCCCGCGACGCCAAGCCCCCTCTTCCCCGCGTCCTTCCTCCGCGGGTGGCCTGCCTCCCGCGCCAGCGCCGCCTCGCGCGTCCCCACGCGGCAGCCCTCCGCCCGCCTCCTCTGCGCGTCGCCGACGAAGGCCGCCGCCCGCCGTAGTCCTCTCCTTTGTTGGGTTCACCTGCAGAACGAAGAAGAGGGTAAATTTCTTCAATTTTTTTATTTGTAAAAATTATGTAAATACTTTGTATAGTTTCAGTAATTACAATCAAGTCCCTCTGTATAGTTGTTTGTTTATTTCAGCTTTTGTATTTGCAAGCATACCCCTGTGTTCATGCTTTAATTTGGACCTCTCTTATGCATCATTTTATGCAATAAAAAATGTTTTTATGTTGAGCAACTTATACTCTGTCATGTGAGTATTTATTTGTATTTTTATGGTAGTTGGGTAATTAATTAAAAATGGTTAACTGAACTATTGCATATTTTACCCAATCTGGACTCTTAAAATTATACGTCACACACGGTTGCTCCAAAAAATCCACAAAAATTAGGAATGATGCCTTGAAATGTGATAAACTAACTATCCAAATTTCATTTAAAATGGAGATGTCTTGTGCCTGGAATAAATTGTAGAGTGAATTTAGTGTTCGATTTTTAATTAAATCCACTTATATCTTTTTTGCGAAATTTCAATTCTCCTGTATTCTACATGAAAGTATCTTTTCGGGATAATTCGCATTATGCTTAATTTGATAATTTGGATTTATTAGAAATTATTTACTCACTGTCACTCTATTTTCACTAAAAAAATCCATAAAAAAATTATGACTTGTCAAAAAATTCCAAAAATATTGTTGTAGCTTCCTTGCATCATCTTTTAGTTCCAGTAATTTTTTCATAATTTTTGCTTTCTGTTTGTGTGATAAATTGCGAAAAAACCCATAAAAAGTGTGCATTTTTCATTATTGCATTTTAACCCCTAAAATTCTAAAAAAATATGTTTTGCATTCATCACTGGATTAGGATTCTAGGAAAAATACGAATTGGCTAAATTGGACTTCTTTTCCATTAAAATTAATTTGGCCTTGTTTGTGTTTTCTAAGTGTCTTGATTCACTTGCATTTGCATTCTTGTTGCATAAAAAAATATAAAAAAATACCGCACTGAAATCTAAAACTTAATTTTCGAATTAATCCCAAAGTTGTTCCTTTGCCTCCCTGAGTTCGACCCCGGACTTGCCCGGGATATAAATTAAGCCGAGACACTCTTCACGGAGATCTTCTCTCGGTTCTGACTGAATCGCTAAGTACACGTATTACAACGTGACCAAATTAAACAACGTATTTAGCGACACGTCAGAGGCGACAACCCAGAGCTCCCTGAGCTCAAGCCCAGTTGACCCATCCGCCCAGGTAGCCGTAGTTTTCTTTCCTTGTCTTTAATTTTGATTTTCGCCCAAGTCAGGTCGTCGCCGACGACCTTTGATTCTGACCACCCTAGTCTTCGTCCCGACCATCGGAATCATCCATCACGATCGCCTTCCCCTCGCGCATCTTCTCCGCCCATCCATTCAACCCAGCGCGTACATGAGCTGGGGTTTCGAGCTCCTCCGTCGTCGCATCGCCGGAGCTCGACCATCTCGCCGCACCGATCACCTCCACCACCGCTAACGGGGTCGAGGCACTTTTCCCTCGACCCAGGAGATTTCTGGTGCCATTTTGCAGGTATGACGAGGACTGTCTGAGGTCCTCCAACTCGAGTCCAGGAGCTTCTCCTCCGTCGGAGTCGACCGAGCTCTCCGGAGCTCCGTTGTTCCATCGGAGGCGTCCTACATATGCGGGAGGCCAAGTCGAAGCTCCTCCGATATTCAGCAGCCCGCGAGGAGGCCGGGAACGCACGCAGCGAGCCGGCGAAGGTCGCCGGCCATCAGTTCTTCCTCGACCTCCAGAAACTGTTGGATCGTCCTCCAGCTCCAGATTCAATCCGAGCCATCCATTCCAGGAGCGCCAGCACCGCACGATCGTGAGGAGGGTCGATCCAGACCATTTGATCCGAACGAAGAAGCACCACCTTTCCCCGACCGTCGGATCATGTACGTGGCAGCTTCTTAGCCGTTGGATCGCGCCAAGGGTTTCAGTAGCGAAGCGTCCCCTATTCTGGACCGTTGGATCTCCACGTGGCGTGCGCTCAGCCCTTGGATTGTTAATAAGGGGTAATTGCTCTTAGGCCCATCTGTTTGTTTTATTTCGTAGTTAGTCTTGTAAATATAGCTTTTAGTTGTTTTTATTTTGGTACTTTTGCATTTAGGACCCTGTAGTGTTTGGTAATTGCTTTTATACCCCTGCCTGTAGTAAATCACGTGCGTCGACACGTGTTTGTTTGGGTTAATTGCATGAATGGCCTTGTGGTTTCAAGGTGTTATTAAATGAATTTATCATTTTGTTATTTGCAGAAATACCCCTGTGAGTGTCGAATTTGTGCATGTGCGCTATATTTTGGGAATTTTACACTGAGGCCCCTGGACTTTTAGTACTTGTTATTAAGTAGTCAAGGAACCTTATTTTCTTTGCAAATAGGTCCCTGAGTGCCCAGGTCACGCGCCCCGCGTGTGCAACCTTGAAGAAATTACACCGGACCCCCTGGACTTTTCACTATTTGCGTACAGGTCCCTGTGCACTGTACCCTCCTTTTTATTTTTAATAAAATAGCAAATTAACTCCAAATTTAATGAAAATTGGATACATGGCTCCTGCCATGGTCTAAAATTTTCTATAAATTTTGGAGATATTTTTTATTGCATTTATTATTTTTAAAAAATTCAAAAACATGCTTTTTCTTTACTGTCTAACTTTAAAATTCACAAAAATATTAAAACACCTTTAAAAATTACTAAAAATTAAGTAGTGCATATTTTGCCTTGTTTGATTTTCTGACCAATTTTGGTCATTTTTCACTGTATAAAACCCATAAAAATTACAAAACACTAAAAACCCTATAAAAATTCTAATAATTAATTGAAAAACCCAAAAATAATAATTCCAGTGGCTAAATTTTCCCTAAATTTTCTTCTTTACAGGAAAATTACCTCTAGGTGTTAATCGGGCCATTTTCCATTTTAAATTGGCCCTTGACACCTGGCTGGACGATTCCCTTGTTTTCTTGCCTTGTTTGATTTTTATAAAATCTAATAAACATCAGAAAAATACCAAAAATTAACCAAAAATAGTAAAAAATATAAAAACATAAAAAAATTTTTATTTGAATTTTTGAGTGATTTTTGAGTAATTAAATAATTAGTTGGTTTGGCTTGTTTATTTGTTTCCTTTATTTTCTTCTTTAATTAAAAATCCAAAAAAAATTATAAAAATTAAAAACCCACCAAAAAGACCTTTATTTTATTTTATTCTCTTTTTTTTACTACTTCGTAGGCCGCAAGGCCATCACGTGCTCCCTGAGTCCGACCCTGGTCGCTATACCAGGCTAATCCAATAGCCAGGACCGCTATCGTTTTTCATTGATTTTATTATACTGTTTGGTGGTCTGCACTTGATTTTCTTGATTGACTGATCTGTCTACTAGATCCAGGTCTCAAAGACCCTTGATCTATTTTTATTCACCCATGTCTCGTTGATAATTTTCGGTCATCAGATCTCAATCCATGAGACATATAAAATCAATGGGTGAGATTGATTTATGTTCAATCCAATGGTCAAGATTGTTGCTGGTAAAATCCAACAAATTTACGATTTAATTTAGATCAAATATATTTGATAAATCAAATACAATTTAATCCTAAATTAGATAAACCAAATAAGGAGATAATAACATGGAGATTACATCTCCCATGTCAATCATGGAAGACAACCACCAATCCAAGTAGGATTTGGTAGTCGTCCACATGATTCCATGTGGAGGCAATCTCATGAAATCCCATGAGATTGCAAATAATTCACAATTAATTTTGATGTGATTTATTCTTCAAAAATAATTCACAATTAATTTTGAGAATATTGCAATCTTACCATTGGAATTTTGTGAATCATATTCACAACGCAAAACAAAATATAATATACATTTTCAATTAATTACACAATGTGTATCCAATACACATTAATAATTAATCAACAAATATAAATTATAGTTAGCTCTCTCTAATACATTATAAATCATGTTTATAATATATTATGAATAATTAGATATTGTTATCCATATTACTCCTATCGACAATAATTAAATCATATTTAATTATATTGGATAATTTCCACACACATCAAGATGATTAAATCACATTTAATCACCAATTCTTCAATGCTTAGATTTATGGAATTATTCTTGAACTCATTCAAGAATAATGCGATTTCTCCGCAGATACTTGGAGATAAGGAAAAGGCGATTGTATTGTTCCACGTATAGTGACTTGGATGTTGAGATTACATCTTAAATCCAGATCTCATGGACCTCCCACAGATGCTTGATCAAATCAAGACCATAGACCCAATGTTCTCATTGCATCTGAATCTCATTCAGATCAATGTCCAATACATGGATTAAGATTAGGTCACTTCTCTATTGAGAGGAGTCACTAAAATCCAAACCTATTTCATCACTCCCTCGGAATGGAAGCGTCATGGTCATACAACCGTTTATGATCACATCACCCTCAGCTATTCCCAATGCCTGTACATCCTGCATACTGGAAGACCAATGATCATCCTGAAGATATAGATCACTTTTACACTATCATCTTCAGGGTTTGATCATTAAGTTTCTCAATCTTGGTCATTGGGAATTGGTATAGATCATATGCTTTCCCAAAGCATTTATCTTACCTTCAAATTCATGTCATGCTTTCAAAGCTTGACGACCATGCATGGAATTTGATTAGTCCCAATACCTCATGAGTGAGCTCATGTCTTCCGGTTCACAAGTGAAACTTTATGATCCCTTTGAGAGATCATATTACTCATATGTCCTTACATGCACATCAGCTCGTTGGTATATAGACCTTGGCTAGGTCATCAACCTATTGGTATGCCAAATGCACACTCAGACATATAGCAACACATATGTCTCTGTTCAGAGGATGCATGTCTATGGTGTGACAGCATTCAACATAGGTCTTTGGTTATCTTGATCTCGTTAAGTCAACCCATTGACTCAACTAACCTGACACCTTTGAATCACTATTCCCCATGCAGAGGACATGCATCAAAGGTCGATCAGATATCAGCCATATGAGAAAGATTGCCATCTCCTACTCATACTGGAGATCATCACTTAACAATCATTTGAGGATGCTTGATGAGTCCTTTATCTAACTCCTTAGATATTCATCCAAGCATCAACCTCTATGATTCAATAAATGAATCAACATTTATATGATCATCAAGTTGTCCATGGTACATAACCCTTATTGTACAGAGGGACCTTATAGTGCATTCATTCATTCATTGAATCTCAGAAAGTGAGTGAAAAATAATCAATAACTTTTATTGATAAATCATTTATTCCAATAACAATTATTGTAGGAATGGTTCGCCCTAGGCTCACATTGCTAACAATCTCCCACTAGCCCTCAGAACCATTCAGCAACAATCCTTAAACCCATATTCATTACATGCTGGTCGAAAACCTTCTGCGTCATAGGTTTGGTAAGAGGATCAGCAACGTTGTCGGCAGAGGCCACCTTGGTGATGATGATGTCACCACGCTTTTGAATCTCCCGAATGATGTGGTATTTACTTTCCACGTGCTTGCTCTTCTAATGCCATCTGGGCTCCTTTGCCTGGGCAATGGCTCTCGTGTTATCACAGAGTAATGGCATGGGAGTATCAGAGGAAATTACGCCAAGCTACAGGATGAACTTGCGCAACCACACCGCCTTCTTTGTAGCATCCAATGCGACAATGTACTTGACTTCTGTTATTGAATCTGCAATAGTAACTGGATTTTTTAGGGTTTTTATCAGTGGTCGTAACATTCGTGATACATTTATCAATGCACAATTCATAGAGTCCACCAGAAGTCAAAATACCATCCGCAATATATTTATCATAACGATTTATGACTAATTTATTACAGAAAAGGAATGAATATATGCTTCTAACAAGCTTAGATACAGATATCAAATTCCTTCTGACTTCGGGTACATAAAGACGCTCTTTAAGTATAAGGACTCTACCACTAGATAATGATAGTCGACAAGTCCCGACGACGATTGCTGCAACACTTGCATCAGATCCCATTTGGATGACTATCTCCCCTTCATCCATATTTCTAGTTTCCTGAAACAAATGCAACAAATTGCTTACATGAACAGAAGCACTAGAATCTACAACCCAACTTCCTTCTCGTCCAACGAGAAAGCTAGTTTCAATAATGAAAGTAGATTTCATACCTGATGGGGCTTTACATTTGTCTAACGACTTCAGGTATTCCAGGCAATTATGCCTCCAGTGCCCCAGCTTTTTGCAGTGGTGACAAACGTCGTATTTCTTCGACGCTATCAGTTTGGATGCACTAGAAGATGAGCCAACGCCTTGACTCTTCTTCTTTCTCTTTTGGGCCGGGCCTTCCAAGAACCTTGCTTCCGACCGTTCTTCCATCTAACATGTGCAACCATTGCACTGCCAGCGGACCATCTTTCTTCATTACGTCTTCTGCAGACTTTAGTGCTGCAAGAATACCAACGTTCGACAAGTCCAACTTCTTCATGTGGAATTAAAGCACAAAATTATTGAAGACTTGGGCAAAGATAGTAGAATGAAATCAGCTTGCATGTCTGCATCCATATATGCCCCAAGAGTCTCTAGTTCAGACAAGTATCCCAAACATTTCGAGTACATGTTCTAGAACCGAAGATCCTTCCTGCATCTTGCAGCGAACGATCTCTTTCATAATATTATAACGTTGGGTGCAGTTAATATCACAAAATATATCTTTTAGATTCTGCATTATCCCCTGGCATGTGCTCATCTCCACATGTTGCTTCTGAAGAACATTGGAGAGAGAATCCATGATATAGCATCTAGCCAAGACATGATCTTCATCATACTTGTCATTGTATGCTTTTTTTTCCTTGGATTTAGGGCTTTCATGCTTGTCTTCGGAGAGCACATAACTTATGCGCTCAACAGAGAGACCAAGCTCCAAATTACGGATCCAATCCGAGTAATTTGGACCGGTCAATTGATTGACCTCAAGAAGCCTGCTTAGTGGGTTCAAGGACTTCATTTTCTGAAAATAAGAATGAACTATATTAGAACATATAATCATATATATTCAGATTTATGATATTTGATTAAGGAATTTTAAGTCAAATTGTTCTTGCTCTATCAACCTTGAAAGTTTATTCCCTTAATCACTTTCAAAGTAAGAGATATACTTACCATTAGATCTCAAACAAGAACTGGGATCTAATCCTATCTTTGTCATATCCCAATAATATGAGAACCTATGACTCCAATAAAGAGAAGCGGGAACACATTCCGTCTTGCAAGTCCAACTTGCATTTCCCAATTCAGTCTTTAATACCCGGGCCCACCACCCCTAAGGTGATGTTGACCCGTTATTAATTGAACCAACCATCAACAAGAATACAACTCGTTATGCGCAATCCAATATCGCCCCAATAATATGAGGACCTGATATTGGGGTCACTATGCATACGTCCTTACTCTTTCGAGAAGCGACGAGCCCGATCCCAATAAATCGTATGCAGGAGATGTCACTTCGGACAGGCGTCTCCTACATACAATATCTGGCGACGGAACCGTTTGCCTTGACGGGAGACTATGGATGTTACTTATGTGAACCTCCACCTCATATTTAAATTTTAATTAATTGTTATGAATCGTATTCATATAATTAATTCTTCTAAGGGAAATAACAACTTTATTCATAACAGAGTGTTTCAATTGGACAAAATTAATCTAATAAAATTAAATCAATTATCAATCTAATTTAATCAACAAACTTAATTGTTTTACTTGAATATATATATATGGTAACATCTCAAAGTACATATTAATTCGAATTTTTAATAATTAGAAAATACATAATGATTTTCTCCGGCATTATCGAGTCCCTACCCGTTGTCATGGCCAGTACCGACGAGAGTGGGACGGAACACATACATTGCAACCCGCTACCCCAATGCTCTCTGACTAAACACCATATCCGCCTCAAGAAAGGATAATGCTAGATAGATCAATTTGTACTTGAGATGATCATCAGTTCTTCAACCGAAATTATACCATATAGTCATAATCAAAACATTTTTTTATTATAAGGAAATTTGCTACACAAATTCCCAATCCTATTCAAGCATCAAGTTTGATGACTATGTTTCCAATTATGATTTATATCATATCTAATCAATTAATTGATTGAGGCCAAGTCAATTAAGGAAATAATTATCTTTCAATATTTCACAAATATTTTCAATAATTAATTCATGAAATTAACAATTAATTTCACTTAATTGGCCTTCACATGGTTCTTAATTAGGACTGTAATTTGAGCAGTGACCCCTACTTACAAAAATTAACATATATCAATCAATTTAAATCCAAATTAAACAAACTCAATTTTCAAAGATTGCTAACTTGATTTAGGATAGAACTCAAGTGATATTTCATGCATTTCTAGGCGGATCAAAATAGTAATTAACTCATTAATCATGTTAAGATTCGCAGTTCCCGCAACAGTGAATACATGTTCATTAAAACAACCATATCTCGAGCAAACAGAATCCAAATTACGTAAACTCAGATCCTATGGTTTTCTTATTTAATGGGGAACAAAATCCAAGTGATTAATTCGTGTTTTAACATTTTAAACAGGGCCGTAGTTATTCACTAAACAGATGTGCGAAAATCAAATACGATAAAAAAACTTCCGCGGCCTTAACGAACCCAAGTAGTCCTAGGTATGCGGATCGTATCCAAAACCATCGACCTGGCAAAGATAGCGCTTGATTTATATGGTATTATCCTCAAGCGCATCACAGAAACGTGATCGTCGTATCTAATACGATGCAGAACGACTAGTCGTACTAGTTGTTCTGTGTAGCGGAATTTAAAAATTTTCATTCGATGAAACCACATTATCCAAGAACGATTCTCGGATCGTTTCATCTAGAACCACAACAAGTATAAAGAATTCTTCTTGAAGCGTGGTTTATCTAGTCTCTAAGAGAAAGACCTCCTGTCTCAAGTCTGATCGTCGGAGAAGACGCTTGCGAGGGCGGGGAAAAACCGCGTGATCCTCGCAATCCAACAAGATGATCCAAGCACGGTGAACTCCTGATCTCGTTGTACAAATCAAACATCTTCTTCGTAAGCATAACACTCCAAGAAGATGGTGAACCGAAGAACGTCGAGCAGTGGTGCGGTGGCGAAGGCGACGACGAAACTCTCCCCTAGGGTTTGGTGGACGACCACCAAGAAAGAGAGAGAGAGAGAGAGAGAGAGAGAGAGTTGGCGTGTGAGAGGAAATGAGAGAGAGAGAGATTTGCTCCAAAATTGCATAGCCTTAGAGAGCATGGTATGCCTCTCTATTTATAGGGTTTTGAGATCCATGGGACATATAAAATCAACGGGTGAGATTGATTTATGTTCAATCCAATGGTCAAGATTGTTGTTGGTAAAAGCCAACAAATTTATGATTTAATTTAGATCAAATATATTTTATAAATCAAATACAATTTAATGCTAAATTAGATCAACCAAATAAGGAGAGAATAACATGGAGATTACATCTCCCATGTCAATCATGGTGGACGACCACCAATCCAAGTAGGACTTGGTAGCCATCCACATGATTCCATGTGGAGGCAATCTCATGAAATCCCATGAGATTGCAAATCTCCATGGAAATATCCATTATTATTTCCAACAACTTTTGTTGTGATTTATTCTTCAAAAAGAATTCACAATTAATTTTGAGAATATTTTGATCTTACCATTGGAATTTTGTGAATCATATTCACAACCCAAAACAAAATATATTTACATTTTCAATTAATCACACAATGTTTATCCAATACACATTAATAATTAATAAACAAATATAAATTATAATTAGCTCTCTCTAATACATTACAAATCATATTTATAATATATTATGAATAATTGGATATTGATATCCACATTATTCTTATCCACAATAATTAAATCATATTTAATTATAATGGATAATTTCCACACACATCAAGATGATTAAATCACATTTAATCACCAATTCTTCGATGCTTAGATTTATGGAATTATTCTTGAACTCCTTCAAGAATAATGTGATTTCTCCGCAGATACTTGGAGATAAGGACAGGGCGATTGTATTGTTCCACGTATAGTGACTTGGATGTTGAGATTACATCTCAAATCCAGATCTCATGGACCTCCCATAGATGCTTGATCAAGTCAAGACCATAGACCCAATCTTCTCTTTGCATCTGAAACTCATTCAGATCAATGTCCAATACATGGACTAAGATCAGGTCACTTCTCTATTGAGAGGACTTAAATCCAAACTTGTTTCAACACTCCCTCGGAATGGAAGCGTCATGGCTATAGAATCGTTTATGATCACATCACCCTCAGGTGTTCCCAATACCTGTACATCCTGCATACTAGAAGACCTATGGTCATCCTGAAGATATAGATCACTTTTACACTGTCATCTTCACGATTTGATCATTAAGTTTCTCAATCTTGGTCATTGGGAATTGGTATAGATCATATGCTTTCCCAAAGCATTTATCTTACCTTCAAATTCATGTCATGCTTCCAAAGCATGACGACCATGCATGAAATTTAAGTCAGTCGCAATACCTCATGGGTGATCTCATGTCTTCCGGTTTACAAGTGAACCTGTATGATCCATTTGAGAGATCGTATTACTCATTTGTCCTTACATGCACACCAGCTCGTCGGCATATAGACCTTGGCTAGGTCATCAACCTATTGGTATGCCAAATGTACACACTCAGACATATCGCAACACATCTGTCTCTGGTCAGAGGATGCATGCCTCTGCTGTGACAACATTCAAAATATGTTTTTGGTTATCTCGGTCTCGTTAAGTCAACCTATTGACTCAACTAACATGACACCTCTGAATCACTATTCCCATGCAGAGGAACTGCATCAAGAGGTCAGTCAGATGTCAGCCATATGAGAAAGGATTTCCATCTCCCACTCAGACTGGAGATCATCACTTAACAATCATTTGACAATGCTTGATGAGTCCTCTATCTAACTCCTTAGATATTTATCCAAGCATCAGCCTCTATGATTCAAGAAATGAATCAACAGATGTATGATCATCAAGTTGGCCATGGTACATAACCCTTATTGTACAAAGGGACCTTATAGTGCATTCATTCATTCAATCTCAGAAAGGGAGTGAAAAATAATCAATAACTTTTATTGATAAATCATTTATTACAATAGCAATTATTGTAGGAATGGTTCTCCCCGGGCTCACATTGCTAACAGAGGACACTCTGATATTCCTCCTAAGGAATACACCTTCTACAAACTCAATCCGGTCCTTCAAAGAAAAGGAAAGGATTGTCCCAGTGGTATCTCCTCGAATCCGACCTTAGTCGATCAATGCTGCTCCTAGTCCAACCATGGGAAACCTCCTTGGAGACAAAATAGTTCACCATGTTGGAATACCATGGGAGTGAGTCAATAACACAAATTGACTCATTTGGGAAGGTCTCTCTATTCCACTCATAATCAAGAGAATCCCTAAGTTCAATCCAAGCTAGATGATCATCCAGAACATTCTTCACTCTAGGTTATCTTTTATCTCCAAATCAAATTCCAGGAGGAGTAAAATCTACCTAAGAATATGCGCCTTCGCGTCCTTTTTCATTAAATATCGAATAGTTGTGTGATCAGTGCATTATCACCATAGAGCCCAAAATATATGACTTGAACTTCTCGAGGGCCCATACTACCATGAGCATTTCCTTTTCAATCACTGTATAATTCTTCTGTGTAGGATCTAATACTTTGCTCGTGTAATGGATCGCAAACGGGATCCCCTCTCGTCATTGCCCAAACAAAACTCCTATAGCAAAATCTGAGGCGTCAGTCATGATCTCAAAGGGGAGAGACTAGTCAGGAGCTTGTAGGATAGGAAAGGAACAAATCTCCCTCTTCAAGAGCTTAAAGGCCTACAGACACCTGTGGTGTACAACAAACTCTATGTCTTTCCCTTAGAGCTCAGTCACTGGGCGGGCGATCTTTGAAAAATCCTGAATAATTCTTCTATAGAATCCAACATGCCCTAAGAATGACCGCACTGACTTAACGTTGGTAGGTGGATCGAGTTTCTGGATCACCTCCACCTTGGCAGGGTCAACCTCCATTCCCCTTTTGGAGATGACATGCCCCAACACAATACCCTCCATCACCATAAATTGACTCTTCTCCAAGGAGAGTACCAGATTCACCTCTGTACACCTTGTGAGGACTTGGTCCAAGTGCTCTAAATATGTATCAAAATAATCACCATGGACCGGGAAGTCATCCATGAACACTTCCAGAAAACCTCCCACCATCTCGGCAAATATGGCTATCATGCACCGCTGAAATGTGCTCGGGGCATTGCAGAGACCAAATGGCATGCACCTAAAAGCATAAGTGTCGAATAGACATGTGAATGTGGTCTTTTCCTGGTCCTCAAGGGCTATATTTACCTGATTGTAGCTTGAGTACCCGTCAAGAAAACGAAAGAACTCTTTCCTTGCGAGTCTCTTCAAGATCTGATCAATAAAAGGCAAGGGATAGTTGTATTTCTTAGTCGCGGCATTTAGGTGCCTGTAATCAACACAAAGGTACTCGTTTCTTGATCTCTACCCCCTCCTTGTTGGTGACCATATGAATTCCTGACTTCTTCGGGACAACATGAAGTAGAGCCACCCACTTATAGTCAGAAATAGGGTATATAAACCCTGCTTTACACCATTTCTCAATTGCTTTCTTTACTGCTTCCTATAGATTGGGTTTAAGTCTCCTTTCAAACTCACGGGAAGGTCTCACATTATCCTCAGTAAAAATATGGTGCGAGCAGATAGCGGGGTTGATCACCACAACATCTGACACTGTCTAGCCTACTGCTTTGTGGTTCCTCTCTAAAACTTTTAACAACCTAAACTCATGTTATAAAGTCAAGTACAAGATAATGATAACATGATATCTCTCTCTGGGTCCTGCAAGAAAGGCATACTTGAGTGTAGGAGGAAGTGATTTCAGTTCTGCCAATGTGGTATCGTCAAGCAAATATGGTTGAACTGAACTTGAATCTGGTTCTGTGCTGCATGAAGGTGGGCTAAGCTGAGTAGTACTCGCCACCAACTCAGAAGTATGGGGAGTCGGATTGCCAAAGAAACACGGTAATATGGCCAAAGTCGCGTCCGAGTCATCATCTATATCCCATGATCGTTCCGATGGGGATGGAACAGACAGATCCAGATAGATCTCTACGTCATCATGAGAATAGGTAGATGCATCCGTCACAAGATTATACAACACCTGGCAAACTGCATCATCCACTATGCCCTTTCCAGATGAAAGGGACTCACTCTGTCCTGAAGGAATTTGTCCCCAAATCCCAGGTATGCTAATCATCCTACAATCTGCCTCTGAAGATGAGTACTCTATGCTACTCTTTGAATCAGGTCGCTGACACTTAGTTTGCTTCATCTCAAGGTTCACTTCTCTGCCGGGAGAATGGAACTTCATCATTCCCGTAGCATAATCAAAAGTTGCGCCTGCAGTCCTAAGGAAAGGCCACTCGAGAATAATATGAGATTCTCTCCAATGATTGGGGGTCTCCATGTCCAAGACAGTGAAGTCAACTTGATAGTTCTGCCCCTCTATCGAGATAACAACATTCTTCACTTCTCCCTTAGGTCTCTTCACTAAACGATCTGCGATTGGAGTAAAGCTCTAGATTTGCAAAGTGGAAATTTCTTACATAATGCTAAGGGATGTAAGTTGGTCAAAGACCCGTTATCCAAGAGTGTGCGTGCAAACGCAATGTCGTCAATACGACTTTCCACATAGTGAGCACCCATGTCTCTCTTTTTCTTTGACAATGTTTGATTCTTGAGACAATAGGTTGTGGCTACTAAAAAGACATGTGTCTTTATATTTTGGTTCTCTTTCTTCCAGCTAACCCTTGTAGGTGTACATCTCACCTAAAGGTATTTTTGAAGTGCAGGATGATTAGCCACATATTCATCAAATGGCACCTTTACAATGATGTTTTCTTTACAAAACCGTGCCATATCTGGGTCATCTTTCTGAATCTTTTTGATGTACTTTCCTGTCATAAGAGCATGGGGGCAAGAGTTTGAAGCTAGAGAAACAAAAGGTGAAGAGTTTGAATCATGAATTGAAAGATCATTTTGGCATTAACTGAAAAACAACTCTTCACACATGAATCTTTTTGATGCAACATGGAATCAAAATCTAGACTATGTACTATAGGTTGTGGAATAGAAGCTGGAGTGGTATCCGCCACAATCAGAGATTCAAGGCCCGCCATAGAATCAGAAGTGTATACATGCTGCCCATGCTGCATACACACTCTAGACTCCATGAGTAGAAATCCTTGAATGGTGCTCATGGGGCTCCGGAGTATGATGCCTCTCCTCCTCATCCTCTAAAGACTCCTCAAGTAGAGCTCTAGAGATGACCCTCCTCGTGTCCCTTTCCCCGTCAGATACTTCACGGTCCTTCCGCTCCTGAGTGACATATGATTAGCCTCGTCACACGAAATAATCTCATGTTCAGATCTAGGATATGTTGAATGGTATACCTGACCAAAGTGCTACTGAGAACTAGATCGGTTCAGGCTACTGGGTTAGCCTGAACTTGGGCTGGGATCAAGGTAGAGGGTGCAGTCTGCTCATCTCGCCATCTGGAGAGGCGGTTGACATCCACCCATAAGTCATGAATTTCATTCCTGTAGGAATGGAGCTCATTGAGTATTTGCTACTGAATGTCCACAAGATCAGATGAAGAAGGAAGGGGATATTACTGGGAAGAAGAACGGGAAGACTGACCCTGCTGGTAAGGGTACTGCCTCTACTGTTGCTACTGCTGGGGTATCTACTAAGATTGTGGGCCTTGCTGGCCCGCCTGGTAATTGCCCTGTCGGTCATACTGTTGGTACTGCTGCCGTTGTTGTTGGGGTGGCTGGAATCCAGGGCTCTGCTATGAAGGAGGTGGTACAGAGGTGAATTCGGTGTTGTGAAAGGTCGGGGGAAGCTGGTGGGTCTGTCGGTCTCCCGTACTTCCTTGCCTGGAAGAGTCCTGAGTATACCATACTCCATTCACCTCCCAAACTGGTGGAGGTTTCTCCTGAAATGTCTTTACTAATGGAGGTGGCTGCTGGAAAGAACGGGCATAGGATTGGTCATGCTCCCATGGTTGGGGTTGCCTTGACACCAACTGCTCCTGAATACGGTGAACTCGGTATACGGGAGCATTGGGTGTAGTCATGTCAAGTATCCTTATCTTAGATACCTTTTCAGTCAACTCCTCCATCTATTTTGGAAGTTTGGAGACGCTTCGGTCTAACTCATCAATCTTCCTGTCGATCTTCCCGACTACTGTAAGCTTGTCTGCAAGGAGTCCCATGCTAGGGATCACGTCCTGAGAAAGATCGACTACAACTGACTTTGCCCCTCCAGATAAGAGTGAAACGAGGGACGATGTATAAGCAATGCTGGCCATCTGTGAGTGACTAGTTTCGACCGTTTGCTCGAATACCTTCCAGACGGTATCCGATCCTCGTGATGTATACTTGCCTCCACAGCCATCCCTCACTAAACCCTTTATCTCAGGGTTGAGAGCGATGAAGAACGACTGGACCAAGATGTTATCATCTAAATTGTGATAGGGGCACTTCTGTAGGATGTACTTGAATCTTTCCCAAGCATCACAAAAGGCTTCATGGGATAACTGGGAAAAACTCGTAATATGCATCCTCATCATATTAGTTCTACTCAACGGGTAGAACTTCTTCAGAAACAGGTCCTTGAACTAGGCATAAGTGGTGACTATAACTCCCATGTTCTTTACCTAGTAGTTAGCTTTGACACCCAAGGCAAATGGAAGGGTTGTAAGCCTAATATAGTCATTTCTAACATTAGGATGTCTGAGGTTAGCACAGATGATTTCAAAGTCCCTTAGAATTGCATATGTCTCCTCATATGCATTCCCATCAAAGTGTGGCAACAAGTTCAGAAAGTGCGGCTTAAACTCAAAATCAACTGTAGGTTGTGCCGGACTTATGTAATTCCAAATTTGTTATTGTCCGTGGTTATACGCCGCATCCATTGGTGGATCGACCCCAACATTTAGCTATCCTAATTGAGCTTGAGTAGTGCGTGTTTCTTCTCAGATGCAACTAATCTGGCAAGCACTATTCTCATCGGGTCTTCATGGTTCTCTTCTTTCTTCATTGGAGGCATTTTTCTTGTGTCTTCTTTAAGTCCTACATCAGCAAGGTGTTCTTGATTAGAAGAGGATTTATGAATCAAGATATCATCACCAAGGCGAAGGTCTTCCTCGGTGAGGTGGGAAGAGAGAAAGGGAATGGTTTAAGAGTAACCATCCTGAGAGTGGGTGATCCTGGGCTCAAGAGGGTCATGAGTCAAGGTTGGTCCAAGTTGCACCCAGACTTTTGAAGACATACATCTTGGATGGTTCAATGAGAGATTCACAAAGTTCGAATAAATATCCCCCCGATCGATCATCTTTGATGTCAAAAGAACCGATTAGAACACGATATTCAATGAGGCGCTATTTCTACGGTGCACGTAAATGTGCAGAGGAAACACACACAATACAAATGCAATTCAAACCCTCAATTTCAGCAACTCAACACGTGATAGCCGTAAGGGTTCGGCCGAATTATCTGGTCAATTTTAGTTGGTTATAAATACAATCTTGGAAAGATTAACAAACTGTTAGGTGCCTGTATTTTCCTACAGACTGGCCTGGTTCTTACGACTAGTTAGACCTACTTTCAACCAGTATAGGAGTAAGTACGGACCGTATAAATATGCTACCCGTTCCTTGAGGACTAAGGCACCTTCTAAACCTCCCACTCTACTAAGGAAGTCTAGACCGTATAAATACGGCTACCCATATTCCTCACTGAAAAGTAGCTAATCGCTTAAAAATAAATAACCAGTAGTATTTAAGAAATCTACGCTTGGCTCTATCCTAGGGTTGTCTCTCTCTCTCTCTCACTTGCAAGTAAATCAAACAATAAGGGCTTTATGCACCCGTGATCAAGGTTCTTTTTATTCCAATTATTTTTAATCAACGTGCTCAATTCAATCCCAATTTTAGAGTTAGGTTATCACTTGAAAATTAATCTGAACACAAAAGCATGTCTATTGTTCAGTCCCAATTTCCTTTTTGACCTTAAGTTATAAAACAAGAGGGGAATCAGAAATCAGAATGCAAACGAGAAACTATGATGCATGCTCAGAAGAAGGTATAATTACAGAGAATCCCAACACTCTCCATGCGTTATGCAAAACTGAATTTGTATAGTTTACACTAAATGCATGCAAATCGAGAATACCACATCTAAATAATATACTATTAGCGGGGAAGAATTAATTTGATTTGAGATAAGTACTATATGTCTATGTGTATCTCATTATGAATCTTATAAAATATGTGAATCTTCTAAGATATGTGTGGCCTAAATTATGATGGGCACAAACAAATTTGATTCTATACTACCGTGTGCCTAATCCTTCAATTCGCCACTCAAGTCGAGTGCCACCCTTACCGGAGAGTGAAACATGTCTCGACACACCACAAAATAAAAGTCCAAGTCTCTTTACAAGCGTGAGCTCTCAAACAAGAGCTGCTATAAAGGAGCAAGCTACCTAACCAATTACAACAAGATAATTACAAAAATTTATAAAAATCCTCTCGAAGATAAATTAATTATCCTCCCTCTTCAGTAGTCGAGTCGCTGCACGTCCGTCAACCTCCGAGGTACTCCAAGTCCATCGGGCCCTTGCAAGGAAAATAAGATTTGTATTAGAGACATCAACAACAAAATATATACAAAAACGAGAAGCAAAATTATTGAAAGAAAATGGATTAATTACAAGTGGCTCAGTGGTTAGACTACCCTAGTATTCGAAAATTTAAATATACTTTTTTAAATTAATCCCTAAGCCATTTGTCTCCTTGACAATGGTGCCATCTGACGAGTCGCTGAGTATGATGTATAATATGCACATGTTGTAGTATGCGTACATAGTGAATCGGTCAGAACCGAGAAAGGATCTCCGTGAAGAGTGTCTCAGCTTTATTTTATATCCCAGGCAAGTCCAGGGTCGAACACAGAAAGGTAAAGGAACAAATTTGGATTTAATTCAAAAATTAAGATATACATTTCCAATGTGTATTTTTTATATTTTCTATGCAAAAATAAATACAAAAATGCAATATGCGAGTAAATTAAATTAAGAAATCACACAACTTAGCCAAATTATTTTTAATATGACACTAATCCAATTTTGCCAAATTATATTTTTCCAGTAAACCTAATCCATTGATGAATGAAACATATTTGTTTTTTGAATTTTCGGGGTTAAAATGCAACGATTAAAAATGTGCACTTTTATGGGTTTTTTCATAATTTTTTACACAAATAATAAGCTTATTTTATGAAAACTTACTAGAATTCAAACATGATGCAAGGATACTAGTAATGTTTTTGGAATTTTTTGACAAAATATGAATTTTTTAATGGAGACAGAGTGATGGTGGGTAATTAATTCCTAATAAATACACGATATCAAATTAATTAGAATGCAAATTATCTCGAAAAGGTATTTTCATATGCAATCCAAGAGAGTTAAAATTTTTCAAAAATGATGTATGTGTATTTAACTAAAAATCAAATATCAAAATAACTCCACAATTTATTTCAGGCAGAAGACAACTCCAATTAAGATGCAATTTGGATAATAATTAGAACACACGTCAAGGCATCATTAGGGATTTTTGTTAAATTTTATGAGCAATTGTTCGTGACCTATAAGTTTAAGATCTCAAAATGGGTAAAATATGCAATATTGTAGTTAAACATTTTTAATCAATTACCCAAAGACAATAAAAATATAAATAAATATCCAAGTGGTAGAGAATTAGTTACTCAACATCAAGACATTTTTCATTGAATAAAACGATGCAAAATTTTTGTCCAAATTAATACATAAACATAGGGTTATCCATGCAAAAAGAAATAAACTTTAACAAAACAAAACAAGAATAAGGATTGTTTTGTAATTACAAAAACATAAAGGGAAGTATATGCAATTTTTACAATAAAAAAATTGGACCTTCTTCTTTCTGGGCAAGTCGATGGCTCGATGGGGACCTGGGGTCGGGCGGAGGCACCGCCCATGTGCGGCAACGACGGGGAGGATAGCGCGGTTGTGCGGGAGGCCGGCTGTGTGATGGGTGCCCGATGGAAGTCGGCGTGGTGTGGCCGCAGCTCGGACTGGCGTGGAGCTACGGAGGGGAAGCTGAGGAGGTTGGTGGCGGCGGTCGGAGATGCAGCTGTGGAGGCTGTGGCCAATGAGGGAACCTCACACGGACAGCGATGGCACGCGACCGCATGTAGAGCGCCAGCGTTGACTGGTTGATGTGCAGGGCTGCGCCGGTGGTGGCGACGGCGGTGGGTTCTCCCCACCATTGTTGTAGGTTTTTTATTTTTTTAATTATTTTTTACTATTGGTGATGCATAGTGATTTTTTTAATTTTTTTAAACACAGAATGCAAATGAATAAAAATGTGGTCATGGTGTAATGGATATGGTGAATGACGGGAAGATGAAGATGATGATGAATGTGATGTGCTAAAACAATTGCAAAGATAAAAACGATGAAAAGATAAAAGTAAAATTACGTATAATGGAGACAATCTCCTATGATGTGCTCACAAGAGCACGATCTTTACTCGAATCACCGGCGAGTGATGAGCTCGAGTAGCACACGGATGCGATTGCGATATTGGCTTTGAAGCCAACAGATCTCACCGGAGAGAGAGTTGTCGTCGCTCGACCGCAGTTGCATCGTTATCACAGATTCAACTCTGGGAACTAGTCTCTCCTCACATAAAAAATGGATCCCGTGCAAAATGAGGTGGATGAGATGTATATGAAGAGAAAACATGACATGTCATTATAGTGGTGGATGGGAAGTTAATAAAATAATGAGGTTGAATTAGAAGTTAGAAAAGATGGTGTAATGATGGAGTTGAATAGTGGTTATTGTATAGAAAGGGAATTAAATAATATAATAAATAATAAAATAAATAGGCTAATAGAATACAACAAAATAAAGAAGAAAAAAGAGTAGAGGATTTACAAAGGAAGACATATAACATGTAACATTTTTTTGTTTGCTTTTCTAATTTATATTTTTTTATCTTTTTAATAAGAGATATTTATAACAGAAAAATACAATAAAATACTAGAACCAACATACAACACAACGATGTTTTTTTTGGATTTTTTAGTAATTAAGGAATATAAAATAAAAATGAAGAAAGAATGAATATATACATAATTTACAATGTATATCAAAGTCCCCAAACCCAACTTTTACAAATGAGCTTCGATTTTAATGAAACCACTTCCGTTGGATAGATAATTTCCTAACTTGAACATTAAAGTGAATTTGATGGATTTGGAGTTCATATGGAGCGGGAATTTGGCTGGAAAGTTGGACTTTACGATTTTTCTCTTTAGGATCTAGGAGCATTTATTTGAGGTAAATTTTTTTATATTTTTGTACTTTTATGTACATTGTTATGAACAAGTTAAAGAAAGAATCAGTCAAAAGGAGTTGAAATGAAATTATTAAAAATACATGAAGTTTTGGGCTATTTACATGTGAAAAACTCCTTTAATTTTTACCATTTTTTTATTGTTAATTTTATTTTGTACAAACTAATATATGCTAATTAGTGTGTTTTATTTACATGAGCAATTTTGTTAATTTATTGATTTTATGGACATTTATTTTGGATTGAACTTGGAGATTTTGCTAAGATCAAGATATTGAGATGATAAATCGCAGATTCATCAACCCCCTATACTTAATCTTTGTTAGTCCTCGAGGAAAAAAATAATGAATAAGTTGGAATAACCCCTAGTTGTACATGTTAATACAAGACTTGATCTGTTGTAGAACTCTTGATTTTAGAGATCCTAAAATTCTAAGATAAACCAAGCTCTAGTCAAAAGGTATCCAATTTCCCTAATCATCAGATTCTCTTTGTGTACATATATAGTAGGGGTATTACTTGTGTTGACTGTAGTTACAAGAGTAGAGTCACAATGTCACCCAGGGTTCCAGTCCAAGAGACTCTCATAAGAACTCTACCCTCTGAAGGATACGGGAAACATCCTCAAGCACATCATGGAAGCGTGATGATGGCATCAAATGCGATCAGGAGTGACTAGTCACACTAGTCGCTCGATGCAGCGGAAATTAAAATTTTTTTATGTGATGAAAGCATATGATCTAAGAACACCTCTCGGATCGTTTCATCTAAACTACAAACAATTAATAGGATTACCTCTTGAAGCGTGGTTGCGATCGAGTCTCTAAACCAAGAGACCTCCTGTCTCAATTTCGATCCGACGGAGGAGACGCTTGCAAGCGCGGGGATGAATCATGTTCTCCTCGCAATCCATGTTGATGATCCAATTGGCGGATCTCCTGATCTCATCACATGAGATCCAACATCTTCTTCACGAGAGACACACACAGAAGGAGATGGATATCCACGAGTAAGAACTCCAGCAGCATAATGACGATGCTACAGCGATGTCGATTCTCTCAAAGGCTCCATGGTGGACGGCCATAAGAGAGAGATGGAGAGAGGCACATGACATGTAGAGAGAGAGAATAGAGCATTCATTATAATCATCTAACATATATCTTGAAGAGCAAGGGTGCCTCTTCTTATATAGGGTTTTGGGAGTCCGTGGATCTCAATCCATGGACAACACACAATCAATGGTTGAGATTGATTTCTGTTTCTTTCAATGGCCATGATCTTGTTATGAAAAACACAACAATTACTTTAATTTAAATTAATATATATCAATAAATCAATATATTTAAATTCAAATCAAATTAAATAATTTTCCTTGGAGATAATGAGGAGATAAACAATATCACTTAAAAATAGAGGACGACAACTCTTCTCTTGAGATCTCATTTATCTCATTAGATCTCATTGTCTCATGAGATCTCATTATCTCGTGATATATCTCCAAAATTTACAATAACAATTGTTGTAAATTATTTCACAAATATAATTCATAATTATCTTGTGAAATATTGCAATCATGCCATTAAGAATATGTGAATCACATTCTCATCCCAAAATAAAATGTAAATTATATTTTCAATTAATCATCTAATGTGAATCCAATTCACTTTAATAATTAATTAACAAATATAAATCTCAATATGCTCTCTCTTATATATTATAAATCACATTTATAATATATATGATTATTATGGATAGTGCTATCCACATTATTCATATCCATGATAATTAAATCACATTTAATCATCTTGGATCTCTTTTCTCATGTGCCTGAATAACATGAATCACATTCACATTATTCATATCTTTGATAATTAATTCACATTTAATTATCTTAGATATCTCTCCTTATAATATGATTGAAATTCATATTATCCATGATAATTAAATCACATTTTATTATCAATTTTCTCGATGCTTGGATACTTATATCAACAATGAATTTATCCATGAACTCTTTCAAGGATAATGCGCTTACTGCACGGATACTTGAAGATAAGGACAGGGCGATTGTATTGTTCCACGTATAGTGACTTGGATATTGAGATCACATCTCAAATCTAGATCTCGGGCCTCCCATAGATGCTTGATTAAATCAAGACCGAAAATCTAATCTTCTCATTGCATCTGAATCACATTCAGATCAATATCCAACATTTGGACCAAGATCAGATTACTTCTCTACTGAGTGGAGTCACTAAAATCCTGACCCGTTTCAACACTCCCTAGGAATAGAAGCATCATGGTTATACAATCATTTATGATCACAACACCCTCAGGTATTCCCAACATCTGTACATCCTACAAACTGGAAGACCCAGAATAAACCCGAAGTATTAGATCAACTTTATACTGTCTACTTTAGGGTTTGATCAGTAATTTTCTCATTTGATCATTGGGATTTGGTATCGATCATATACTTTCCAAAAGCATATATCATGCCTAGGTCTTGATCATATACTTTCCAAAAGTATATATCAAACCTACAAAGTCAGTCAAGATTCCAAAACGAGATGACCGTTCACGAAATTTGATTCTTCCCAATATCTCATGAGTGAGCTCATGTCTTCGGGTTTAGTAGTGAACCTGTATGATCCCTTTGAGAGATCGTAATACTCATATGCCCTTATATGCACACCAGCCGTCGGTGTATAGACCTTGGTTAGGTCATCAACCTATTGGTCTGCCAAATGTACATACTCAGACATATAGTAAAACATCTGTCTCTGGTTATAGGATGCGTGTCTATGCCGTGACAGCATACGATATAGGTCTTTGGTTATCTCGATCTCGTTAAGTCAACTTTTTGACCTAACTAATCTTACACCTCCGAATCTGGATCATGAGTCCAATCCATGATATTTTACTAGTTATTATTGAGTATAACATTGAGTGGGTTTAATGAAGGATTATCTAAAATAAGAAATTTGCATAAGTGTATATATTTATATGTATACATATTTTACTTTGATTTAGGAGTTTTTATATCAAAGTTGTCTTCCCTTGTTAACACTGAAAGTTCATTCCCTTAATCACTTTCAATGTAAGATATATACTTACCATTATATCTCAAGCAAGATATAGGATCTCCTTCCTTATCTTTGTCACATCCCAATAATATGAGAACTTGTGACTCCAATAAAAAGAAGCGGGAATACATTCTGCCTTGCAAGTCCAACTTGCATCTCCCAATTTGGTCTTTAACATCCGGGCCAACCACCCCTAAGGCGATGTTGACCCGTTGTTAATTAAACCAACCTTCAACATGATTAGAACTCGCTATGCGCAATCCAATATCTCCCCAATAATATGAGGACTCGATATTGGGGTCACTATGCATATGGCCTTACTCTTTCGAGAAGCAAAGAGCCCGATCCAGATGTGCTTGCATACAGGAGCTGTCACTTCAGACATGTGTCTCCAACAAACAATCCCTGGCGATGGAACCCTTCGCCTTGATGGGAGACCATGGATGTCACTTATGTGATCCTCCATATCATATTCAATTTCTAATTAATTATCATGAATCACATTCATTATGATCAATTCTTCCAAGGGAAATACACATCTATTAATAATAAAGTGCTTTTAATTGGATATAATCAATTTAATCACATTAAATTAACTATCAATCCAAATTTCAATAAACAAACATGATTATTACTTGAATAGTAGGTATAATCTCAAAGTACATATTATTCGATTTTTAATAATTAGAAAAATACACTTTGACTTCTCCGGCATTATCGAATCCCTCCCCGCTGTCATGTCCAGTACCGACGGGAGTGGGACAAACCACATCCAGTGCAACCCGCTACCCCAACGCTCCCCGACTAGACACCATATCCACCTCAGGAAAGGATAATGCCAGATAGATCATTGTGTACTTTGAGATGCTCTTTGGTTTTTCAATCGAAATTATACCATATAATATTCATCAAAAACATTTTGATAATATTATAGGAGATTTGCTTAACAAATCCACAATCCTATTCAAGCAATAGGGTTTTGTATGTAAAAGTTGCCCTACAACTATTGTAGGATAAACTAGTGTTTTGCATGAAAACAATGTTTGTCGATGATTTCATATCAACCAATTATGATCAAGATCAACTAAATTATCATTTTGGTCAGTGAAATGTCATTCAAGGAAACAATTATCATCTTTAAATATTTCACAAATATTTATAAATAATCATATCAGAAAATTAACAATTAATTTTCATCAATTTATTTGAATGACTATCACAAGGTTCATGATCAAGTTCGTTAATTTCCAGCAGTGACCCCTACTAACTAAAATTAACATAACTCGATCAATTTAAATCCAATTAATGCAAACTAAATTTATTTTGTTCACCAATTTGATTTAAAACAGAACCCAAGTGATAATTATACATTTCCAGGTACTTAAGATCCGTAATTAACTCTTTAATTATGTCACTAATCGCCATTCCCGAAACAGTGGACATATGGTTATTAAAAACATCATATCTTGAGTTATCGGATTTCAAATCACGCAAACTCAAGTCCTACTGTTTCCTTTAGAATGGAGAATATTATCCACTTTAAAATTTTGTGTTTAAACATTTTAAACAGGGCTGACATTTTATCACAAGTCAGGGCTGCGAAAATCGAAATGCTAAAATTTTCACAACCCGAACGAGACAAAATCTTCGTAGGTTCATGGATCTAATCCAAAACCTTCGTCAACCTGGATTTGATACCACTTGAAGGATATGAGAAACATCCTAAAGTGTATCACGAAGAGTGATGATCGCATCAAATGCGATAGGGAGCGACTAGTTGCACTAGTCGCTCGATGCAGCGGAAATTAAATTTTTTTATGTGATGAAAGCACATGATCCAAGAACACTTCTCGGATCGCTTCATCTAAACCACAAACAAAGTAATAGGATTACCTCTTGAAGCGTGGTTGTGATCGAGTTTCTAAACCAAGAGACCTCCTGTCTCAAGTCCGATACGACGGAGGAGACGCTTGCGAGCGCGAGGATGAATCGCGTGCTCCTCGAAATCCATGTTGATGATCAAGGTGGCGGATCTCCTGATATCGTCACACAAGATCCAACATATTCTTCACGAGCGAGATGCATCGAAGGAGATGGAGATCCACAAGTAAGAACTCCAACAGCATACCGACGATGTTGCAGCGATGTCGATTCTCTCAAAGGCTCCATGGTGGACGACCATAAGAGAGAGATGGAGAGAGGCACACAATGTGTAGAGAGAGAGAAGAGAGAATTCATTATAATCATCTAAGATATATCATGAAGAGTAAGGGTGCCTCTTCTTATATAGGATTTTGGGAGTCCATGGATCTCAATCCATGGACAACATACAATCAATGGTTGAGATGGATTTGTGTTTCTTTTAATGGCCATGATCTTGTTGTGAAAAACACAACAATTAGTTTAATTTTATATATATTGATAAATCAATATATTTAAATTCAAATCAAATCAATTAATTTTCCTTGGAGATAATGAGGAGATAAACCATATCCCTCAAAAATAGAGGACGACCACTCTTCTCATGAGATCTCATTTATCTCATGAGATCTCATTGTCTCATGAGATCTCATTATCTCATATCTCAAAAATTTACGACAACAATTGTTGTAACTTATTTCACAAATATAATTCACAATTATCTTGTAAAATATTGCGATCATGCCATTAAGAAAATGTGAATCACATTCATGTCCCAAAACAAAATGTAAATTATATTTTCAATTAATCGTCTAATGTGAATCCAATTCACATTAATAATTAATTAACAAATATAAATCACAATATGATCTCTCTTATATATTATAAATCACATTTATAATATATATGATTAATATGGATAATTCTGTCCACATTATTCATATCCATGATAATTAAATCAAATATAATCATCTTGGATCTCTTTTCTCATGTGCCCAAATAACATGAATCACATTCACATTATTCATATCTTTGATAATTAAATCACATTAAATTATCTTAGATATCTCTCCTTATAATATGAATCAAATACATATTATCCATGATAATTAAATCACATTTAATTATCAATTTTCTCGATGCTTGGATACTTATATCAACAATGAAATTATCCAAGAACTCTTTCAAGGATAATGCGCTTTCTCCGCGGATACTTGGAGATAAGGACAGGGCGATTGTATTGTTCCACGTATAGTGACTTGGATATTGAGATCACATCTCAAATCCAGATCTTGGGCGTCCCATAGATGCTTGATTAAATCACGACCGCAAATATAATATTCTCATTGCATCTGAATCACATTCAAATCAATGTCCAACATTTGGACCAAGATCAGATTACTTCTCTACTGAGAGGAGTCAAAAAATCCAGACACGTTTCATCACTCCCTAAGAATGGAAGCATCATGGTTATACAATCGTTTATGATCACATCACCCTCAGGTTTTCCTAAAACCTGTACATCCTGCATACTGGAAGACCCAGAATAAACCCGAAGTATTAGATCAACTTTATACTGTCTACTTCAGGGTTTTATCAGTAAGTTTCTCAATTGATCATTGGGATTTGGTATCGATCATATACTTTTCAAAAGCATATATGATACCTAGGTCTTGATCATATACTTTCCAAAAGTATATATAAAACCTACAAATTCAGTCAAGCTTCCAAAGCGAGATGACTGTGCATGGAATTTGATTCTTCCCAATATCTCATGAGTGAGCTCATGTCTTCTGGTTCAGTAGTGAACCTATATGATTCCTTTGAGAGATCATATTACTCATATGCCCTTATATGGACACCAGTGTGCCAATGTATAGACCTTGGTTAGGCCATCAACCTATTGGTCTGCCAAATGTACATTCTCAAACATATAGTAACACATCTATATCCGGTTAGAGGATGCGTGCCTATACCGTGACGGCATACGATATAGGTCTTTGGTTATTTCGATCTCGTTAAGTCAACTCTATGACCTAACTAATCTGACACCTCCGAATCTCTATTCCTATGTAGAGAACCTGCATCAAGAGGTTTGTCAGATATCAGCCTATGTGAGAAAGGATTGCCATCTCCTACTCAGGCTGGAGATCATCTCTTAGCAATCATTTCACGGTGCTTGATGAGTCCTCAATCCAACTCTTTAGATATTCATCCAAGCACCAGCCTCTCTGATTCAATTGTTGAACGAACAACTGTATGATTATTAAGATGACCACGGTACATAACCCTAATTGTACTAAGGGACCTATTACGCAAATTAGTTATTCTTCATTTCAGATCAGGGAATGATATTCGCAATAACATTTATTGCATAATGGCTCGCCGTGGGCTCGCATGTCCAACACCCTCAACACTAGGGAATAAATCATTTCTTGCATCCAATCCACCGTCTCTTTAGTTGTCAGACTTAAAAGTGTAGATGGAAGGCCAGATGATGGAGGGCATATGATTTGTCATTTCTTCTCTCCCTCTCATTGGAACATGGATCCTCTCGAGTGCCTTATTACTCAATGTATATTTTCGGTGTTGATCAGTGCGTCCGTCAAGAGAAGTTGGAGTCGTCTGCACTTGTTTTCCTGGGAGTACACTGGGGTGTGCCTTTTTTGAGTACCTATCGTATCTTCTACACCAAGACTTGTAGCATTTACGATACAGAGCCCTTTTTTGGTGCAAGCCCGACTCTTGGTCCTGCGGTGGTCCAAGTGAACACTTCGAAATGGTTGGGAGCGTTCGCCTTTGGTGGAAGCTCTTTGATATTTGACTTGGTAGAATGAGAGCTTTTCTTTAACATTTCATTGCTTTGTAATATGTTTGGCTAGCTCCACTGCTTTTACTGAGAGTTGGCTCACACTGATCAACATTTTTTTATTTTATCACACCCTGGCACATAGATAAATATCAAGAGATAGTACAAGAACCATGTTCTCATACTGGCTAAAGGTGCTGACACTCAGGTTTCATGAAGCCTTCACTGATTTTATCCCATCCTCGAGCATCATCAAATCAAGTCCAAACTCAAATCCCTCATCCTAGTTCCTCAAGTGAAATTTCAACTCATCTCATCAATACTGCAGTCGTGTATGTGAGGTGTTGATCATAATCTTAAGGTAGAGACTAAGCATGCAATATAGCAAGCAAATCTTTCAAACTAGGGAAATGTGAATAATTATGTCAAGGACCCGAATGACTAAGGCTGGTTATTTCAAAATCTCACGATCACATAAACCATGTATTCTTGATCATCACAAATCTTGTGTGAAAGTGCATGTGTCAGATATTAAACCAACTTATTAGTTAGGTTTTTTATTAATTTTTTTAGAGGAAAATAAGAAAGTTTTTTTGTTAGAAAAAGTTTCTCTTCTTTTTTTTTAAACAACTTTTTTTGAAAAAGATAAGTAAATAAGAAAGGACATTTTTTTGAAAAGTTTTTTTTTAAAAACAAATAAGGAAAAAAATAAAGTTTTTGTTTGAAAAGGTATTTTTAAGAGTTTTTTTTGAAAAAGTTTTTTTACCCACCCCATAATTATTGTATAATATATACAAACATACATGAAAAAACGAGCTATGTGTGAAGTATATATGTAATATATACATGCCATATTGGCAAAGAAGCCAACGGATCTCACCAGAGAGGGTTGTCGACGCTCGACCACGATTGCATCGCTGTCACGATTCAGTAAGAACTGAGAAAGGATCTCTGTGAGGAGCATCTCGGCTTTAATTTATTTCCCATGCGAGTCCGAGGTCGAACACAGGGAGGCAAAGGAATAACTTTGGAGTTACTACAAAAATTAAGATCTAGATTTCCAGTGCATATTTTTTAATATTTTTTATGTAAAAACAAATGAAAAAATGCAATACGTGGGTGAATTAAGTTACTTAGAATTCACACAACTTTGCCAAATTAATTTTAATATGAAATTAATCCAATTTAGCCAAATTATATTTTTCCTGTAAACATAATCCGATGATGAATGCAACATATATTTTTTTGGAATTTTCGGGGTTAAAATGCAACACATAAAAATTCACACTCTTTATGGGTTTTTTTTCATAATTATTTACACAAACATTAAGCAAAATTATGAAAAAATTACTGGAATTCAAACATGATGCAAGGAAACGACAATACTTTTTTTGGAATTTTCTAACAAAATATGATTTTTTATGGATTTTATAATGGAAACATAGTGATAATGAGTAATTAATTCCTAATAAATCCATGTTATCAAATTAATCAGAGTGCTAATTATCTCAAAAAGGCATTTTCATATGCAATCCAGGACAGTTTGAAATTTTGCAAAAAAATGATGTACGTAGATTTAATTAAAAATAAAATATCAAAATCACTCCACAATTTATTTCAGGCACAAGACAATACTAATTGAGATGAAATGTAGAAAGAAATTAGAACATACATCAAGGCATCATTCTTGATTTTTGTGAAATTTTCTGAGCAACTATGAGTGAGATATGAGTTTAAGATCTCAAAATGGGTAAAACATGCAATATTTCAGTTCAACATTTTTAATCAATTACCCAAAGACTATAAAAATCTAAATAAATATCCAAGTGTTAGAGAATTAGTTGCTCAACATCAAGAAATTATTCATTGAATAAAATGAAGCAAAATTTTGGTCCTAATTAATACGTAAACAGAGGGTCATCCATGCAAAACATTAATAAACTTAAACAAAACAAAACAAGAATAGAGACTATTTGGTAATTAATAAAACATAACGGGATGTATATGCAATTATTATAATAAAAAATAAAAAATTTGGACCTTCTTCTTTCCGGGCGCGGGTGGCTTGATGGGGTCTAGGGTCGGGCGACGCCGCCGCGTGCGGCAACGATAGGGCAGACTGCACGGCCATGCGGGAGGCTGACAGTGTGAAGGGCGATCGGCGTAAGTCGACGCGGGGTGGTCGCGGCTCGGGCTGGCGTGGAGATGCAGAGGGGAGGCCGAGGAGGTTGGTGGTGGCGGCCGGAGATGCTGCGAAGGTTGTGGTCGTGAGGGAATGACAGGCGGACGGCGATGGCGTACGGCCGCACATAGAGCACCGGCATTAACTGGTTGACATGTAGGGTTGCGCCGATGGTGGGGTGGTTGTGGGTACCCCCCATCGCTGCTGTTGTTTTTTTATTATTTTTTTATTATTTTTTTTGATTTTTTTACTATTGGTGATGCACAATGGTTTATTAAATTTTTTTAATCACATAATGCAAATGAATAAAAATTGTGGTGATGGTGTAATGGATATGGTGAATGGTGGGAAGATGAAGATGGTGGTGAATGTGATGTGCTAAAAAATTGCAAAGAAAAAAACGATGACAAGATGAAAATAAATTTACATACGATGGAGACGGTCGCCTATGATGTGCTCATGAGAGCACGGTCTTTGCTCGAATTGCCGGCAAGCGATGAGCTCGAGCAACGCACAGATGCGGCTGAGATATTGACTAAGAAGCCAACGGATCTCACCGGAATGAGTGTTGTCGTCACCCGACCGCGGTTGCGTCGCTGTCACCGATTCAACTCTGGGAAATAGGCTCTCCTCACATAAAGATGGATCCCGTGCAAAATGAGGAGGATGAGATGTATATAGAGAGAAAACATTAGAAGTTATTAAAGTGGTGGATGGAAGGTTAATAAAATAATGGGGTTGAATTGAAAGTTAGAAAATATGGTGGAATGATGGAGTTGAATGATGTTTATTGTAGGGAAAGGGAGTTAAATAATAAAATAAATAATAAGATATAGTAGACTACTAAAATACAACAAAATATAAAGAAGAAAAAATAGTGGAGAATTTACAAAGGAAGACATACAACATCTACATTTTTTGTTTGCTTTTCTAATTTATATTTTTTATCTTTTAATAAGATATATTTACAATATAAAAATACAATAAAATACTAGAATCAAAATACAACACAACAATATTTTTTGGATTTTTTAGTAATTAAGAAAGATAAAATAAAAATGAAGAAAGAATGAATATATAAATAATATACTATGTACATCTAGGTCCCAAAACCCAACTTTTACAAATGAGCTCCGATTTTAATGAAACCACATCCGTTGGATAAATAATTTTCTAACTTGAATTTTAAAAGTGAGTTTGGTGGATTTGAAGTTCATACGGAGCGGGAATTTGGCCGGAAAGTTAGACTTTACAACTTTTTCTCTTTGGGATCTCAGATCATTTATTTGAGATGAAATTTATTTTGTATTTTTGTATTTTTATGTACATTGTTATGAACAAGTTAGAGAAAGAATTAGCTAAAAAGGAATTGAAATGAAATTATTAAAAATACATGAAGTTTTGGGATATTTACATGACAAAAAATCCTTTAGTTTTTGCAGCTTTTTTATTGTTAATTTATTTTGTACAAACTAATATACGCTAATTCGTGTGTTTTATTTACAAGAGCAATTTTGTTAATTTATTGATTTTATGGACATTTATTTATGATTACTCGGAGATTTTGCTAAGATCAAGATATTGAGATGATGAATCGTGGATTCATCACCAGTGCTACAACGGAACAAAATTAATTCCTGCATTCAGTGCATCATCATCCGTGCAAGCACTACTTGGGTAATTTGCATTTTCTGCCAGTGTATTTATTTCCGTTAACATTTTAGGCAAAATTTTTTAATATTTACATATCACTCCATGTGTTCTAGACATTTATTTTGCATGTTATTTTTATTGAAATAAATATTTTTATTGCTCAATAAATTCTGAAAAATTCATGTTATACTCATCTTGCTTGTCTCTTCATCGTATAAATTTTGCATTGCATTTTTTTATTTGCTATCAATTAAAAAATAAAAAATGCTGCATTTTTTACTGTTTGAAATTTTAAAAATAATAAATATTCAAATATTTCATAAAAATCCAAAAAATTAGATTAGGTTTATTTTTATTCATTTTTCCTATGTAATTTTCATGCCTTAAATATTTTTAAAACTCAAAAAAATTGCAAAATATAAAAAATCTTAGAAAAATCATAAAAGATGTAAAAAATACAAATAGTGATTCCACTTTCCGTTTATAGATAACTGATCATAGCTTTTAGGAAAAAAATCAGTAGTTTATTATTTTTTTGATATTTTGAAATTGTAAAATGGCCATATCTATTCACTGTTTGTTTTATTCCCTATTTGAATTCATTTTAAAAACACTACAAAAATCTATAAATTTCTGAAAAATTTAGAAAGCTGTATAAAAATCATCAAAATACAAAGATATTTTCTTTAGACATTTTTGGTCATTTTTATCAATTTTGAAAAATCGGAAAAGTTGCATTTCTATGCGTGTATAAATTTGGTTTAAAAATTTATTATTTTGAAAATTAAAATTTGCAAATAAAAAACAATTGACATTGAAAAACATATAATAAAAAAATAGAAATAAAAAATAAAAAAATAAAAAGATAAGAATCTTACAAAAATAAGATAGTTGGCATCTTATTTTCCTTTTCTTTTAATTGATTTTTTATTATTAGAATATTCCTCCGAATTTGTAGCCTCCCTGAGTTCGATCCTATTTGCTATATAGGTAAATTAAATAGCAAAATTCGCTTTCTACACATTTTTGTAATTACTTAGTTCGAGAATAAAAATAATTTTTTTTGTTGAGGGATCTTTAGATTGCCACAACATTGCACATTTATTTTCAACATAAAATTTAAAAAAACACAAAAAATACCGTACAATAGATGCATAAATTGAGAGTCAAGGAACACATTCATACAAAGTGAGTGGGGTAATATCAATGGTCAAAATGTCATGATCGAGTCAAGGCTTCAGTCGCTGATCATTGACTAGAAAAGTCAAGTTAGAAGACATCTTGGATATATCCATACACCCGTCGTCGTGCACCTTTCTAACCATGTATGGTTACTTCCATTTACTCTATAGTTTCCATGGAAATAATCACAGTCTTACATGAAGTCTCTGGTTTGGCTCAAACTGTTTATTGATCAGGTTAGAATAATGCCATATCTTCACTCGGTCCATATACTCTAGGCTACTTGAGAATGTTGTATCTCTAAGCTCCTCTAGGGCTGCAACTCTACTTTCCTTTGATCTCATATACTCTTAGGATCCAAAAGTATCTCAGTGACTTCCTAAAGTGAGTTGTGCTTAATCCCAATAGGTAAGTGGCATGGCTTGTGATAAATGAGTCGGTAAGGAGATGTACCCAAAGGTGTCTTGAAAATTGTCCGATAGGATAACAAGATCGAGTCCAAAAGTTGTGACAAATCCTTTCGTTCTGGGTGTACAACTTCTGCAATAAGGTCTTTATCTCCCTATTTAAAATCTCAACAATACCATTTGTCTATGGGTGATATGGACTGACAATCTATGGTCTATGTAGAACTCATTAGCAAGGGTCCTTACATTATCCTTGATAAAATGAGTCCCCCTATCAGAAATCAAAACACTAGGAACCTCGAACTGTGATATCATATTTTCCTTCAAAATATGCAATTAGACCTCGCATTAGTAGCTTGGACAGTGATGGCCTTGACCTAATGACTCACATACTACATCCAATAGAATGCACTCGAGTCCTTAACTCTTATGGAATGGTCTCACAAAATAGATGCCCCATGCATCAAAAACCTCATAGAAGTGAATGTTTTGCATATTCATCATGTCTCTATGACCACAACTGCCCATTCTTTTATAGTCAGTACACCGCTTCATGAATTCATCTGAATCCTTGAAGAGTGTTGTCCAACAAAGGCTGGATTAGAGCACCTTTTGTGTTGTCTGTGTCCTTGAATGGTGTCCTTCTACCTCAATCTTGTGGCAATAGGTGAGGACGCTATGGTGTTCCTCCTGAGGAATACACCGACACCAGACACTATCCCGCCCTCTTGGTAAAGAGTAGGACCCTCCTAATGGTACGACTTGGCCTTCGCATGGAAAGTCTCAAGTCATTGCATGGTCCAATCTTTTGGAACTTTCTTGGCAAAAAGATAGTTCACAATGTCATCATACCATGGGAGAGAAGTGATAGCAATAATCATCTTGTTTGGGAATGTCTTAGTGAGAGGTGATACGCCACCACATTCTTGACTCTAGATTTATCCTTAATCTCAATATCAAACTCCTGGAGTAGAAGGATTCATCTAGTCAATCATGGCTTGGCATCCTTCTTAGCTATTAAATACTAGACGCCGATGTAATATGTATAAATAGTCACTCAAGATCCGAGAATATAAGATAGAGACTTATCCAAAGCAAAGACTATGTATAGCATCTCCTTCTCTGTAACAATATAATTCTTCTCAACGGCATCCAAAATCTAGCTATTATTATGTATGGCAAAAGGTAGTTCATCCCTCATCTATCCAAGCACAACCTCTACGGCAAAATCAGAAGCATCCGTCATGATCTAGAATGGGAGAGACCAATCGGATGGTTGAAGGACATGATCCTGCACAATCAAGGTCTTGAGAGTCTCAAATGACAAAAGGCACTTATCATCTACCATGAAATCTGTCTTTTGTGAGAAGATCAGTAAGTGGATAGGTTATACGACTAAAATCATGAATGAACCATCGATAGAAATGGACTTGCCCCATAAAATTCTTCAACTGTATCAAATTGAACAGTGGAGTGAGCTTCTTGATAATATCCACCTTGGCTGGATCGATCTCCATACCCCTATTGGAGATGATATAGCCAAGGATCGTCCACTGAGTCATCAAAAAATGAATCTTCTCCCAAGATAAGATAAGGTTGACCTTGTGCATAGTTGAAGCACTCGGTCTATGCAAGAAAGACAATAATCAAACCCATCGCCATAGATCAAAAAATTATCCATGAAGACCTCTAAACAGTTCCCCATCATGTCCAAAAAGATGGAAAGTATACACCTTTGGAATGTAGCCGGGTCATTACATAATCCAATGGGCATCCGTCTAAAATCATACATTCTGAACGGACACGTTAATGTCTTCTTATCCTGTTCTTTGGATGAAATGGTTATTGGACATACGAGCACAAGACGAACCATTCCTACAATAAATGTTATAATAATATTTTATTTATCAATAAAAGTTATTGTTTTTTCACTCACTATATATAATGAAATGAATTAGTGTGTTATAAGGTCCCTCTATATAATTAGAGTAATGTACCATGGCCATCTTAAAGATCATACAATTGTTGATTCAATAGTTGAATCATATAGGTCGGTGCTTAGAAAAATATCTAAGGAGTTAGATTGACTACTCATAAAGCATTGTCAAGTGATTTTTAAGATATGATCTCCAGTCTGAGTAGGAGATGGCAATCCTTTCTCATTAGGCTGATATATGTCCGACCTCTTGATGCAGGTCCTCCATATGGGAATAGAGATTCAGAGGTGTTAGATTAGTTAGGTCAAAGAGTTGACTCAACAAGATCAAGATAACCAAAGTCCTATGTCATATACTGCACGATATAGGCACACGTTTCCTTGCTAGAGGTAGATGAGTTACTATATATATAAGAATGTACATTTGGTAGACCAATAGGCTGATGACCTAACCAAGGTCAATACACCGATGAGTTTGTATTCATATGAGGGCATATGAGTAATACGATCTATCAAAGGGATCATACGCGTTCACTCATGAACCAGAAGACATGAGCTCACACAGAGTGATGTGATCATAAACGTTTGTATAACCATGATGATTCCATTCTGAGGGAGTGATGAAACATGTCTGGATTTTAGTGACTCCTCTCTGTAGAGAAGTAATCTGATCTTGGTCCAAGCATTGGACTTTGATCTAAATGATATTCATAAGCAATTCGAAGATCAGATTTACGACCTTGATTTAATCAAGCGTCGATGAGAGATCCATGAGATCTGCATTTGAGATATGATCTCAATATCCAAGTCACTGTACGTGTAACATACGACTGCCTTGTCCTTATCTCCAAGTATCTAGGAAGAAAGCGCATTATTCTAGAAAGAGTTAAAAAAATAATTCCATTGTTGAATTATATCTAGACATAGAGAAGTGGATAATTAAATATGATTTAATTACTACGAATAATGTGAATTTGATTCATATTATCTGAATGCATGAGAATGATGATCCAATTTAATTAAATGTGATTTATTATTATGGATAAGAATAATTTTGATAGCACTATCCAATTATTCATATATATTATAAATGTGTTTTATATTGTATTAGAGAGAGACTATTGTGATTTATATTTGTTGATTAATTATAGATTTGAATTGGATTCATATTGGAGAATTAATTTAAAATATAATTTAAATTTTATTTTGGGTTGTGAACGTGATTCACATATTTCCAATGGCATGATTGCAATATTCACAATATAACTATTAATTATGTTGTGAGATAAATTACAACAAGTGTTGTTGTAAAAATCTTAGAGATTTCATTACATAATCTAATGAACTGTAAGGAGATTACACCCCCTATTCAAGGAGGTGGAAGACCACCTATTCCTATCTGGATTAGGTGGCCAACCACCCCTCCCCCTTTTAGGGATGAGGGCAATCTCCTCCTCATGATTTCCATGATTCGTTGATTTAATTTGGAATTAATCTATATTAAATTTATCCATGTATATTAATCTAAATTAAATTAATTATTACTTTTTTTTACAACAAAATCATGTCCATTGAAAGTAACACAAATCAAACTCATCCATTGATTTTGTGTTGTCCATGGATCGAGATCCATGGACTGCCGAAACCCTATATAAGAAGAGGTGATCCTTGATCTCCGTGTTACAAAAACTTCAATAGCTCTCTCTCTCTCTCACTCTCATCCCATCTCTCTCTCTCTCTCTCCTCCTTGAGTGGTCATCCACTATATCCCTAAAGATAAGGTCACCGCTACCGTCGCATCGTGTTAAGTTATTGCATCGACAAATCTTAGATTTCCATCTTCTTTGGTGCACCTCACTCATGAAGAAGACATTCGATCTCATGAGATGAGATCAGGAGATCCATTTCTGGGATCAACTACTTGAATTGCGAGAAGCACGCGACTCATCTCCGCGCTCGCAGGCGTCTCCTCTGATAAATCAGACTTTAGACATGAGATATCTCCTTTTAGAGACTCGATCACAACAACACTATAATATGTATTCTTATCTAGTATGTAGTTTAGCTGAAACAATCGAAGAAGTGTTTTTGGATCATGTGGTTTCATCGATTAAAAAAGATTTAAATTCCGTTGCATAGAGCAACTAGTGTGACTAGTTGATGAATCCACATTTCATCACCTTTATTCTATCATTTTGGCACCAAAAACCCTAGCAAATGCCTGTAAATAGCCTTAAATCAAGCATCTTAGCATTCATACATGTGCATCTCAATAGTGTATAAAATACTGTAATTAAAGCCAAAATAATAGAATAAATAAAGAAAAGAAAAAGAATAAAATATTGTAAATATTTTATGACCCAAAACCCCCGAGACCTAGGCATCTTGATGAATAGGTCGACAAGGAATAAAGTAGGGGGAGATAAGGTCAGAAACACAGTCAAAATACCTTTACATTTTCTTCATTCTTTATTCAATTTGGGACCTATTTTTGGTTCCACTTTTTGTACATCAAATAAAGAAACTGTGTACATAAAAGTTGTAGATAAATTAATAAAGAAAAATACAAAATTGATTTCACAGAAAAATAATGTACAGATAAAAAGTTATGGTCTGAATAAAAATCCAGAATGCCAACTTCCCAGACCCGTATCTCACAAACGACAACTCCAAATGCAGTGTACTCACCTTTAATTGTATATAGAATAAAATAATCTATCCAATTGTGGTGGTTTCGCATTTGGCGGAGCTACGGTTTGAAAGTTGACTTTTGGACCCACATTGTACCCTTGTACCTATTAAAATATTCAATTTATTATTTATTCATTATTTTTATATTTTTATATTTTTATATTTTTATAATATTGTAAATAATACTTATAATAATTATGTAAATTAAAATTAGAATAAAAACCTAAATAAAAATAAAAATAAAATACTTGTAAATTCAAAACATAGGTATTATACTTATACACATACCTGTATAAACTATACTTACATTTTATTAATTATACAAATTATATCAGAAAAATAAAATAAAAATATACTTATGTATATAAGAGTATGTTATAATTTTACAAAATCATAAATAAAAATAATAAAAAGATAAAATACCAAAATAAAAATAAAATATCAAAATACATAGGTATTATACCTATACAGGGTTAAAAAGGTAACTTGTAAAAATATAAGTCATAAAAATAAATAAAAATCAGAATAAAATACTATATAAAATTTTGAGCATTTCTTATTTTATAACTTTTATTTAATTCGACCATTTATTATTTTAAATTGATTTAATAAGACTTTATTCCAGGGTTTTTCCTGGTTGGTCCACGTGGACCAACCAGGAGGCCAGGACTGTTGACCTAGGTCAACAGTCTGACCTACCCCTGTAGCGCCTGACACCCTCGGTTTTGACCCAATTTCAAGGGTTTTTCGAGGCCAAGACTTGCTTCTTTTTGTGTTGCAATCTTCTGCAACATTGTTCCTCGATCCTCCCTCTAGCTCGTCCATGCTTAACCTTGGTCATCGGACCCAAGATTCGCCAGATATGCCTTGATCTTTGGACCCCTGTCACCTTGGGTCAAACCGCATAAAACCAACTCCCCTACTTTGAATTCAAATGGAGTCCCCTTGGTCCACCCCTCTCCGCCTCTCTTGTGCTCCAGGTCTTGCCGGAGGTGACAGCTCCGCCGCGAGCCTATCAGCCAAGGCGCCCGAGGTCGAGGGAGCCTCCAGCACCTCCGCTAACCGCCGGCGTCGAGGTATACTTTTTCCTCTGGCTCCGGCCATCGAGGGCTTCCACCCCGCCATTTCTTTATTGCTTTTTATTCCTGTTAGCATAAGCATCAAAAACCCCAAAAAAATCGAGAGTTCCATCGCGTAATTCACCCATTCACGCAACCTCGCCGGAGCGCACCTCCGGCCACCATCGACCATCCCCCCTCGCGCTTAGTTTAGGTCCACCAAAGGTCCAGGCACTTTTCCCTGGACCTTCTAACTCTTTTTGCAGGGTCACAGCGCGTTGAATCGCGCCTGGGAGCGATTTTGTAGCTCGCCGGAGCTCAGCCGAGCTCTCCAGCTCCGCCACCTTCGCCTGAGCACCTCGGCCGTCGCCGAGGCATTTTGAAGCCCCCAGGAGGTAGACGACGACCCCAGGAGTCTCCACGGCCATTTTGAAGCACATTCATCGCCGGAGACGCGAGATCGGAGTCGGGGAAGTTCGCCTTCGCCGGCCTTCTTCCCCGTTCTTCCTCCTTGCTTCCCCGCCGTCCGATCGAGCCGCAGCTCCAGATCAAGCAGCGGCCGTTGGATCTTCCTCAGCCTCGACCGTCAGATCAACGCAGGAGGATCTAATCTCAGCCGCACGAGCCCAAGCGTCATCGGCCGCTCAAGACACGCCACGTGGATTAGTGGTTCGCATCCAGCCGTTGGATCGCGTCTCGTCGCCCAGCCGTTGGATGCGTGCTACGCGTCATCATCGGAGCGTCGCGTCGAGGGTATTTTGCATCTACACCCTCGCCATTTTTGTATTTATTTATTAGTCTATAAACTTTCCTTGGTAGTTTAAATATTTTGTAATATTTGCAAAAAGACCCTCGGACTTTTGTTATTTGCACTTAGGTCCTCCGCCACGTCACCTCACGTGACCTGTACACGTGAGGTGGTGGGCATTTTGCAGAGGAACCCCTGTACGTTTGGGTATTTCTTGTTGGTTCTGAAACTTTCGCATTCAGTGTAATATTTTTGGTTAATTTTGCAAAGAGACCCCCAGGCTTTTGTATTATTGCATTCCAGTCCTTCCCAGGCGCGTGCAAGTCACGCGCCCTGGTGGGGTAATTTGTAGGCGTGCCCCAGCGGCTTTTGTAATTGCATTTTGGTGCTAAAAATTGAATATTCAGTGTATATTTTTGTGGAAAATTGCATGTATGCCCCTGGATGTTTTAGATATTGCACATATACCCCTGTCAGGCCTGTTTAATGTTTGGATGTTTGCTGTAATTAATTGACTTATCATTCTAACTCCAAAAATTCCACAAAAATAGGTTTATGCTCCTGGACGTGTGTACTTTGACGCCACATATTGAGTTTTTGATTTTACTTTATTTTCATATTCATTAAAAATCAAAAACATCCTTTTTGTGCACTGTCTAGCTTAGAAAATACCAAAAAAATCTTAAAACACCTCCAAAAATTCCAAAAAAATCACCTAGTGTCTATTTTATTCTATTTTAGTGTCAGTCCAAAAACCACTAAAAATCTCAAAAGAAAAACACTAAAAATTTAAAAACACTCAAAAACTTCAAAAAAATATAAAAAATAGTAGAAAAATCCAAAAAATATAAACTCAGCTTCTGTATATCCCTTCTTTTATTCTCTTTATTAGAAAAATAGTGTGAAACATTTTGACTACTGGTTGGTATTTTTAGATTACATTTTATTCACGGCCAGCCTTATTTGCACTGTTTTGCTTTATTTCAACATTTTAAAATACCAAAAACACCTTGAAAATTTTCCAAAAATCACAAAAATAGTAAAAAACCCTAAAAAGACTAAAAACAATTTGCTTCTGAATTTTTGGTAATTTTTACTTAGTTTTATAAATATTTTAGCTTGCCTTCTATTATATTGTCTTTATTCTCCAATATTGAAAAAGAAACAAAAAAAATATAAAATATAAAATTATAAAAATCAGAAAATTAAAATCAAAATACAAAATTAAAAATTAAAAAAAAATAAAAAATTTAAAAACCCACAAAAAAATTGTAGTTGCTTGCTTGCTTAGTGTAGACACATCACACATTCGCACTTGAGCACAATTTTTGTGAATTACCCTGCTTGCTCCCTGTGTTCGAACTCTCTGCATACTTGCCCGTTACATCATTTGTGCAGAGTTAAAAATAAATTTTAACTCCACATTGTTTCTAATTTGTTGATCTTAGTGTGGGTTAATTGTTGACTTTAGTCCGGATTTAGTGTGGTCATCACACCGACTGAGTTCACGCTTTGTGTTGAACTTAAGACCACCGATTTTCGGCTAAATCAAATGGCGCCGTTGCCGGGGAACAACAGCGAGTAGTTCACATTTTGTTTGATTGTGTGATTGTTTACCATAGCATTGTTTTCCATCTCTTACATTTTTGATATATCTTGTTGAGTTATCTGACCATCTCTTTTCTTGTCTTCTTGCGAGGGACCGCGGAGCGAGGCAGATTGCTTAGGTGATCCGGAGCAACCTTGGGAAGCGGAGCCGGCCTTCTTGGGCCACGCCGGCAGGAGAGAGCAGGAGGAGTGAGAGAGAGTGATTAGTTTAGCTTGCATTTTATTTCTGTGAGAGAGTGACTTTTATAATTTGTAATAATACAGGTACATTCGGACTTGGACTTTCGGGCCCAATTTCCAAGTGTTTGTTCACTTGGGGGCTCACCGCGGTTTTTGACGAGTTTTTCTCGCTTGTCATTTTCCGGTTTTGTTTTCATTTTTCACTTTCTTTTGTGGATTGAGCTCTTAGTTTTAGGTCCTGCTTGACTCGATTAGAATAGGTCCAAACACCTAATTATTTTTGCATGCTCCTATAGTGCGTATTTGGACTTAGACTAATTAAACAGTTGGTTATCTACTTTTTGATCCACGTGCCGTGAGCAAACCCCATCAAGCGCTACTCCTGAACTCGAGTGTGTCGAGAAGAGGAGGGGTAAGCCAAGACCGGACACTCGGATTGGGAGTTGATAATCAACTTGTGGTTCTTCACGCTAGCAGTTGCCTAATCTAGGACGATTTCCGTGTGCATACCGGCATGTAGTTTAGGTTTATAAATTTCTGCTTTGCATCCCGCATGGAGAGAGCTGGGATTCACTGTAAGTCTTCTTACTTTGCACGCATCATTTAGGCACAAAGGTGAGATTTCCATCTTTGTGCCGACTTGCACGGCTTTTCCGACTCTTTTCTCCCTCTGTTTTTGGAACAAAGTAGGATAAAGAAAATACAAAAATCGTTAGGCGCTTTTTTGAACATACTCAAAAGAAGCGATAACACCAAAAAAATTAAAAAAGGGACTGCTAAGAAAACTTGACCAAAATAAAAAAGGTAATTGGATTCATTGCTTGGGGTGAGTAATACCCTCACTTGTATTCAGGTTGCATGGGAAGGTCTCCTTCCAAGTGAGGTGAGCGCTTCGTAAGGATTAGAGCCAAAAACCCAGCTTGTGGCTGCCTTGTGTATCGCCTGGATTTCCGAAGTATTGGCGCTTCTATCGTACGTAGTCGAGTAGGGCTTGGTCACCATTGGTGACTCACTATTGTGTGAGCATCGACCTCGTCCGAAGTATCGAGCATAGGCCACGCCTTCACGGGGGTGTCTGTCTCACCGGCTGCGTCCGAGTAGGTTCTTGCACGCTCACGGGTGATTCCGTTGCGAGCGAGATCCGAAGTATCGGTTTCGCCTATTGGCTTCCTCTCTTATTCTTTGGCTGAGTAGGGATCCAGGAAGGGTTACAAGGACCTCAAAAAGTGCAAGCTACAGGTTACACAGGAGGAGGACAAGTACGGGATACTTTTCCGCAGTACTCTCTCTCCTATAGGCGTAGCGTTCTAAGGACTCGTTAAAAGATAAATTCCTGAATCAAGCTAAAATTGAAAAGATAAAAGCCGAACCTTCACGGCTTCATGTGTTGAGTTGGTGAACTTACCCTTGCTTTGCGTTTGATTGCTAGATTTATTTAGGTCAAGATCAAAAACACCGCACAATTGTGCACAATTTTGTTGCATATCATCTTCTTCTTCTCTTGCATTATCCCCACTCTTCTCGAATAATCAAGATGATGGGACGGAGATCTCTTAGGCCGACTTTGTCGGCACCGCTATCCCGCACTCCTCCTTATTCATCTAGGAATACCTCGGAGAGTCCGCTCTCCGAGCCTGAGTTTACATCCACCCTGTTCCCCCTTGACCACCTTTCTCATTCTCCTTCCATCAGTCCAAGAGTGTCAGAATTCAGTACATCACAGTGTTCAGCTCATTCGACAGCACCTGAGATGGCCTCTTTTGCTTTTTCAGAAAATCCGGCCATGGCAGACAGAGGCGAGCATGAAGATGATCATGAGCACCCTCCATTCCTTTTTGATCAGGCAGCCATCAACAATTCCTTGTTAGCATCCCTGGAGACTATGCAGAGGCAGATCCGTGACCAGGGTACATTCATGGGTGACCTCATGAGGGAAATAGCTCAGATGAGAGAGAACCGAGCTGGCGGAGAAGGTGGTGATGGAGGAGGAGGACCTGATGCAGGAGGAGCCGATCCAGACGGTGAGCGACCACCACAGACCATCATGAGGGAACTGCACAACCCAGCTTCGTCCCTCACTCACCGGTGGATCAGACTCCCACCAATCCACGGAGATTTCGAGCTTCGGCACCACACGATCCAACTTCTTCCCAAGTTCCATGGGCTGCCGACCGAAGAGCCGCACCTCCATCTCCAAGAGTTCGAAATGATATGCAGCACTATCCACGATCGGTTGTTGACCGAGGACACTATCAAGATGATCGCCTTCCCGTTCTCATTGGTTGATCGAGCCGCATATTGGCTCAAGCATCTAGGGCGATTCGTCGACACTTGGGCAGATCTCCGGTCCGTTTATTTGAAGAAATACTATCCTCTCGGCCGGACAAACGCAGCTCGAGCAATGATCAGCAACTTCGTCATGATCCCAAATGAACAGTTCCATGAAGCATGGGATCGATTCAGAGAGCTCATAGACCGGTGTCCACATCACGATATCTCCAAGCCCCACCTGGTGCAAAGTTTCTTCTGTGGGCTGACACCGGAGCTGCAAGGTCTAGTGAACGCCTCTTGCGGTGGGTCCTATTTCTCCAAGGGAGAAGACGACGTCTGGGCCATCTACGAAGGCATGGCAGAAAACTCCACTGTGATGGCCCAAGCCCGAGTCTACACTCAGCAGAAACCCCCGCAGGGAGCGGGATCATTTCAGAGGATCGCCCGCATCGATGCCGGTCCCAACACAGTGTCAGTTGCCGCAGCCCAAGCCGAATCAGCAACAGCCGACATGGGTATAATTAGTGAAAAGTTGGACCGCATGGAGATCCTGGAAAAGAAGCAGAACCAAGGTCTAGCCCAGATGGACCTTCTCACCAAGACAATGAGTGACCTGAAAACTCAAATTCTCTGTATTCAGGAGGCACAGGCCCATTCACAACAGCCTCCCAGGTCACAGGTTGCTTCCAGCAGCAGCAATCCCAACCAGGCCTCTACCTCCTACCGCCAGGTGAACCATATCCAGGCGGAGCCGGTTCCATTGCTGCAATACCATTCAGAGCAACCGCCATCTTCGGACACGCAGATGGTGGTTTATCAGCAGGAGCAGCCACTGGCAGTTCTTCCTCCACCTTCCTTCGAGCAGGAACCGTTGGTGGAAGTCAACGGGATTTGGTATGACCGATACCCTCAGCCAGCGATTCGCAGGGATCACCCCGGATTCCGTTGGGGTAATGGTGGATCCTCATCCCAACAGCATTCCCCTGCTCAAGGACAGCAGAACGGCCAGCCACAGCAACAACACCAGCAGCCCCAGTACAACCAGCCCCAGCATTATCAGAGTGGTCCTCGTCCCGCCTATCAGGGACAGCAGTGGAGGCAGCGACAGCCGCCTCAGCAGTATTATCACCAGCCTTCCCCACAGTACCAGCAACAGCAGCCCCATTTCCAGCAGGGACAGACATCCGGTTCTCAGGGTCCAGCCTATGAGAACCCAGCTCTTGATGACCTTGCCCGCTTGCTATCTGAACAGCGAGCATCTTTCAGGCAAGAAATGGATGAGTTGAGACAGGAAGTACGGGATCTCATCAAAGGCAAAGACGCCATACCCGCTCAGATCGAACCTAACCCTAATAATCTAAAAAGAAAGTCTGAGCAGGTAGAGTTTACAGAGGATACCTCTCCTAGTGATTGTTTGAGCGACATATCTTATATCTATCATGATGCTGATTTTGTTACTACTAGGAGCGGTAGGATGCCAGCCGGCGGCGCCTCTTCTGAGCGACACCCAGAGGCAGGATCAGGAGCGCCAGAGGAGCAGAGAAGCGGTGCTGATGCCGCTCATGATGATGTTGACGGTGGTGCTGATACCACCCATGATGAAGTTCAGGACGACGGTGCTGATGCCGCCGTGATACCAGATGAAGACGGTGGTGCTGATGCCACCATTTTTGATGCAGAACCAGAGAGCGGTGCTGATGCCGCAGATGCAGGTGCCGGTGGTGGTACTGAGGCCACCACCTCTACTTTTGTTGAGCCAGCCACTGTGATGTCACCACATTTTGTATCTAGAGACTGTGGGACGAAAAACAAAAACAAAAATATGAATAAAGGAAAGGTTTCTGTTCAAGTTACGGATCCATATGTGTTGAATGATGATTTTTGTATGGATTCTCCATCTTCACAGGCACAGGGACCGACTCCTAGCCCTCTATCTGAGGAGGCCCCTTCCATCCCCTTCCCTGAGGCACTCCGCCGAGCGAAGGGGAATAAAAAAGAAAATCCCAAAAAGAATCAGCAGGTAGAGTTCGGCAATGAGATGATTGACAGATTTCACATTCAGCTGACTCTACGAGAAGCGTTTGAGCATATCCCTTTCTTCAAGAAGAATCTGAAAGAATCAACTACTGTCCGAAGAAGGAAGAGGCACAGAGATCAAATCCATATGCTCACGCATAACACTTGCTGCGCCATTCAAAACACATTGCCAGCCAAGCGACCAGACGCAGGAGCTCCCTATGTCAGATGCGAGATTCAGGAGCAACAGTTTGATCGTACTCTATTAGACAGCGGCTCTTCAATTAACCTCCTTCCGGCAGCCTTACTCAAGCAGTTCGAGTTTGGCCCTCTTCTTCGAAGCAGAACCGTCCTTCAGTTTGCTGATAGGTCGATTAAGAGGCCGAAGGGGTTATTGAAAGACGTGGTCATTACCATTCAGGGCCTGCAATTCCCCGTGGACTTCGTTGTGTTGGACATGGAGATCCCTGAGTCGGTAACTGATGCCCCCATCATTCTCGGACGTCCATTCTTGGCCACAGCCAAGGCGGTGACCGATCATGATAGTGGGAAGGTATGCTTTCGCGTAGAGGGCGAAACCATACAAATAGAGACGATCGAAGAGATCAGAGCCAGAGAGGCAGAATGCTCAGAGCAGTGCAGCGAAGCCGAGCAGATGACAGAGGAGGAGCTAGACATCCACCAGGTTTGTGATTTTGAGATGACTGATGATGAATCCAACTGGAAAGATCCCGTAGCACCGACCCTCGCCTTGCCTACAGATTCACTGTATCTCAAGCTCATGGCAGTCGAGAGCCGGGAGAGCACAACCCTGGATGAAGATATCTCTGAGACTGACAGTGTTGTGATGAGTGGTGCTGAGGAATTCCATTCTTGCTCATCGTCTTCAGATCCCTCGGATTCAGACATTGACTGGGATGACTTTGATGATTATTTACCTTGTCTGATTCCTTCTGAGCCAGCAGCCATGACAGAGTGCGAGCCAGTGCAGTTTATTGATGATCCATCAGGCCGCCCTTCGTCAGAAATTCAAGCAGAGCGAGAGTTCTCCCATGCAGACCTGGTAGCATTTACACAGACTTATCAGAAGCCAGATCTGCCACCTCCCAGTTGTCCGGAAAGGAAACCTCTGCCGCAGTCAATGAAGTATAGATTCCTTGCGGGTGAGCCAGAAATGGACCCAGTCATTATCTCAGCAGATTTGACTGGAGAACAAGAATCTCGTTTGATGGAGGTTCTTGAAAGAAACCGCAAGGCAATCGGTTGGAGTATAGCTGATCTCCAGGGGCTGAGCCCAAATCTCTGCTCTCACCACATCTATCTTGAGGATAACGCTAAGCCGTCGCGTGAGTTCCAACGACGGCTGAACCCGAATCTTCGAGACGTAGTCATGAAAGAAATTTCTAGGTGGTGGAGCGCCGATTTTATCTACCCCATCTCCGACTCCAAATGGGTAAGTCCTTTACATGTGGTACCCAAGAAGACGGGTATCACTACAGTTGTCAATGAGTCTGGAGAGGAGATCGCTACCAGAGTACCAACTTCTTGGAGGGTCTGTGTGGACTACAGACGATTGAATGAGGCCACCAAGAAGGATCACTTCCCGCTACCATTCATTGATCAGATTATCGAGCGGTTAGCTAGGAAGAGCCATTACTGTTTTCTTGATGGGTACTCTGGATACAATCAAGTGGCCATTGCGCCCGAAGACCAGGAGAAAACGACATTCACCTGTCCGTTTGGGACTTATGCTTTCAGACGGATGCCCTTTGGTCTATGTAACGCTCCGGCGACATTCCAAAGGTGCATGTTGTCCATATTCTCGGACATGGTGGGTGACTGTTTAGAGGTCTTCATGGATGACTTCTCGGTCTATGGCGACGGGTTCGACGCTTGTCTTGACTGCCTAGACCGTGTGCTGAAGCGCTGCATAGAGGTCAATCTTGTCTTATCCTGGGAGAAGAGTCATTTCATGATGACTCAAGGGACGGTCCTTGGTCATATAATCTCCAACAGGGGCATGGAGGTCGATCCGGCTAAGGTGGACATCATCAGGAAACTCAATCCGCCGTCCAATCTGCGTCAGTTACGGTCTTTTCTGGGGCATGTCGGTTTCTACCGACGGTTCATTCAGGACTTCAGTCGAATTGCCCGACCGCTAACTGATTTGCTGACCAAAGACACCGAGTTTATTGTTAATGATAAGTGTCTTGAATCTTTTGAGACTCTCAAGAATATGGTTGTTTCAGCTCCTGTCCTTCAGCCACCCGATTGGTCTCTCCCATTCGAGATCATGACGGATGCTTCAGATTTTGCCGTTGGGGCAGTGCTCGGACAGAGGAGGGATGGTTTACCGTTTGCCATTCACTACGCCAGCCGGACTTTGGATGCCGCGCAGCGGAATTACACTGTGACTGAGAAAGAGATGCTGGCCGTAGTTTTCGCTCTTGATAAGTATCGATCATATATTCTCGGATCTAGAGTGACCATTTACACTGATCATACCGCCATCCGGTACTTAATGGCTAAGAAGGATTCCAAAGCACGTCTCACCAGATGGATCCTTCTACTCCAGGAATTTGATATTGAGATTAAGGATAAGCCTGGAGTCAAGAATGTGGTGGCGGATCATCTCTCCAGATTGGAGAATCTTGAGGAATCTGAGCCCAGCGCACCTATCACAGAGACATTTCCAGATGAGGCGATCTTGGCTGTCACCTCGCTCCCATGGTATGCTGACTTTGTAAACTATCTTGTTGCCAAGACAGTCCCTCAGGGTTGGCCCAGGCAGAAACTTGAGACCTTCCTAGCTAAGGCCAAGTTTTATCATTGGGAGGACCCCGTCCTTTATCATGAAGGAGGGGATAGTATCTGGAGGAGGTGCATTCCTCAAGAAGAGCAGCAAAGCGTCCTCACATATTGCCACAAGCTTGAGGCAGGAGGACGTCATTCTGGAAAAAGGACAGCACAGAAGGTGCTTCAATCCGGCCTATGGTGGCCTACTCTCTTCAAGGATTTTGATGAGTTCGTGAAGAGATGTACTGACTGTCAGAAAATGGGAACCTGCGGACAGAGAGACATGATGCCCATGCAACCCATTCACTTTTGTGAGGTTTTTGATGCATGGGGAATTGATTTCATGGGCCCATTTCCTAAGAGTCAGGGATTCGAGCATATTTTGCTCGCTGTGGATTATGTCAGTCGATGGGTTGAGGCCATCCCCGCCCGAGCCGCAGATGCTAAAACCGTTTGCAAATTTTTGAGGAGAAATATCATTTCACGGTTCGGGGTACCTAGAGTCTTGATTTCAGACGGGGGGTCTCACTTCATCAATGACAAAGTCAGGGCCCTTGCAGACGAGTTCGGCATTGATCATCGGGTTGCCACTCCTTATCACCCTCAGACTAATGGTCTTGCCGAAGTATCGAATAGAGAGATAAAGACTATCTTACAGAAAGTTGTCCGCCCAGACCGAAAGGATTGGTCACAGCTTTTGGACTCGGTCTTGTGGGCTTATCGGACATCTTTCAAGAATCCATTGGGAACATCTCCCTTTCGTCTCGTCTATGGCAAGCCGTGCCATTTGCCAGTGGAAATCAAGCACAAATCTTTTTGGGCAGTTACTGAGTTGCTTCTAGATCCCGAGAGTATAGGAGACCAGAGAAGAGCAGAATTGGCAGCCCTGGAAGAATTGAGAGATACAGCCTTTTCCAACAGCCTACAGTACAAAGAGAAAGTGAAGACATGGCACGATTCGCATATCAGCCATAAACAGTTTGAGCCAGATCAGAGAGTATGGTTGTTTGATTCCAGGCTGAAATTGTTCCCAGGGAAATTACAGAGCAAGTGGAAAGGACCGTATGTGGTCAGGAAGGTACATGACAATGGCAGCATCGACATATCCGAACCGTCATCTTCCGCTACCTTCCGCGTCAATGGTCAACGCTTGAAACTATATCTTGATCATGATCCACCGACCATTGACGTTGCCCCCATTCTTCTGGTATGAGATGTGTCATTTGACTCTCATCATCTACATCTCATACATGGTAATCAAGTCTATCTTCCGCTGTACAGATCCATCTGTTTATATCACTCTGTGTCTGTTGATTTATTTTCTTCTTTTCTTCTTTTCTTCTTTTCCTTTTCTATCCTCTTTATCTATCAAAAAGGTGCCGCCCTTGTAGACAGTTTTCCATACTTAGGACGTACTTTGTCCTAAGTATAGGGGGGTTGGCACCCCGAGTTCATCTATTCTTTTTGATCCTCTCCATTGTCTCCTCTTCTTGTCTATACTTAGGGATATCTTACCCTAAGTATAGGGGGAGACAATCTGAGTATGATCTGTTCATTCCCACCCTTGACCCTCCCTGCTTTGTGTACAGTCTGCTATACTTAGGATTATTTGATCCTAAGTATAGGGGGGACGGTCAACTTCTCATTCGTTGATTCATTGATTCATTTATTATTTCTTTATTCTTTAGACTTGTCTATACTTAGTACGAGTTATGTCTTCTCTTTTCTCTCCGATCTATGAGGACATAGCTCAAGCTAAGTATAGGGGGGTCGTATATACTGCGTATATACTTTAGCCATAACTCGTACTTTCGTATTTTCCTAATAAATATGTCTAATAATTCTTTAAAAATTCATTAAAATCCCTTAATAAAAAGGTGTTTTATTCCTCAAATTCTTTTTGTATATACTGATTAATAAATCAGGTGAAAATGTTTTTTGCAAAATGTTTGAAAAATAGTTTGAAAATCTTTGTGAACATCTATTAAAAACTATTTTGAAAATATTTTGTTACATGTTTTCAACCTTTGTAAAAATGTGTGATTTGTAAAATTCATTTTCTTTATGTGAAATAAAAGATTTGAAAAATGATTTGCAAATGGTTTGAAAAATGGTTGCAAAAATATTTGAAAAACATATATATACTGTTTTGAAAATCGATTGCAAAAGGATTTTCAAATGTGTGTACATGTGTGTAAAAATGTTTGTAAAAACTATTTTGGACTGTAGTTTTCAAAAATTGTGTGAAAAGCTTGTGTCAAATAAGTTTGAGGAATACTAACATCACACCAAAATCCACTACCTATATATATGTATAAAATTGATCACTTACCCTTGTAAATTCTTAAAACCCATTTCTTGTATATATAAGAAGCACTCCCGTGTACATATTTTCACCTAGTTTTTAGCCAAAACTTTTTGTTTTCAAAAATTCCCAAAAACAATTGCAAAAATTAAAATCCAAAAACATCTAAAAAATCGTTTTGAAAAATACAAAAAAAATGCATCTGCATGTGCATCATCATCTTTTCAAAAATCCATAAAAAGTTCAAAATCTTGAAAATTGCATCACAAAAATATTTTCTCGCATAGCATTGCATGGCATGAGCATTTTTCGGATAGAGTTTGATAGTTGAACAAGTCTAAGTAAAATCCGGAGATTGGAGCTTGATCGGACCTTAAAATCTACCTAATGACAGGAACCTTATAGGAACCGGGTTTGAGGTACTTCAGGTCTAGTTGACTTAATTCTTTGAGGATCACGGGACTTAGTTCAATGGATTCTTGACTGCCTAAGTAGAGTATTTCGGAGCACACGCACGACTCTTGTTGATAATGACCTAACTTGGACACCTGCACCTTTCACATAGCTCTCCACGGATGAGGTGGTGAGGAGGCAGTTTCCTTTGGCTTGGGGTAGCATATGAGGGTAGTACTTCTAGGCGGAACCTCTCTTCTTCTTCTAGTGAAGGAAGTGCACCTCAACTTGGTCTAGTGGTGATGAAGGCTAAAGACAGAAGCCGTGGGTTGCAATAAAGCTTCAAAAGAGGGATAGTCTACTGGCTCAAGAGGAAAATTTCTTGTATATATGCTGCACCATGTAGATATGTTGTACAGATGCAATTGAAAAAAAAAAAAAAACAAGAAGAACTCCAAAAAAGTGGTGGGTCGGATTGAAAATTTAATAACCCCACCGGAGTGTATATAGTCCAATAAAGCAAAAGCTTATGGTATCCACGTTACATCTCATGAAGCTTGCAGCGGGAGACTTAGCTACACTGGTTGAGCTCCCAAAAGTCTATACTTCTTCCCCCTCTTCTTGAGCCGGTTGCACTTGAACTTAGAAGGGAATACCCCGCTTCTCGAGGAAAGAGTTGCTAGACCAAGGCATTAGAGTTACCAGGTTGGGGGAGGTTGTTTCTTTGTCACTTCTGAGGTGGGGAGCTACATATCACTTACACTGTACGAGTCAGATTCATAGTCATAAGAGTTTGCGTATGAGTTGAAGTATTTCTGACCTGGCTATTGAGGAGACTTGGACAGAGTTTTGGGATTCTCAAGGACTGTTGGATTTCAAACTTAGTTCTCATTAAGGTTCCGACCGCACTGAAATTCCAAAGGTCCGACTTAAGCTCCAAACTTTGATTTTGTGAAGACAAGTTTGACAATCAAATAAAATCCACATTCTTCTTTTTCTTTTCTTTCTTTTCTCTTTTTGCACTTATTGCATAAGTGTTTGCTAGGGACTAGCAAAGGTAAAGTATAGGGGGATGATGAATCCACATTTCATCACCTTTATTCTATCATTTTGGCACCAAAAACCCTAGCAAATGCCTGTAAATAGCCTTAAATCAAGCATCTTAGCATTCATACATGTGCATCTCAATAGTGTATAAAATACTGTAATTAAAGCCAAAATAATAGAATAAATAAAGAAAAGAAAAAGAATAAAATATTGTAAATATTTTATGACCCAAAACCCCCGAGACCTAGGCATCTTGATGAATAGGTCGACAAGGAATAAAGTAGGGGGAGATAAGGTCAGAAACACAGTCAAAATACCTTTACATTTTCTTCATTCTTTATTCAATTTGGGACCTATTTTTGGTTCCACTTTTTGTACATCAAATAAAGAAACTGTGTACATAAAAGTTGTAGATAAATTAATAAAGAAAAATACAAAATTGATTTCACAGAAAAATAATGTACAGATAAAAAGTTATGGTCTGAATAAAAATCCAGAATGCCAACTTCCCAGACCCGTATCTCACAAACGACAACTCCAAATGCAGTGTACTCACCTTTAATTGTATATAGAATAAAATAATCTATCCAATGGTGGTGGTTTCGCATTTGGCGGAGCTACGGTTTGAAAGTTGACTTTTGGACCCACATTGTACCCTTGTACCTATTAAAATATTCAATTTATTATTTATTCATTATTTTTATATTTTTATATTTTTATAATATTGTAAATAATACTTATAATAATTATGTAAATTAAAATTAGAATAAAAACCTAAATAAAAATAAAAATAAAATACTTGTAAATTCAAAACATAGGTATTATACTTATACACATACCTGTATAAACTATACTTACATTTTATTAATTATACAAATTATATCAGAAAAATAAAATAAAAATATACTTATGTATATAAGAGTATGTTATAATTTTACAAAATCATAAATAAAAATAATAAAAAGATAAAATACCAAAATAAAAATAAAATATCAAAATACATAGGTATTATACCTATACAGGGTTAAAAAGGTAACTTGTAAAAATATAAGTCATAAAAATAAATAAAAATCAGAATAAAATACTATATAAAATTTTGAGCATTTCTTATTTTATAACTTTTATTTAATTCGACCATTTATTATTTTAAATTGATTTAATAAGACTTTATTCCAGGGTTTTTCCTGGTTGGTCCACGTGGACCAACCAGGAGGCCAGGACTGTTGACCTAGGTCAACAGTCTGACCTACCCCTGTAGCGCCTGACACCCTCGGTTTTGACCCAATTTCAAGGGTTTTTCGAGGCCAAGACTTGCATCTTTTTGTGTTGCAATCTTCTGCAACATTGTTCCTCGATCCTCCCTCTAGCTCGTCCATGCTTAACCTTGGTCATCGGACCCAAGATTCGCCAGATATGCCTTGATCTTTGGACCCCTGTCACCTTGGGTCAAACCGCATAAAACCAACTCCCCTACTTTGAATTCAAATGGAGTCCCCTTGGTCCACCCCTCTCCGCCTCTCTTGTGCTCCAGGTCTTGCCGGAGGTGACAGCTCCGCCGCGAGCCTATCAGCCAAGGCGCCCGAGGTCGAGGGAGCCTCCAGCACCTCCGCCAACCGCCGGCGTCGAGGTATACTTTTTCCTCTGGCTCCAGCCATCGAGGGCTTCCACCCTGCCATTTCTTTATTGCTTTTTATTCCTGTTAGCATAAGCATCAAAAACCCCAAAAAAATCGAGAGTTCCATCGCGTAATTCACCCATTCACGCAACCTCGCCGGAGCGCACCTCCGGCCACCATCGACCATCCCCCCTCGCGCTTAGTTTAGGTCCACCAAAGGTCCAGGCACTTTGCCCTGGACCTTCTAACTCTTTTTGCAGGGTCACAGCGCGTTGAATCGCGCCTGGGAGCGATTTTGTAGCTCGCCGGAGCTCAGCCGAGCTCTCCAGCTCCGCCACCTTCGCCTGAGCACCTCGGCCGTCGCCGAGGCATTTTGAAGCCCCCAGGAGGTAGACGACGACCCCAGGAGTCTCCACGACCATTTTGAAGCACATTCATCGCCGGAGACGCGAGATCGGAGTCAGGGAAGTTCGCCTTCGCCGGCCTTCTTCCCCGTTCTTCCTCCTTGCTTCCCCGCCGTCCGATCGAGCCGCAGCTCCAGATCAAGCAGCGGCCGTTGGATCTTCCTCAGCCTCGACCGTCAGATCAACGCAGGAGGATCTAATCTCAGCCGCACGAGCCCAAGCGTCATCGGCCGCTCAGGACACGCCACGTGGATTAGTGGTTCGCATCCAGCCGTTGGATCGCGTCTCGTCGCCCAGCCGTTGGATGCGTGCTACGCGTCATCATCGGAGCGCCGCGTCGAGGGTATTTTGCATCTACACCCTCGCCATTTTTGTATTTATTTATTAGTCTATAAACTTTCCTTGGTAGTTTAAATATTTTGTAATATTTGCAAAAAGACCCTCGGACTTTTGTTATTTGCACTTAGGTCCTCCGCCACGTCACCTCACGTGACCTGTACACGTGAGGTGGTGGGCATTTTGCAGAGGAACCCCTGTACGTTTGGGTATTTCTTGTTGGTTCTGAAACTTTCGCATTCAGTGTAATATTTTTGGTTAATTTTGCAAAGAGACCCCCAGGCTTTTGTATTATTGCATTCCAGTCCTTCCCAGGCGCGTGCAAGTCACGCGCCCTGGTGGGGTAATTTGTAGGCATGCCCCAGCGGCTTTTGTAATTGCATTTTGGTGCTAAAAATTGAATATTCAGTGTATATTTTTGTGGAAAATTGCATGTATGCCCCTGGATGTTTTAGATATTGCACATATACCCCTGCCAGGCCTGTTTAATGTTTGGATGTTTGCTGTAATTAATTGACTTATCATTCTAACTCCAAAAATTCCACAAAAATAGGTTTATGCTCCTGGACGTGTGTACTTTGACGCCACATATTGAGTTTTTGATTTTACTTTATTTTCATATTCATTAAAAATCAAAAACATCCTTTTTGTGCACTGTCTAGCTTAGAAAATACCAAAAAAATCTTAAAACACCTCCAAAAATTCCAAAAAAATCACCTAGTGTCTATTTTATTCTATTTTAGTGTCAGTCCAAAAACCACTAAAAATCTCAAAAGAAAAACACTAAAAATTTAAAAACACTCAAAAACTTCAAAAAAATATAAAAAATAGTAGAAAAATCCAAAAAATATAAACTCAGCTTCTGTTTATCCCTTCTTTTATTCTCTTTATTAGAAAAATACTGTGAAACATTTTGACTACTGGTTGGTATTTTTAGATTACATTTTATTCACGGCCAGCCTTATTTGCACTGTTTTGCTTTATTTCAACATTTTAAAATACCAAAAACACCTTGAAAATTTTCCAAAAATCACAAAAACAGTAAAAAACCCTAAAAAGACTAAAAACAATTTGCTTCTGAATTTTTGGTAATTTTTACTTAGTTTTATAAATATTTTAGCTTGCCTTCTATTATATTGTCTTTATTCTCAAATATTGAAAAAGAAACAAAAAAAAATATAAAATATAAAATTATAAAAATCAGAAAATTAAAATCAAAATACAAAATTAAAAATTAAAAAAAAATAAAAAATTTAAAAACCCACAAAAAAATTGTAGTTGCTTGCTTGCTTAGTGTAGACACATCACACATTCGCACTTGAGCACAATTTTTGTGAATTACCCTGCTTGCTCCCTGTGTTCGAACTCTCTGCATACTTGCCCGTTACATCATTTGTGCAGAGTTAAAAATAAATTTTAACTCCACATTGTTTCTAATTTGTTGATCTTAGTGTGGGTTAATTGTTGACTTTAGTCCGGATTTAGTGTGGTCATCACACCGACTGAGTTCACGCTTTGTGTTGAACTTAAGACCACCGATTTTCGGCTAAATCACTAGTCATTCTCAAATGTATGTGATACAGTCCTCACGATTCTGTGATGCACTGAAGGATTCTCCCATATCCTTTAATGTCCACCTGATTATACCATGAATACCCGTCAAGAATGATATAATGACTCTTCCCATCAAATCTCTCGATAATCTGATCAATGAATGGTAGCAGGAAGTGATCCTTCTTGGTGTCCTGATTCAATAATCTATAGTTCCCACATACCATCCACGAAGGGGGTACACAGGTACCAATATCCCCTCCAGACTCACTCACAACTGTCATAATACCTGTCCTCTTGGGTACTACATTAATGGACTAACCCACTTGGAGTCAGAGATGTGGTAGATAAAATCAACGCTCCACCACCTAGATATTCCCTTCATGACCACATCTTGAAGATTCGGGTTCAGCCTATGTTGGAACTCATGTGAAGGCTTAGCATCATCCTCAAGATAGATGTGGTGGAAGCACATGACCAGACTTATCCCCTGGAGATGGGTTATAGACCAACCAATTTCCTTGAGGTTCCTCTCAAGAACCTCCATCAAATGAGATTCTTGGTCAACGGTTAAATCCACTGAGATAATGATTGTAAACATTTTTCGATCACTCGTAAGGAATCTGTACTTCATACTGTATGGTAATGTCTTCAATTATGGGCATATGGGAGCTAGCAAATCTGGTTTATGAAAGGTCTGAGTGAAGGCTATCATATCTGAATGAGAGAACTCTCATTGTTTCACTGAACCTGATAATGATGACCCCATTTGTGTATCAATCAACTGAACCAACTCAATCTCCGCTCTAGTTGTGGGTTCTCTAAAATCAAAAATAGTAAATATTCATCAAAATCCCTCCAATCAAAATGTTTGTCCGAGTCTCAGGGTTCTGAATCACAAGAAAAGAAATATGCTTCCCTAAGCAAATTAGAATCATCAGTCTTCAAAGTATCATGTGCCACAAGTGTGCTCTAAGAACTCTCCTCAATTTGCATTTGTGAATCTGCGGACTATGAAGGTGTGACAAGAGCTCATGAAATCAGGTTTGACCAAATTACTTCATTATTTATAATCACAAAATCACACTCATGGTATATGTCTGGCTCGGTATCTATCATCCTCTCCAAACTCTACTCTGAGCAAGTTGAATCTCTAGCTCTCAACCCCTAAATCATCTCTTTTTGTATACTCTTACCCTCGACAAGAAAGTATACCTTCCCACTATCATGATGGGACATTACCTTAGATGTGGCCAAGAAAGGTCATCGTAAAATAATGGGGGTATCAACCACACATTCATGGATCTCCATGTCCCACACAACGAAGTCCACATGGAATTTCAGGTCCTCAATTGTGACAACAACGTACTTCATTAACCCCTTCAGCCTCTTGATAGATCTATATGCAATCTGTACAATTGTCATGCTCTGTCTAATAGGGACAATCACGAAACGGTCAAGAAAGGGAGTTGGAAGAAGGTTAATGGAAGATCCAATGTCTAATAGAGAACGGTCGAATCACTTCTCATGAATATGGCATCTCACATTTGGAGTCCCTACATCTAGTTTCATGACTGGCAATCAGTTCTGAATAGCGAAACAAGTGACACAGGTGAGCACATGAATTTCTGCATTATGGTTACTCATCTTCTTCCTTTGTATGGTTGTCTTCTCTCTAATGTTTTTTGGAAGAGAGGAATTTGCTCTAGCTCCTCCTTTAGAGTTAACTAGATATGAAATATGTCTATCATATGCTTGTTTTCTCTAATTGATGTTCCTTTTTGGGATTTTCTGTTTTTTGTCATTCCCTAAGTAGAGTGCTTGAGGGAAGGAGATAGAAGGACCCTCCTTAGAAGCATGAGGGTCAAAAGTAGGAATGGGTCTCTAATCATGCATATCGCTATAATCCATACAAGTATATCAATTGCAATAGATGGACCAAGAGATGATATAGAACCTTTCCTTTATTCATATTTTTGTTTTTCAAAATATTTCCATTTTTTGTGTTTTTCTGTGAGAGTCATCCTTAGTTACAGGAAAAGAAGGAAACACAACTGGACTCTCTATACAAGTATTCATGGTGGCATCAGTACCACCGAAAACGTATGGAAATACGACATTAGTACCATGCTTTGTCCAATCATCTCGGAAATTGGAGGCATCAACACCACCATTTGCAGCATCTGGAGATATGACGCCATCATTACCATCGACTGGATCATCATCCGTGGTTACCTCTGCACTACCGTCATCATAAACATTAGCGACATCAGTACCACTGCTCTAGAGTCTGCATTGGGGTATCATTTAGACGAGTCATCGCTAGCTATCTTCCTATAGATCCTAAGTGTCACAAAATTAGCATCTAATAAATAATGATTGTTCTCTAATACATCACTAGGAGTGTCGATCTTTTTAAATTGTACCTACTTAGATTTCCTCTTTAGATTATTCAGTTTGGTCTCAATATGTGTAAGTATGGCAGCTTTTCCCTTAATGATCTCCCTCATATCCTACATGAACTTATCCATCTCTCTCCTGAAAGAGGCATGTTTCTCAATAAGCATGTGTGTGAGATACTCTAGTGTTGGAATCTCATACTACTGTGAATGAGAACCATATGGATTGCCTTTCTAGAAATGCTGAGGCTGACCATACTGCTGTTGTTATGAGTAAGAGTGAGGGGGAGGATATGAAAACACAAAATGAGGTTGTTTTTGGTGCCTCCACTACTGACCCTGATACTCAGGTTGAGGAACATGATGCTGGGAGTTTTGGGGTTTTTTCTACTATTAGGTGGTGCCTATGCTAGAGGTTATTTCTGAGACTGAGCACATCTAGTGGACACTATGAAACATGGGCGATCACAATGGATCCCAGGTTGTTACTGGTACTAGGAGTACAAAGTCCCATTGACTTCCATTGACAACTTCATCTACTCATGTACTTGAGGAGGAAGGGATGCCAATGGCTGATCAATATGATAGACCACCATATGTGTGTCCGGTGCTGATGGTGGAGGAAACTACGGGGGGACAAAAAGTGCTCTACGTGAATATGTTGAACCCATCGATTAGAGGTGGACGACTGTGATGATCAGCTCCCCTGATATACATGTGACCAAGACTGTGGTGTATAAGGCGTATATGCCTCTTGGAGGCACATGATCCTTGTCTTAAGGTAACTCAAAGTTTTGGCCAACTCATCTATCATGTTGATCTCGTCTAAGCCCCAACATGTCTTCTTCTCATTGATTTCCATCTGATTCAACGTCTGTTTAATGATTCCCATGTTAGCAACTGACAACTCTGCTAGTACTGCAGCTGTAGAAGAGAAAGAATAAATGGCCTCAATGCATGCTACTTTGTAGTGAGACAATGCCTGTAGGGGATGCTTTCCATGAGTGTAGACACGGGCTTGGGTTATCATAGTGTAGTTTTCGTCCATCTCCTCTTAGATTGTACGGACCTAGTATTTGTCCTTAGAGAAATAGGACCCTCTATGAGAGGCATTGACTAGACCCTACAACTCAGGAGTCAGCCCACAAACAAAAATTTGTTTTAAGTTGGGCTTCCTGATGTCGTGATGTGGAAATCTATTGATGAGCTCTCTAAATCGATCCTAAACCTCATGGAACTACTCATTAGGGATCATGGTGAAATGGTTGATCATGTCTCTAGATGCATTCGTCTGACATAGTGGATAATACTTGTTGAGGTACTCTTCCTAATTGTTCCCGGATGTTGACAACCCTCCCAAAATGCTTCAGGTAGTAGGCTAATCTATCCACCAGGACAAATAGGAAGGCAATTAATTTTTATTGTATCCTCATTAATAAATCTGTCGTGTATTATGTTGTAGATCATCTCAAACTCCAGGAGAAGTAGATGGGGCTCCTTAATGGCATGCCCATGAAACCTTGGCAACAACCAAATCGTTTGGGGCCTGATCTCAAAATCGCCAAGAATGGCAGGTAGCTAGATCCTTCTGTGTGTAAGAGTTGCACTAGGATTGTGCTATTGCTTCATGGTGCAAGTCAGTCTTGCATCTACCCATACATATGCTTGGTAATCCGGTATCTCTCTTTCTCCACTGACTTGTCTATCATGTCTCACATCTTCTATCCCATTTGCCATTAGAGTCATCTCCCTCCTTGCCTCTACCATGAGCATCCCCTGGTCTCTAATCTGTCTCGTCATGGTCTCCAGGGATGCTAAGAGGGTGTTGTTTATGGTGATCTGTTCTAATAGGAAGGAAGAGGTATGTGCCTTCTTATAAACTCTCTCATCACTGTCCATCTATCCGGTCTATGCAAATGCAAAGGAACCGAGCTCAGGTGCAGTCAAATGAACATATAGTTGTATTGAATGTTCTAGTTGTACCTCAAGTAATGTGGAAGAAGGGTGGTCAAGGGGGAATAGGGTGGAAGCGAAATCAGGTTCAGAGAGCGGGTCTGAGCTCTTTGAAGCTACCTTAGATGAATTGATAGGGGTGTTAAGAAGTGGAATGACCAGAGGTAGCCTAAGAGACTGCATGTCCATCATCATGATGTGTGGATTAGGGAAGATTAGATCTGGACTGAAAACAATGATTAGAAATCAAATCCCTAATTCACTAACTCAACTCTATGATGATCGTGAGAGCTCTGCCGTTAATCTTTTTAATTTTAGCTTTGGTGACAATGATATCTTAAAAACAAGGTAGTGAGTTGTTAGGTGCCCGAATTTCCCTAGAGACTGGTCCAAATTCTTACGACTAGTTGCACCTACTTTCAACAATTATAGGTGTATGCACAAACCATTTTTTGCTACCTGTTACTTGAGGATGGAGTCTAACACAGTGTCTCTAAACAACCCACTCTGGTAATGAAACATGGAACATTTACGTACTACCCGTTGAGGAGCGTCTGTCTAACCTTGTTAATTCAATCAAATTAATGGTCAAATTAATAGTTAGATTCATTGCAGTCGGGTAATCAATACTTTGTCAAAAATACCACTTCAATTAATGTTCAATTAAATGCAAGTGGTAGATTTATTTTACTTGGGCAAGACCAAGGTCGAACTCAGGGAGGTAGCTGTCTCCTTGGGTTAATTTTAAGTTCATTTTCAGGTCAGACTTGCATAAGGATATTTTGGTATTTTTTTAGCATTTTTTATGCATGAAAGGAAAAACAATGCAATTTCAGGCCAATTTTACAAGTTAAATCAGAAATATAATCCAATAAAGTCCAAAAATTATGAAACTTGGCCACATGATGGAATGCTATGAACCTAAGTATCTTCAATTATTTTGGATTTTTTCGACTCTAGATCAATCAACTGTGAATAAAATATGAATGCAGGTTGATTTTTACAAAATTAATTTTAATAAATACAAAAATACATTATTTCCAAATACAAAAATTAACCTAGATGGATCTAAGTATGATGAATCTGGGAAAATTAATAGACGTAAAATTCTATGTGAATTGGACCTATTAAAAATCAATTAAGAATATCACTATTTGATTTATTCAAGCTCGTGATGCGTGCAAATGCAATGATTTTTTGTTATAGTGTAGAGTAAATTATCCTAAGTCTAATATGATTTTATGATGATTTTTGGAGCAACAAGGAATTTAATATGAATTAAGAAGCACTCAGTGGGTAAAATATAGAAGTTTTCACCAAATTAATATTATTAACTTCCAAAAAACTCACAAAAATAAAACAAGTGACACATATGGTAAAGGACAAGTTGGGCTACAACATGCAATTTTAAGAATTTAAAAATTAGGCTAAATAGTCACCTAATTATGCGTGTAAATACAAGGACCAATTTACAAATACAAAAAATAAAAGTTACCGAAATAAAACGTGATGACAGGGACTTAAATACAATTAGCTATAATGTGGAAAGGGTGGATGCAAAATTTCACAAAGTTACGTGTTCCACGCGTGACAAGCATGGTAGGGACTGATTTGTAAATTCCAAAACCTTCAAGGGCCTCTATGCAAAATACCCAGCCCTCACGTGGGAAGCACGTGTGGAGCTAGGCTCGTTCGTCGATTGAGGCTTGGGCGGAGGCTCGGGAGGCTTTGGAGGTTCGGATCAGCCTCGGATCTGCTTCGGTTGCTCTGAGCCTAGGGTCGGGGAAGAGGCTCGGAGTCTCCACGTGGCATGAGATGGACCGTCAGATCAAGATGATCTCACGGTTGCTGTTGTTGGACACGTAACGCATCTGAGACCGTTAGATCGAGATAGATCTACCGTTGGAGGATGGAGTCGACGTGGCTGACTATTGGCCGATAAACCGAGATGGATCCAACGGTATTGAAGCTCCGAGCCGTTGCTACGTGGCGCAATAAGAACCGCTTGATCTGGACGTGGTGAGGGTCGTCGGATCGAGGGGATCCAACAGCAGTTGTGCTTCTTTTTTCTCCGATTCGCCGCCTCCTGCGACGGACATGGAGGGGCTCCTACGTTGTGCTCCTTGCTCCGCCTCCTCCTCCCGTGCTTGGTGAGGTTTGTCGGCAGCTCCCGGATAGCTCAGACTGATCGTGGAAGTGCCAGGAGGTCACCAGAGGTCCTAGGAGTGGCTGGGGAGGTCTGAACATCGGTGGCGATGAAGCTCAATGCAGCTCCGGTGGAGATTTCAGCCAATGAGGTGGAAGGCCCTACAGGGTTAGTCTACCTAAGGAAAGAGGTGCATTGTGCTTGTGGAAGGTGTGCGAGTCCGGTGAGGCCTGGGGGTGAAGTGGTGACGACCGGAGGTGGAGTTCTACCATGATTGGCGAAGCTTTGATCAGGTGAAGTGCGAGGGGTTATCGTAGTTAATGGAGTGGTGCGCGAATATGGGAGATCCAAGGTGGAGCTCAGGGGATGGTCAGGCAAGAATGAAGATGACCGGAGCGATGAAATAAAATTTGAATAAAAACTATGGAAAACAATAACAAGATTGGAGAGGAAATGGAGGTATCTACCCAATGTTAGAAGCTCGGACGGAGCTTCCTGGTCTTCGCTCAAGGGTCGATAGCGTCCCGAGCTCGAACAACTCTTCGGAGGAGCTGCTACACAACGGGGGTGTGTCACAGATCTCGCTGGAGGAAATTGACCATCATCGCTCGATGTCTTGCCTAATCTCTGTCACCGATGACGAGAGCGGAGCTCGGGGTTGCCTCCTGATATGGTGGATGGGGTGAACGTCGGCTGGAGGTAGGGTATTTATAGGGATAAGTTGGAGGTTCAAGTGATGGAGGTCGTTGTTTGAGTGGGTTTGTGCAGCAAAGGAGATAGTATCATGGTTGAAGTGGACTCTGGCGAGGATGGTGGAGGTGTGGACTTTATCATGGGGCGGTCAGTGGGTGAAGAGGGTGAAGGTAGAGGCTGAGAAAACAGGAAGGGTTCGGTGAGTAGGCGAAGTGGGCGACGTGCACGCAAAAGGCGGCCTGATGTAGGAGACGACATCTCCGCCATTGGATATTGTGATCCAATGGTTTAGAGTTGGGTGCTCACAAGCATCTCAGATTAGATCAGATGGAGGAACGATCAAGGGTTGAGGGCGAGTGACGTGGCAAGACCCTAAGAAGGCGGAAGCGGACAGTGCAGATGTGATCTAGACGCGCGAACGAATGGTGCTGGAGTGTTGTGGGATGAGCGTCTTGGATCTGAAGAAGGGGAGGCCATCGGGTTGTTGTGGAATGCGCGACGTGGTGTAATGAGAAGAGAGCGTTGGTGAGCGGCCCAGATGCGATCTAGGCCTTGATCGGGTGGTTGAGGTTGGATGCGGAATGGATGGCTAGGATTGAGAAGGAGAAGGCTCCATCGAATGGAGGTGGACGAGGTCGCGTGGCACTAAATGAAGTGGGTTACGTGGCGCAATCAGAGGGTGCCACATGGCCTAATCCAGATGGCTAAAAGAAAATGTGAAATGAGGGAGAGAAGATGGTCTAATTTGGAAAAACTCAAAACATGAAAGTTGTAGATCTTGATAAGATCTACATGTTTAATGTTAACCAAAAATGGGAATGTGTTCAAATAAAGTATTAAAATACAAGGGTACAAATATACATACATATAGTGTACAATGGGGTCCCAAACCCAAGTTTTGCGTACGAGCTCCGATTTAAATGAAATTGGTCTCATTTTAAAGGTCTATGAATGTGCATTAGTTTAAAAGTGAGTCGACCTAATTCAGAGGTTGTAGGAGAGAGATATGTGCATTCTAAGGTCTAAAGTCTCTAACTGGGTCTGGAGTTTTATTGGGTAATTTTACAAGTTATAAATCTTTGGTATTTTGTCTTTATTAGTGTTAGTAATATATACAGTATAGAGTTGGTTTGATGGGATATAAAATATATACATATAGGGAATTTTAGCAAATATACATGTGAATATTTACAAGTGATTTTGGCTTCCTATTTAATGCAAATATGAATGCTAAATGCCAGATCTTAGTTAGGCATGCATGAATGCTAACTATGCAATATAAGGGGAAATATGCAGCTAATTACTCGGGAACAAGACTCTATTTTCAACTTTAAGAGTGATGAATCACAGATTCATCACCCGCCTTCCCTCACTGAGAAGTAGCTAATTGTTTTTATAGTTACAATAGTCTAAAGAGAATCCAGACTTGGCTCTATGATAATATTAGTCGCTCAACTCTCTACAGATAAAATAAACAATGAGGGGTTTACTATCACAAAAATATTATTTTTGATCCTTTAATTAAGCTTCTTGGGTCGAGTTTGTTTAGTAGTCCCAATTTTATTAGGTTATAACTTTTCTTAGTATTTTTTAATAAGAACACATCTAATGAATTTTCCAATTTCCTTTTATTTCCTAAATCCAGAAAATAGTGGGAGGAAGATGGAAAAGTAAATGTACGGTGAAATCAATGATGCATGCATGAGATAGAAGATGTATCTTTCTCCAACAGTCAACATGAAATATGATCCGCACACAAATATAATTATAGAAAATAAACTATCTATATGATGCACGAAGAAATCGCCTTAAATAGTAGCCGTTACTACGGAAAGAACAAGGTGTTAATTATCTTAAAATGAGACCAATGTCCGATCTTAGAGGTCACTCGATTCCCACCATAATAGGTCCTTATAGCACTATATGCTACCTCTCATGGCATGCGGTCTCAAACCCAAATAATTAACAATTATTTGATTGGCTAAGTCCAATCGATTCTATAGGAACATATATTCTTTTAGGCGTTTGGACCTAATAACCTACCTGCTTCAAACAAATAAAAACCAATGTTTTGGTCTCACATACAAAAAATGAAATAAAATAAAGTCAATGAAAAATGTGATGAAATCTAGTGAGGTCCCCTGAGTGCACGTGCACTCAGCGGAACAGATCCCGAATAAAGTCTTAGTGTCCAAAGATCTCTAAAAATTATTTCAATTTATTCAAAAATAAATGATAAAATGAAACTATTTTCTACAAATGTCTCCCCCTCCTCCTACTTCTCCTTAGATGTTCTTTCATGTTGGCCTGTTTAGAACAATAGGACTCTACCTCGTTCAGGTGCGTCTGCTCTCCAAAGATGCCCTCCCTCACTCCGTGAGCCCTCGAAACAAAGCTGAAACCGAAATATCTCAGATGCAGTTATACAAAATAGAGATAAATAAAATAAGAAAAAATCAGACAAAAATCCTAACTACCTATTTGTGCTTGCTGACAACAACACCATTCTGAGGATCGACCGGTTAACTAGAGTTAAGTTGGTTAATAACAATTTCATTGTCACCCAATCAACCGGATAAGATATCGAGAAAATTATTTCACCAATAATCATATCAAGCAAATCAAGCACGTGGTATAACGATTTTACTAACCTAGTATAACGACAATGGTCAAGTATGAGGAGCACAATTATTGAACTAGGAAGGCGACTCAAAGAATAAAAGGATTTTTAATCTATTTTTAGTGTTTTTTAATTTTGTAAATTTTAAATTTTCAGTAAGACAATTAAGAACAAAGAGCAAAAAGCAAAACAACATTTTTTTGGATTTTTCAAATATGATATAATGCAAATAAAATTCAAGTAAAATATTTTTTGATTTTATAGATTTTATATTGTTTATATGGATTTTTGGGAAATTTTGAAATGTCTTTGGAGTATTCTAAAAATAAATAACTATGAACATATATAAACAGTGCACGGTTAGGAGGATGTCGTCAAGTAAAAATACCACTGAAGTTTTAAAACTCCTAGGCACTAATTTATATTAAACTATAAGAAAATATCTCTAATAAAAAATACAATGTAGGTTTTTGATTTTCGCTTGAATTTATATGATTTTTATAAGATTTTTTGTGTTTTGCAATTTTTTTTAGGTTTTTATAAAAGTTTTTCAAGCAAAATTTATATAGTATCTTAAATAGGAAGAAATACACCAAAAGTAATTTTTTTGTATTTTTTAATAAATTTTTTGAATTTTCATGAATTTCATGAGGCAAATAGGAATTATTTGATTTCTTTTTGAATTTTTTATAATAGAAAATGTAAGAAATTTAGCACATAAAAATTACCACCAAAATTAAACACTAGCATAAGCTAACACTTATTTTTTGGGAGATTTATAGGACCAAATTAATATTTATGGTGATTAATAAAAGACAAACATAAAATGCAGTGAAGCAAGGACATATCTTCAAATATTTAAAGTTTTGGGCCCAACTATTAAAAGCACTAAAAATGTGAGGTCATAAATGCAAATACTACATTTGATATAACTCACAAGGGTATAAATGCAAATATGAAAAACATCGTCTATTTCATTAACCAAATAAGGCTCAATGCAAGAGTAAAAAATATTCCACAAAAGTCACAAGAAGCCACACATGACTTCAACTCAACTGGTCTAAAGTCCAAACAAATAAAGTATAGGGTCCAACCAACAAAATGTTTTTATCTAATTATTACATTTATTAGACTAAAGAGAAATAATATAAATGGCAAGGGTGAAAAGGTAATATACCAGGAAAGATCGTGGTAAGCATGTGAGGCTCTGATAGCTATGATGCTCCTCTACAAAAATATCTGATGGTTCAGAGGATGTCAGAGACATTTGGTTAGATCTAATGCACTAGTACAGATCTAACGGTATGTATGGTTGGTGTTGACTTGTTTCTTGGATGGACCCTAGATCTGATTTGAGGTCGATATTTGGGCGCGAATGGATGGCTCAGATCTAATCTAGGGTTTCAGTTCTGATCGGACGACAAGGGATGATGCTATAAAAACATGAAGAAGGTGGTTGTAATGCTCATATCAACTGGATAGAAGGAACACCTTCCTGGTATGGTTCTGCATTGGCTAGATGGCTCGGATGGAATGGAGTTTTGGAAGAGGAAGCACTTAGAGGTGAGCCTCTCGTGTGCACCTATACTCGCAAGGGGATGCATGACTCAGAGAAGTAGCTTCGGTCGGGGTTATATGGTCATGTATGGTGTTTGATCTCCGACCACGAATAAGGAAGAGGGAGTTCAATCCTAATCTCGCTAGGGATGCAGGTTGTAGGGGGGTCAAGATGCGTTAGAAGACAGAGGATGGAGGACTGATTGTGCGATCTAAGCAGTTGGATGAGCGAATGGGAGCTCCGACCCGATGGTCGGAGCAAAGGTGGTGGTGAAATGGGATCAAATGAAGAAGAAAAAATGTGAATGAAAAGGGTATACCTGAGTGATGCAATGTTATCAATGTCATCAAGAGAAGGCGGAGGTTATAGCTTCAACTCCGATGCAAAAGGCGAAGGAGGCTTCTCGCGTGGAGCACTGGCCACAAAGCGAGCTTCATTCAACCTGGCACCAATCCGATCTCCAAGATGGTCGTTCGGAGTCCTCTCACTACCTTGGATAAGAAGGTGGATTTGGAGGAGATTATTTATAGGCATTTAAAGGGTCTAGAAGGAGCGACCAATAGTGTGAGCCCCTAGGGAGATCCAACGAAGACTAGGGATATATGAATGTCGTAGATATGTCAGCAAGAGAAGGGTCCGGGTTTCGAGGAGAAACATGGCCAGAGTTGTGATGGAAAATACCAAGAAGTAGGCTCCGATGAAGATGAAGTCAGGTCTGACTCGACTGGAGGAGAGTACAACTTGGGTTGATAAACCTGAGTCAACTAATTAGAAAATATTCAATTTTTAAAAATCAAAGAAAAATGAATAAAAATAGTAAATGATTTTAAAATAAGAAATGAATAAAATTTGTTTATTTTTTTCAAACTATTTTTCTGTTATTTTTAAATATTTTTAGTAATCAAGGAATACTGTATATAGAGTATAGTGTATTATGTACATGTATAATATACCTATATATTATATACATATATTTTTATATTATTATTTTTACAAAAAATGCATTTTATTTTAAATTTTTTTATTTACATGATAATTTTAGGAATATAAAAGAATTTTTATTCGATTTTTACAAATTAAATGTAGGTATTAAATAAATAGTTATTATAATATATACATGTATGACGCTTTGTACAAGTAGTTTTCTTAATTTATTTTGTATTTGATGAATTTGATTTAATTTTATTTACTTGTTAGGAGTATGCCCAAATATTAAAAAAATACAATATAGAAATTATATATAAATAAATAAATATATAAATGTATAGGTACTGTATGGATGTACAACACACTCAAAAAGTGAACTTTTACATTGTAACCCCAAAAGTTATGAAACCACCCTATTTTAGAGATAATTTAATTTAAAGTCCAATAAACGAGATTTTAGGAAAATTTGATTTCATATGGAGCCATAATTGATTTCAACTTCTTCTTCCAGGCTTCTTATTAGTGGTTCTATTTGATCCATGTACATAATTGATTTTGCAATTACTCTTATAATGATTAATATGTACAAGATAAATGAAGACCCTGTGTCTCCCTACTTTATTCCTTATCGATCAGGCCAATAATTGACCTTCTCTTTAGTTCGGTTTAGTATGCATTTATTGCATAAATACATCCTTATTTTATTCTTTTTCTTTCTTCTTTTTTATTTTATTTTGGTTAAGAATAATGTTAATTACACACTATTAACAAATGCATTTTTTTGTTAATTTATTTTATTTGGTACAAATTTTTAGGTATTTGGCATAGGGAATTTGGCTAAAATAAAAGAATAAAGGATGTGAATCAGGGATTCATTAGACATCGATGAAGAGTTGTGCCACTCGGAGAGCAACTGACGGAGGTTGACAACTATGGAGGACCATTGGATCAAGCGATCATGCAGTCGTAATAGAGACACGAGTTGACGATTGGGGTCCTCTTGATCAAATGATTAAGTGACCTAGATGGAAGAGGGTGTGGAGTGACCAGGACCATCTGATCAGAAGAGAAGATATCCCAGATGGAATGAGAGACTTATTGAAGAGGCAGGATACATGGCTCTCTGAGAAGAGGACACATGGCCAATCAGAAAAGCAATAGACAAAATATACGTGTAAAATCAAAATAAAATTTTAAATGAAGTCAAATTTAAAAGTATTCAGCATGAAAGTTGCATATTTTTTGAGATATACAGCTTTAATGAAAAAATAAAAAGCAAAATACATCATATATATAGTAGTATTTTTGTAATTATTTTTATGGATATAAACAATTATTTTATTTATTTTCATTTATTTTTTGTATATTTGAATAATAAATAATATGCGATATATTATGTATGATAGTAAGCTATATTTTATTTGATTTTGAATCAACAACAAGAAAGCCTTTTCCCACTTTAAGTAGGGTTGTCAACATGGATTTTTTGCCTCCATTCAGATCTATCTTGGGTCATTCTCAGGCTTAGATATAAAAAACTAAGATCCCTTCGTAAATTCTCATTACAATACTTCTTGGCCCTCATACGCCTTCTTTTAGTCTGCTCAACATTCCAAAACTCGCATCTCCTCACTAGTGCATCTACTGACCTCCTTTGGAAATGGCCAAACCACCTTATGCAATTTTACTACATCTTATCCTTGATCAGAGATACACCAACTTTCATTTTGATGACATCATTTGGAATCCGATCTTTACGTGTGTATGTGTCCACACATCCACCTTAGCATTTTCATTTCTGTTGCTATCATTTTCTGCTAATGTCTACGGTTCACTGGCCAACTTTTGGATCCAAAGAGAATAATGATCTCACAACTGCTTTATATAACTATCCTTTAATAATCGAAAAAATTTTCTTATCACGGAGAACAGTATAGGCTCCTCTTCGCTTTATCCAACCTACATTTAATCTATTTGTCATATCTCCAACAATTTCTCCATCATGTTACAAAATTTATCCCAAGTATCTAAAAGAATATCTCTTATGAATGTTATCAGTACCAAGATTAACATATATTCCTTCACCATTGCTTCCATCAAATGTACACTCCATATATTCAATCTCGACCCTACTTATATGTAATCCTTTATACCCAATGCATGTCTCCATACCTCAAGCTTCTCATTTATTCCACATCTAGTATCATCAATCAACACAATATAATCAACGAATAACATACACCAAGGTATCTCATCCTGAATGTGACCTGGGAACCCTTCGATAATCAAAGTAAAAAGGAATGGAATCATAGTTGAACCTAGATGCAGACTACTGTTGATGCCAAAATAGTCAGTCTTCCCACATTGTATCCTTACACAAGTTGAAGCCCTATCATACATATCCTTTATAATGTTGACGCATAGAGGCACTCGTTTCTTCTCCTAAACTCTCCACAATATCCTCCCGTGGAACAGAATCATAAGATTTCTCTAAATAAATAAAAATCATTTGATCGTTCTTCATTTTAGCTCTGTAAATCTCCATTGTTCTCCTCAGCAAGTGGATGGCTTCAATAGTTGATCGACATGGCATGAATCCGAATTGGTTTTCTTTTACTTTGGAAACTTTCCTCATTCTTCTTTTGATTTTGAATAATATGAAAAATAGAGAAAATAAATAGAATCATAGATGCATATTTGTAATAATTAAACACTTAGTTTTATACAATAATTAGTCTTTCTTAATTACAAGGTGTCCAAATTTAATTCTAATTATATAATTGTTAATTCAATTGAGTAGATTAAGATAGAGGGTTAAATAATGAGAATATCAAAGATGAAATTGAGATTCATCACCCCCTAGACTTAAACTTTGCTCGTCCTCGAGCAAACAAAGAATGAATAAGCAAGTTGAATATGAGACTATGCATGTGGGATACAAGACTTGAAATTCATGATACAAGATTCACACGGCTCTTATAATCTAAGTTTAACCAAGCCTAACTTCAAACGAACTCAACTTCTCAAATTATCATACTCTTTGAATACAGTTACATATAATTGTATGGTATTTAGTGTGGATCACATATACAAGTGTAGAGTTTAAGTTTCATTTAAGATTCCTTTCTAAAAAGTCTTCCTTAGGACTCAACAACCAACTATAGATAATAAATAGAGTTTCAATTCATTCCACTATCTCTTTAGTTGAAAAATGTGAGATGGAATAGTCAAGTATGGAGTATTTAGGATTTTGTCATTTCTTTTCTCCTCTCATAAGGAAAAGGGTCACTTGAGTGCCTTATTAACATGTACTTGTATTTTTGGTGTCAGTCAGTATGTTCGTTAAGAATTCTAAGTTGTTTGTATTTGTTTTTTCTGAGAACACTAGGGTGTCTCTTTTAAGTATATAATATACTTTAACACCCATACTTTTATTGCTTATGATGTAGTGCCCTTTTATTCTGCTTCCCAACTCATATGGCATAATAGATTTCATCCAAGTGGACATTTGAAATGGTTGGGGGTGCTTGTCAATTATATGAGACCTTTATATTTGGAATATTTGAGCTTTTATCTTTACATTTGTTCTACTATTTGGCTAGTAGCTTTGACAAACCCTGAAATGCTCTATGTAAATTAGGTGAAATTAACATTTAATGTGTTCATTGTAAGCATTCAATTTGGATGAATAAAATAGACCATGTAATTAATTTTGTAGTTAAAGCGAACTGCCAGAATTTTTCAAGGTCGAACTCAAGGAGGCCATGGTCTCCATAGGTTAGTCTTTAGGTGATCTAAAAACTATGTTTTCTGAGAAGCAATTTTTGTATTTTTTAAGCAATTAATAATAACATGCAATTTCAGGAAAGTTTACAGACTAAAATGCAATTTTCAATCAAATGAAGTCCAACAATCCTAAAACTTGGTTAGAATGTAAAAAATTATGAAATTATTGCGCTATATTTTTTTTGGAATTTTTAAATGCAAATTGAATTTATAATTAATTAAATATACATGTAGGATGATTTATCGTAAATTAATTTTAATAAATAGCGAACATATTTAGTCTCGGAAATAAAATTATGTTATATAAATATATGTGAGAAGTTAGATCCAAAAAATATCGAATCTACAACCTATTAAAAGTTAATTTCTCAAATCACAGTTTAATTTATTATGTCCTCAATATGCGCTCAACATGCTTGAAATATATGTAAAAAAAGAACACATTTAATTCTAAATATTATCAATTTTTAGAATTATTTGGAGCTATAATAAATTTAATAAGAATTTAAGAGCACATAATTGGTAAAATATGCAATTTTCTTCCAAATTAATTATATGAAATAAGCCACGACTCACAAAAATTAAACAACCAACAATGACAAAGCATTAAATGTTCTACAATGTTCTATTTCTGGAATTTAAAATTGAAGACAAATTAGTGTTTAAAATAATGTTCTAATGTAAAGATCTCAATGCAATATATATAAATAAAATAAATAAAAATGCGAATGGACTAAAATGCAATTACCTAGACCCTTAGGGGGTCATATGCAAATAATCCAAGGGACGCATGCTTTACACACACCTCTTAGTTGGCGTGTACTTGGACACGAATTGTGGAACATGGGGTTTCCTTGCAAATTCATCCCTCTCTTTTGTGATGCTCATGTATAGGGGGAGCTTTGGCGTGATAGGTGCAACTTGGTTGGCCAAACCTCCCACATTGAATAGGGATGCTTCAAGCGGCTGAAGCTATGGCTCGACTTGTACGAGGTCTGAGGCAAGGGTGGTTGACCTGAGATATATAGCCAAGTCAGATCCAATGGCTATGTGGAAGTCGAGGAGGTCTATGTGATGGTCGGAGAAGGCCTCCTCAGTCAGTAGACACACGACCGAACCCAAGGGGGTGTAGTGGCTACAAAACCAGGGAGAAATACTTTAGTCAAGGTTGATGTTGGATGGTCCCTGTATAGGGGCGATGCTCGAGGGCGGTATAGCATGACAACCGAGGCACGTCCAAGGAAGTGGGCCAAACTGGCAGAAGTTGATGGCATCTCTGTTGGTTAGACTGAGGCTAGCGTGGAACTATGCAGGATACCCAAAATGGAGTGTAAATCAGGAGGGCAAGCTCAGTCCATGTCATGGTCGATGGAGGCGAGGCTCAAGAAGGGCAGATTGATGATGAAGCATGCTGCTATTGTAGTATGGAGGAAGTGTGTGTGTCATTCCGTTGGGGTAGAGAGAGCATTCTCTAGAAGACGAGGTGGTGTGGAGCAGTATAAAAAACAAGGAGTTAGTGGTGATGAGGGTGAATTAGAGGGGCCTCTATGAAGGCGAGTGGTGAACAAGGAAGGTGGATTGAGGATAAAGGGAAGAGAAAGAGAAAGAGCAGAGGAAGAGGAGGAGGATAAATAAGAGCAAGGGAGAAAAGAGAAGACGACCTTGTACCTGAAGGTCGGTTCTCAGCATAGGTGGTTGGAACTTTAAGCTTCGATTGGTAATGGTCTCAATACGCGTGGCGGAGTGTCATGAATCTCTGCTGCAACAAGGACTATAGAAACAAGGTCAAAGAAGACCATGGATCTCATGAAAAGGACCTGCCATCGTCTCTCTACCAGGGGATGTAAATGCTATCAATGTCACAATGGGGACCTCAAACTCGTTCCCAAATATTGGCAGATAAGCGCGATGGGGGGCATTCGAGAATGCTTTATTGGACATTGGTGTCGCAAGTCTTGCGGAGGTGGGAGAGGGTCGTGGTCTTTGGTTGGATCAGTGGAAGATCGTGGGCTTGCGTAGTGCAGGACAGTGGTTGCTTCACAAGAGGTGCTCCATTGTGCGATGGTGAATAGGAGAGATACGTTTTGTATGATGAGAGATGGAGGAGGTAGATGAGAGGGAAGAGAGAAGAAGGCATGTCGGGTGCAAGCGATGGTTGCGTGCCCCTGTAAAAGGTGGAGGAGTCGGCATTGGGTATGGGTGCTTTCCTGCATGCCACGTGGCATGCGGGAAAGAGACCACATGACGAGGAAAAAATAAAAATAAATTTAAATTTCAAAAATGATACTAATATTCATAATAATCAAATTAATAATTAAAATCATAAAATAAAAAATTTAATAAATTAAATTAAAATAAAATATTAATTATTACTGAAAAAATAATTAAATAGAAATAATAAATTAATAAATAAAAATATAAAATAAATAATAGTAATATCAAAATAATGATAAAATACATAAAAATAAATTAAAAAGGAAATAAAAATGGGGTGACACATGGTAGCTTTAAGAGCCGGCACTTGTCACTCCTAAAATATATAAAATTTTAATTAAAAGAATAAAAAAATACCAACGATGTCAAATAAAAAAGTGGTCTAAGTGAAAGTTGTTCATCTTTACAAGATCTACGACTTTTGTGAAGGACCAAAACCAAAATAGATCATCTGTATAATAAAACTATTTAGTGATACTATATAGATCAAGGTTTTTGAAACCGAACCGGACATTGAACCGGAAACCTTGTTGAAATGGTCGGATTGATTCGAACCATGTAATCAATCTGGTTCAACTCGATGATGGCATCTTCATTTTCTGAAACTGAATTAAACCGGACTAGTGAAAAAAAGTGGTTGAATCGGTAAATCAAAATGAAATGAATAATATATATAATATACACTTAATATACTTGAAATATATATAAAAAATGCATAGATAATGTATATATTTCACACTACACATAAAGTATTTTTCTTATACACCATAAATATCTTACATATATATATATATATATAAAATTTGGACTAGATGCTATATAACATGATAATAGTTTCAGTATATTTAAAACCCAATATATGTAAACAGTTGTGTTAGTATAGTTGGTTAGAAGTGTGAAATAGGGAATCAAAGGTCTTGGGTTCAACTCCAACTACCAAAAGAATTTTTAAAAAATTTAAAAAATAAATGGGGTTCAACTTCGGATGGACCTGGTTAAACCGGGTCAAAAAACTAAGTTGAACCGGAAGGGTTAATTAAAATTTGAATAGTCGAACCTAAGCGGTATAATCCGGTTAACCAGACCGGTCCAGACCCGGTTCACTGGTCGGACCGGTCGAACCGGCCGGTCCGGTTCGGTTTTAAAAACACTATTATAGATAAAAAAATACTACATTTTTGTATTTTACCAAATTTTTAGTAGTTACATACGGTCAAAAATAAATAAATATATGAAAAATAAAATAAATATTTACACACTAATATTTTTTTGGATATTAATAAATATGAAAAAAAGAAATAAAACAATTGAGACTTAAAATGAAATGTACTGACTCATGTTGACTTATTTTCATTGATTTTTGTCTCAATTTTTATTTGGGTTTTTGCATGTTTTATTAAAATATAATTCGAACAAAATATGTGCAAAATAAATAAGTCAAAGGAGTTATTTTTGTACAAAAATAATAGGGTTAAAATACATAGTAAGTACAATATATAATGAGGGTCCAAAACCGAAGTTTCACATATGAACTCTGATTACTTTGAATTTGGTCTTGTTTTGTAGAAAATTAAATGTACAATAATTCAAAAGGATTATGGTTCCATAGGAGACTATATAAGAAATATATTGTTTTTTATGCCTTTTATCTCGAAATAAGGTTTGGGTTTTATTTCGCAAATGTACATGTTAATATTTTTTTGGTATTTTCTTTTATTAGTGTTAGTAATTTGTACATTATAGAGTTGATTTTATTTTTTTGAAGTTAGTTAAAAAATGAAAAAATGATAAAATATGGTAAAATGCAGGTGATAATGTACAAAAGAATTCATGATTCTTATTTAATGCAATTATGAATGCTAAAATGCATGTACTAATTCTTAGTGCATGAATGATAATAATGTGAAATAGATGATTAAATGCAACTAATTTCTTTGGAATAGAGCTCTATTTTCATATTTTATAGCGATGAATCACAAATTCATCAAGCTCCACTACTTTTATCAAGTTGTCACATATTTATTAATAATTTTTATGATTTTACACACATTGGCAACTAGGATTTTATCAAGATATTATTAGAACCTTGTTCCCATACTAACTATTGTGCTGACACTCATGTTTCATGAAGTAATCCCTAATCTTATTCCATCCTCAAGCATCATAAAATTAGCTCCAAACTCAAACTTCTCATCCTAGTTCCTCAAGCGAAATATTGACTCATCACAACGATTACGCAATCGTACATGTGTAGTGCTGGTCATATTCTTTTATGAGTGGAGACTCTACATGCAACATTTCATGCATCTCTTTCTAACTAGGAAGTTTAAGTTATTAAATCCTTTGACCCTAATGAACAAGAATGGTCAAAATATGAGTCAAGTGTCACTCTAAACCAAGTATCCTGAACAACACACCATATGTGATGTGAAGGTGTCTGGGATAAAATCACTTATTAGTTATTCATTATTTTGATTTATTTTTTTAACTTTTTTTATTTTTTGAAAATAATTTTTAAGTAAATATACACAAAATAACGTGTTAAAATCATTTGTACCCTTATGCAATACATTTTACAAAATCATGTAACATATATAAGAGTTTTCAAAATATTTTACAAAACATTTTACAAATTAGTTGAGGATTCCCATACACTTAGCCTATTACGCAATATGAAAACATTTAAAAGTATGAGCTATGGAAAGTATATATGCAATATTTACTCCCCCAATACTTAGTTTATTCTTTGTCCTCGTGGAATAAAGTGAATTGAAGAGCATGTCTCCTATTAAGTAAATAGGATAAAATTGTACGAGAATTGAAATAGGCACTCCCTCCATACGTTGTCTCTAAATAGCCTATGTGTAGGAAGAAAGTACAAAAGAATATGGTACCAAATGAATTGAAGAACATAAAGAATATACAAATATGGACCAGGCCTTCCTATACTCAGTCTTTATATAGACTAAGTAGAAATAAAGAAAGTAATGAAGAGGATACCAAGAGACTCAAGAGGAACGTAAAGAAGATGTGCTTGTCCCCATACTTAGGCTGAAATAGCCTAAGTAGAAAGAAAAAACCTAAAGAAGAGGGTCGAGAGACAAACAATAAAAAATAATCAGGAAAGAATAAGTTAGGTCTTAGAAAGAAAGGAAAGGGTGAATCTTCCACGATATTGAATCTGTTCTGAACTAAATCTAATACTACTACTTGTGTTCTTAGTGGTATGGAATAACATCACAATCGACACTCCTCGTGTAAGAAACATATTCTACCTAGAATAAATGTTCATTTAATTTGACGAAGTGCTTCAATGGTTGTCCATTAACCAGTAAAGAACGTACACCATCTTTGAGATCAAATATCTTGATACTTCCATTGTTGTGCACTTCTTTCACTATATAGGGACCCATCCCTTTAGACTTAAGTTTACCAAGAAAGATCTTTAAATTAGAATTAAATAATCATACATTTTATTCTAGGATAAAGTCTTGCACTTGGTATGTTGATCATGTCGTTTCTTGACATTGTCCTTATAAACCATATTATTATCACGTGCTTTGTTGCGGATCTCTTGTTAGCCATGTGAGCTCAGGGTGAACCATTCATACAATAAATGTTGTTTTAATCTTTGATATCTCAATAAATTTTATTAGTTTATTTCTCTCCTATGAAATTAAATGGCTTAGTGCATTTATAAGGTCCCTTAGTATAATTAAGGTTATGTATCATGCCTTCTTAATAATTATACATATATTGGTTCAATGGTTGAATCATAGAGGTTAGTTCTTGAATGATATATAAAGAGTTAGATTAAGGACTCATTAAGCACCGTCAAATGATTGTTATGTATCATTAAGCACCGTCATTAAGCACCGTCAAATCATTGTATATATTATTTATATTATTCTAAAAATATAAGAATAAAATAAAACTAGTAAAAATGTAAATAAACAATTAATATACTAAAATACATATATGAGGGTTATTTTAATACCTATATAATTTATACATATATTTATTTAAGTGTACATATTATATAAGAAAAATAAAACAAAATCATATTTATGTATATATTAATAATATATATATCTATTATTGATATAATATTATCTATTATTGATATAATATATATATATCTGTTATTATGTATATATAAATAATATATATATATATATATTACTTTATTTATTATCTATTATTGATATAATATTATATTTTAGATTATCTTTTTCGTAGTTGGTCCACGTGGACCAACCTTGAGCCTCCTTTTGTTGTTGACTTGAGTCAACCAGCTCCCCCGATGCTTTTGTTATATCGGAAGTGTCCAATCCCCCATTTTCTCCCTGTTTTCCTACCTACACGTTGTCCCCTCACCCTAGATTGGCTCCATCTCTATGATCCTCGATCCTTCATGATTCCTGCTGACCCTTCTTCCATCATCATTACTTCCATCTCGCATGCCATTCTCCATCAAAGATCCTCTGTCACCATTGTATATAACCTCCACCCTCACCATTTATTATTATTGGCTCCCTTTTCCAAGTCCTAAATCCCTCGACCCTCTATCAAGAGTGTCGTCTAGTGACAACAAACGTACCCCTAAGGGCTGGAGTGATGGAAGGAGGAGAGGTGTAACCCAAGGCAACGCCCCGACCACCTTTGCTCACTGGTATTTTACAGGTATGAGTAACGACTTTCAGCCAGTTCCATGTAGTCTTATTTATCATCTTTTCATTTTGTGTTTTACTTTATGTTTTAATCATATATTTTAGCATAGCATTTATGTTATAGATTTCTCAGAGCTCTGGAGCTCGGGCCATTACTCCACCTTCTTACTTTGTGCTCTGACCACCCCTGACCAGTTCTTCTCCTCACCTAGCCACTTCTCCACTTTTGATATCACCCAGCCACCCTTGATTTGCCATGGAATGAGGAATTGAGATCCCTCCATCCTTACTAGCCAAATTTCTCCACATCCTCCATTTAACCACCAATAATAGCCCAATGCATGTCTCCTTTATCTTGTTGTGCCTTATATCCTATTTGCTGAAGGATATGGAGAAATCCTCAAGCGCATCACGGAAGCGTGATCGTCGTATCGGATATGACGGTGAATGACTAGTCGTACTAGTTGTTCGGTGCAGCGGAATTTAAAAAAAATATTCGATGAAACCACATGATCCGAGAACCATTCTCAAATTGTTTCATCTATAACCACAACAAGTATAATTCAATACCTCTTGAAGCATGGTTGATCAAGTCTCTAAGAGAAGAGACCTCCTGTCTCAAGTTCGATCGTCGGAGTAACGGCTTGCGAGCGCGGAGATGAGTCGCGGTGTACTCGCAATCCAAGATGATCCAAGCACGGTTGCTCCTGATCTCGTCGCACGAGATCGAACGTCTCATTCGTGAGTGAAGCACTCCAAGTAGACGGAGAACTGCAGAGCGTCGAAGCGGCAGCACGATGGTGCGGGCATCGACAATTCTCTCCACCAAGGTATGGTGGACGGCCACCAGGAAGAGAGGGCTGTCGAGTATGGAGAAAGAGAGAGAGAGAGTTGTGTGCTACAATAGCATGTAAAGAGTGAGCATGGTATGCCTCTCTATTTATAGGGTTTTGGGATCCATGGATCTCAATCCGTGGGACATATAAAATCAATGGATGAGATTGATTTATGTCCATTCAATGGTCAAGATTGTTGTTGGTAAAAACCAACTATTTGTGATTTAATTTTGATTAAATATATTTGATAAATCAAATATATATTAATACCAAATTAAACAAAATAAATAAGGAGTGAAATTACAAATGAGATCCACCTTCCCCATTAGAGGGAGTGGACGGCCACCAATTCCATAAAGGAATTGGTGCCACCTCCTTCCCATATGGGGAGGGTAATCTCATGGATTCCCATGAGATTGCACATCTCCTTGTTTTTCTCTCTACTTATTTTCCAACAATTATTTGTTGGTATTTTATTGACCAAAAATAATTCTCAATTATTTTGGGAATATTGCAATCTTGACATTGGAAAATTGTGAATCATATTCACAACCCAAAACTAAATGTAATTTATATTTTCAATTAACTAGACAATGTGTATCCAATGCACATTAATAATTAATCTACAATTATAAATTATAATTAGCTCTCTCTAATACATTATAAGTCACATTTATAACATATTAGGAATAATTGGATATTACTATCCACATTATTCTTATCCATAATAATTAAATCACATTTAATTATATTGGATAATCTCTCATACATCATGATAATTAAATCACATGTAATTATCAATTTCTCATTGCTTAGATCTTATTGAATTATTCTTAAACCATTTAAGAACAATGTTATTACTCCTCAGATACTTGGAGATAAGGACATGGCGATTGTATTGTTCCACGTATAGTGACTTTGACATTGAGATCACATCTCAAATCCAGATCCCATGGACCTGTCATAGATGCTTGATTAAAGAAAGACCGTAAACCTAATCTTCTCATTGCATCTGAATCTCATTCAGATCAATGTCCAGTATATGGACTAAGATTAGGTCACTTCTCTAATGAGAGGAGTCACTAAAATCCAGACATGTTTCATCACTCCCTCGGAATGGAAGCGTCATGGTTATACAATCGTATATGATCAAAACACCCTTCAGGTATTCCTAATACCTGCACATCATGCATACTGGAAGACTTATGATCATCATGAAGATATAGATCACTTTCACGCTGTCATCTTCATAGTATGATCATCAAGTTTCTCAATCTTGGTCCTTGGGATATGGTATAGATCATATGCTTTAACAAAGCATATATCTTACCTTCAAATTCATATCATGCTTCTAAAGCATGATGACCATGCATGGAATTTGGTCAATCCCAATACCTCATGAGTGAGATCATGTCTCCCGGTTCACAAGTGAACCTGTATGATCCCTTTGAGAGATCATATTACTCATATGCCCTTACATGCACACCAGCTGGCTGGTATATAGACCTTGGTTAGGTCATCAACCTATTGGTCTGCCAAATGTACATAGTCAGACATATAGCAATATATTTGTCTATGGTCAGAGGATGTTTGCCTGTGATGTGACAGTATTCATCATAGGTCTTTGGTTATCTCGATTTCGTTAAGTCAACTTATTGACTCAACTAATCTGATACCTTCGAATCAATATTCCCATGCAGAGGACCTGCATCAAGAGGTCGATCAGATATCAGTCTAATGAGATAGGATTGCCATCTCCCACTCAGACTGGAGATCACTACTTGTCAATCATTGATGATGCTTGATGAGTCCTCCATCTAACTCCTTAGATATTCATCCAAGCATCAGCCTCTATGATTCAATCAATGAATCAACAACTGTATGATTATCAAGTTGGCCATGGTACATAACCCATATTGTGCAGAGGGACCTTATATGCATTCATTCATTCAATATCAAAAAGGGAGTGAAACATAATCAATAACTTTTATTGATAAATCATTAATTACAATAACATTTATTGTAGGAATGGTTCGCCTCGGGCTCACATTGCTAACAATCTCCCACTAGCCCTCAGAACCATTCAGGAACAATCCATAAACCCATACTCATTACATGTTGGTCGAAAACCTTCTGTGACAGAGGTTTGGTAAGAGGATCAGCAATGTTGTCGGCAGAGGCCACCTTGGTGATGATGATGTCACCACGCTTTTGAATCTCCCGAATGATGTGGTATTTCCTTTCTACGTGCTTGCTCTTCTGATGCCATCTGGGTTCCTTCGCCTGGGCAATGGCTTCCTTGTTATCACAGAGTAGCGGGATGGGAGTATCAAAGAAAACTACGCCAAGCTCCTGGACGAACTTGCGCAACCACACCGCCTCCTTTACAGCATCCGATGCGGCAATGTATTCAGCTTCTGTTGTTGAATCTGTTGTAGTGTCCTGCTTCTTGCTTCTCCAGCTCACAACACCACCATTCAATAGGAACACAAACCCTGATGTCGACTTTTGATCATCAATATCCGATTGGAAGTCAGATTCTGTATATCCCAAGACTTGGAGATCACCATCTCGTAGACCAAGATGTCATCTTGCGTCCGTCTTAGATATTTGAATATGTTCTTTACTGCATTCCAGTGTTGTTCTCCATAGCAGGATTGGTAACGACTTACCACTCCCACTGCATGGCAGATATCAAGCCTAGTGTACATCATATCATACATTAAGCTTTCTACAGCTGATGCATAAGGGCATCCAGCCATGGATTTCTTTTCCTCAACAGTTTGAGGAGCCATTCCTTTAGACAGGTGGATACCATGTCTTAAGGGCAGGAATCCTTTCTTGGAACTATCCATACGGAATCGTTCAAGAATTTTCTTAATGTATCCATGTTGTGACAATCCCAATATCCTCTTCTCCCGGTTTCTGAACAACTTCAGACCCACGATATAAGAGGCTTCTCCAAGATCTTTCATCTCAAAGGTATGGGACAACCAAATCTTCACATTGGTCATCATCCATGTATCATTCCCAATGATAAGTATGTCATCTACATAAAGCACGATGAACACAATGGCGCTCACACTAAGCTTCTTGTATATACAAGGTTCATCAGGATTCTGTACAAAATCATAACTCTTTATGGTTTCGTCAAATCTGATGTTCCAGCTACGAGAAGCTTGCTTGAGCCCATAGATGGATTTCTTTAGCTTTCATACTTTACCATCCTCAGTCATAAAAGCCCTGGGGCTGCTCCATGTAGATATCCTCCTCGAGGTATCCATTGAGGAAAGCAGTCTTGACGTCCATCTGCCAGATGTCGTAGTCAAGATATGTAGCTATAGCCAGCAATGCCCTGATGGATTTAAGCATAGCCATAGGAGAGAATGTCTCATTGTAGTCGATGCCTTCTCTCTGTGTGTAGCCCTTGGCTACGAGCCGTGCTTTGAAAGTCTCTACTTTCCCATCAGGTCCCCTCTTTCTCTTGAAAATCCATTTACACCCAATGGGTTTTACCCCTTTAGGTGGATCCTCGAGGGTCCATACACCATCTTATGCATGGAGTCAATTTCTGACTTCATTGCTAGCATCCGTCTATCCATGTCATGATCCACGAATGCTTCATCAAATGAAGTAGGATCATTGTCAATTTCACTTGACACATGGAATCCATACCTTTCAGGTGGTGCAACCACCCTCTAACTCCTTCGAAGAGGTATGGGTGTTTCATCTTTGTTTACTTCTTCAGTTTCTGATCTATGAAGCTCAGAATCCTCAGGGGATTCAGTGAGTTCCTCCACTTCATTTTTATCTTGACCTTTAAGGAAATCATCCTCCAAAAATTTCACATCTGTGGAGACAAAAACCTTTTGGGTCTCAGGGTCATAGAGTTGATATCCAATACCATCTCTAACATACCCAATGAACTAACATTCACGAGTGCGAGATTCCAACTTACTTTCATCCACGTTCTTTGCATGGACCAAGCAACCCCAAACCCTCAAGTGCTTAACACTAGGTTTGGTTCCATACCAGAGCTCATGAGGAGTCTTAGGTACAGATTTTCTAGGAATCTTATTCAGGATATATATTGTAGTCTCTACTGCATATCCCCAGAAACTAAGTGGCAAATGTGCTTTACTCGTCATTGAACGGACCATATCCATGATGGTCCTGTTGCGTCTTTCAGCAACACCATTAAGTTGGGGTGTTCCAGGAGTAGTGAGATTGGAAACAATTCCATTCTCTTTGAGGTATTCCTTCATCAGAGAGGTACTCGCCACCTCGATCAGATCGAATTCGTTTAATCTTCCTATCGGTTTGGTTCTCAACCAAAGCCTTGAATACTTTGAACTTTTCAAAGGTTTCAGATTTATGACGTAATAGGAAGACAAACCCGTATCACAAATGGTCATCAATAAACGTCAAATAATATCGATATCCATTTCGAGTCGCGGTACTGAAGGGACCACATACACCGGTATGTATTAAGTCAATAATACCTTCGCATCTAGTAACCTTGTTACGGAAAGGCATCCTAGTCATTTTACCACGAATACAATGTTCACAGGTAGGTAAAGATTGAACCTGTAGAAAATCTAAAGGTCCATCCTTTATCAATCTGTTGATCCTATCAACAGATAAATGACCAAGCCTTTGATGCCAAATCATGTTTGAATGATTTTCTTTATTCCTGGATATTTTAGGGTTTTTATTAGTAGTTGTAACATTCATGACATGCTCCTTAATGCACAATTCATAGAGTCCTCCAAAAGTCAAAATACCATCTGCAATATATTTATCATAATGATTTATGACTAATTTATTACAGAACAGAAATGAATATCCACTTCTAACTAGCTTAGATACAGATATTAAGTTCCTTCTGACTTCAGGTACATAAAGACACTCTTTAAGTACTAGGACTCTACCACTAGATAATGATAGCCGACAAGTCCCGACGGCGACTGCTGCAACACTTGCATCAGATCCCGTCTGGATGACTATCTCCCCTTCTTCAAGTTTTCTAGTTTCCTGAAACAAATGCAACAAATTGCATACATGAACAGAAGCACCAGAATCAACAACCCAACTTCCTTCTCGTCCTACGAGAAAGCTAGTTTCAATGATAAAAGTAGATTTCATACCTGCTGGGGCTTTATCTTTGTCGACCGACTTCAGGTAATCCGGGCAATTACGCCTCCAGGGCCCCGGCTTCTTGTAGTGGTGACAGGCGTCGATTTTCTTTGACGCCATTAAAGTGGATGCATTGGAAGAAGAGCCAACACTATGTCCCTTCTTCTTTCTCGTCTGGGCTGGGCCCTTCCGATAACCATGCTTCCGACCGCGCTTCCCTCTGACCCGTGCAACCATTTCACTGCTAGTGGGACCATCCTTCTTCATCACGTCTTCTGCAGACTTTAATGTAGCAAGGAGAGCAGCACTTGTCAATTCCAACTTATTCATGTGGAATGACACCACAAAGTTATTGAAAGATTTGGGCAACGACAACAAAATGAAGTCAGCTTGCATGTCTGCATCCATCGTTGCTCCAAGAGTCTCCAGCTCCGACAAGTACCCAAACATTTTGAGTATATGTTCACGGACTGAAGTCCCTTCCTGCATCTTGCAGCGAATGAGGTCTTTCATAACATTGTACCGCTGGGTGCGGTTAATGTCACCAAACATATCCTTTAGATTCTGCATGATCTCCTGGCAAGTACTCATCTCCACATGTTGTTTCTGAAGAACATTGGAGAGAGAACCCAAGATATAACATCTAGCCAAGACATGATCCTCATCATACTTGTCATTGTATGCTTTATCTTCCTTAGATTTAGGGTTTTCAAGCTTGTTTTCAGAGAGCACATAGCTGATGCGCTCTGCGAAGAGAACAAGCTCCAAATTACGGATCCAATCCGAGTAATTTGGGCCGGTCAATTGGTTGACCTCCAGAAGCCTGCTCAGTGGGTTCATGGATTTCATTTCCTGAAATTGAGAATGCACTATATTAGAACATATAATCATATATTCAATTTAGTTTTATTTGATTAAGGCTTTTTAAATCAAATTAGTCTTGCTATGTCAACTATGAAAGATTATTCCCTTATTCACTTTCAAAGTAGGAGATATACTTACCGATATATCTCAAGCAAGAACTGGGATCTCCTCTTTACCTTTGTCATATCCCAATAATATGAGAACTTATGACTCCAATAAAGAGAAGCGGGAACACATTCTGCCTTGCAAGTCCAACTTGCATTTTCCCAATTCGATCTTTAATACCCAGGCCCACCACCCCTATGGTGATGTTGACCCGTCATTAATTGAACCAACCGTCAACAGGAATACAACTCGCTATGCGCAATCCAATATCGCCCCAATAATATGAGGAATCAATATTGGGGTCACTATGCATACGTCCTTACTCTTTCGAGAAGCGACGAGCCTGATCCAAATGGATCATATGCAGGAGCTGTCACTTGGGACATGCGTCTCCTACACATAATATCTGGCGACGAAGCCCTTTGCCTTGACGGGAGACCATGGATGTCACTTATGTGATCCTCCACCTCTTATTCAAATTTTAATTAATTAACATGAATCATATTCATATAATTAATTCTTCCAAGGGAATTATTAACTCTAATCACATTAGAGTATTCTAATTGGATATAATTAATTCAATCATATTTAATTAATTATCAATCCAATTTCATCAATCAAACTTGAATGTCTTACTTGAATATATATGGTACTATTATCAAAGTACGTATTAATTCGTATTTTAATAATTAGAAAAATACATCTTAATCCCTCGGACATTATCCCGGCCCTACCCGCTGTCATGGTCAGTACCGATGGGAGTGGGACGGACCGCATACGTTGCAACCCCCTACCCCAGCGATCCCCGACTAGACACCATATACGCCTCGGGAAAGGATAATGCCAAATTAATTAATTTGTACTTTAGATGATCATTGGTTCTTCAACCGAAATTGTACCATATAGTAATAATCAAAACATTTTTTGATTATAAGGAAATTTGATAGACAAATTCCCAAATCCTATTCAAGCATCAAGTTTGAAGATTGTGGTTTCAATTATGATTTAGATCAAATCTAATCAATCAATTGGTTGAGGCCAAGTCAATTAGGCAAATAATCATGTTCCAATATTTCACAAATATTTTTCAAGATTATTTCACGAAATTAACAATTAATTTCACTAATTGACAATCACTTGGTTCTAGATTAGGAATGTAATTTCAGTAATGACCCCTACTCACTAAAATTAACATATCTCAATCAATTTAAATCCAAATTAGAAAAACTCAATTTTCAAAGATTGCTAACTTGATTTAGGACAGAAGACAAGTGATTTTTTACGCATTTCGAGGCAGATGATAACAGTAATTAACTCTTTAATCATGTTAAAATCTACTGTTCCCGCAACAGTGCATACATGTTCATTAAAACATCCATATCTTGAGCATACGAAATCCGATTTACGCAAACTCAGATCCTATGGTTTCCTTATTTAATGGGGAAAAAAATCCTAGATTAAATTCGTGTTTAAACGATTTAAAAAGTGCGGAATTTATTTACTAAACAGATCTGCGAAATCAAATGCGATAAAAACTTTCGCGACCTAAACGAACCCAAGTCGTCCTCGACTTTTCGAATCATATTCGAAACCGTCTACCTGGCTTTGATACCACTTGAAGGATATGGAGAAATCCTCGAGCGCATCACGGAAGCGTGATCGTCATTCGGATACGACGGTGAACGACTAGTCGTACTAGTTGTTCGATGCAACGGATTTTAAAAAAAATTATTCGATGAAACCACATGATCCGAGAACCATTCTCAAATCGTTTCATCTATAACCACAACAAGTATAATGCAATACCTCTTGAAGCATGGTTGATCAAGTCTCTAAGAGAAGAGACCTCCTGTCTCAAGTCTGATCGTCGGAGTAACGGCTTGCGAGCGCGGAGATGAGTCGTGGTGTCCTCGCAATCCAAGACGATCCAAGCACGGTTGCTCCTGATCTCGTCGCATGAGATCGAAAGTCTCCTTCGTGAGTGAATCACTCCAAGTAGACGGAGAACCGCAGAGCGTCGAAGCGGCAGCACGATGGCGCAGGCGTCGACAATTCTCTCCACCAAGGTATGGTGGACGGCCACCAAGAAGAGAGGGAGAGAGGGCTGTCGAGTATGGAGAAAGAGAGAGAGAGAGAGAGTTGTGTGCTACAATAGCATGTAAAGAGAGAGCGTGGTATGCCTCTCTATTTATAGGGTTTTGGGATCCATGGATCTCAATCCATGGAACATATAAATCAATGGATGAGATTGATTTATGTCCATCCAATGGTCAAGATTGTTGTTGGTAAAAACCAACAATTTGTGATTTAATTTTGATTAAATATATTCGATAAATCAAATATATATATATATTAATACCAAAATAAATCAAACAAATAAGGAGTGAAAATACAAATGAGATCCACCTTCCCCATTAGAGGGAGTGGACGGCCACCAATTCCATAAAGGAATTGGTGCCGCCACCTCCTTCCCATATGGGGAGGGAAATCTCATGGATTCCCATGAGATTGCACATCTCCTTTTTTTTCTCTCAACTTATTTTCCAACAATTATTTGTTGGTATTTTATTCACCAAAAATAATTCTCATTTATTTTGGGAATAGTGCAATCTTGACATTGGAAAATTGTGAATCGTATTCACAACCCAAAACTAAATGTAATTTATATTTTCAATTAATTAGACAATGTGTATCCAATACACATTAATTATTAATCTACAAATATAAATTATAATTTGCTCTCTCTAATACATTATAAATCACATTTATAACATATTAGGAATAATTGGATATTACTATCCACATTATTATTATCCATAATAATTAAATCACATTTATTTATATTGGATAATCTCTCATACATCATGATAATTAAATCACATTTAATTATCAATTTCTCATTGCTTAGATCTTATGGAATTATTCTTAAACCATTCAAGAACAATGTTATTACTCCTCAGATACGTGGAGATAAGGACAGGGCGATTGTATTGTTCCACGTATAGTGACTTGGATATTGAGATCACATCTCAAATCCAGATCCCATGGACCTCTCATAGATGCTTGATTAAATCAAGACCGTAAACCTAATATTCTCATTGCATCTGAATCTCATTCAGATCAATGTCCAGTATATGGACTAAGATTAGGTCACTTCTCTAATGACAGGAGTCACTAAAATCCAAACCTGTTTCATCACTCCCTCGGAATGGAAGCGTTATGGTTATGCGATCGTATATGATCAAATCACCCTTCAGGTATTCCTAATACCAGTACATCCTGCATACTGCAAGACTTATGATCATCATGAAGATATAGATCACTTTCACACTGTCATCTTCATAGTCTGATCATCAAGTTTCTCAATCTTGGTCCTTGGGATATGGTATAGATCATATGCTTTCACAAAGCATATATCTTACCTTCAAATTCATATCATGCTTCTAAAGCATGATGACCATGCATGGAATTTGGTCAATCCCAATACCTCATGAGTGAGCTCATATCTCCCGGTTTACAAGTGAACCTGTATGATCCCTTTGAGAGATCATATTACTCATATGCCGTTACATGTACACCAGCTCGCCGGTATATAGACCTTGGTTAGGTCATCAACCTATTGGTCTGCCAAATGTACATACTCAGACATATAGCAATATATCTGTCTCTGGTCAGAGGATTTTTGCCTGTGATGTAATAGTATTCATCATAGGTCTTTGGTTATCTCGATCTTGTTAAGTCAACTCATTGACTCAACTAATCTGATACCTCCGAATCAATATTCCCATGCAGAGGACCTGCATCAAGTGGTCGATCAGATATCAGTCTAATGAGATAGGATTGCCATCTCCCACTCAGACTGGAGATCACTACTTGTCAATAATTGATGATGCTTGATGAGTCCTCTATTTAACTCCTTAGATATTCATCCAAGCATCAGATGATTCAATCAATGAATCAACAGCTGTATGATTATCAAGTTGGCCATGGTACATAATCCATATTGTACAGAGGGACCTTATAGTGCATTCATTCATTCAATAATAGAAAGGGAGTGAAACATAATCAATAACTTTTATTGATAAATCATTAATTACAATAACATTTATTGTAGGAATGGTTCGCCTCAGGCTCACATTGCTAACATTTTGTCTGTTGTTGTATTTTATAACTCTAGACCAAAAATCCCTAAAATAGATAAATAAAAACACTAAAAATCAAAAAGCTTTAAAATACTTTTATAAAATATAAAAAATCATAAAAACATTCCAAGCAAATTAATTTCTATTTGTAATTATATATATTATTATATGTATGTATATATATACTAAAATTGAATTGGAGAAATTTTGAAACATTTTTCTACTTTTAATTATCAAATCAATTGAGCCTAATTATTTAATAACTTTTGGTAGATATTTTTACTTAAAAATACCAAAATTAGCAAAAGTATATAAAAATCACGAAAATTAGTATAAATTTTTGAGAAATAGAAAATCATTTCATTCTATAATTTTTATTTTTTTCTTATTGTATTTATGAATGTATTACACTATATTATATATATAGTTATATATAAACCTATATTATATATATTCAAAATTCAAAAAGGAAACTAAAAATCATACAATATAAAAGGAAAATAAAAATAAAATTAAAAACAATTAAAAAAAGTAAAAGTAAAAATCCATAAAAAATTTAAAATTAAAAACCAACACAAAAAGAACATAAAAGACAAGAAGGACAATTCTGCCCATCACTACACGTCTTTCATGTTTGCTCCCTATGTTTGACCTCTACACATACTTACACCCATTCACATATGTTGTACAGTTATAATAAATTTTAACTTATAATTTTATTTGCATTGCTATATTTTATTTGTGGGTTAGTTATTGTATTAATTCGGGTTTCGTGAGCGGTCGTCTCAACCACACTCCATCTTCGCTTTTTTTAGTGAGGACACTTTAGTCCCTCACAAAATTTGACTAAACAAATGGTGCCATTACCGGGGAACAACGCCATATAGATTTTATTTATTTTTTCTCTCTTATATGGACTTTTCATTTATTTATTCCCATTTTATTTGATATTTTTTTATGAATTCTCTACTATTCTTTCTATGTTTGATCTTGTTGCGAGGGATCGCTATGCTAGAGAGGAATTCTTAGGAGGACCTAGGCACCCAAGCAAGGCATGGTCGGCTTTTCTCGCAAAGCCTATAGAAGAGAGCATCAAAGGAAGACTAGGAATATCTTTGAAGACAGTATCTTTGTGTTTTTTATTTTATTTCGTAATTAACAGTGAGAGAGAGAGAGAGATTATACTTGTAATAATTCATACTCTCTGGGACACTTCAAAAAGTCACGAGGTCAATTGCCCGAATAATTGTTCTCTTGGGATCTTCATCGGCTTTTTCATGATTTTCCCCCTTTCTTTTACTTTCTTTCATGTGTTTTGAGTTTTTCGCCTTTTTTTATTTGTTTTGTGTGATTGAGCCCTAGAATTAGGATTTTTCTTGTTATATATATTAGGGCCAACGACCTAATTATAATTGCATGTACCTATATATTCGTGCTTAGACTTAGTTAAATCTAATTGTCAACCATTTAGACTTGAACCCACACACCGAGAGACACACCATACAACACTAGAAGAACCCGTTGTGGAAGGCACCGAGGAGTCTCCAAGACTGGATTATCGGGTTTATTTCTGAATAATTGACATAACGTGCTTCACGATAACAACATATTCTATAGGGTGATTTCATCGGCTTGCACTTCATATATGATAGTTTTCAATTCTTTTATGCATCCCTCATGGAGAATGATGGGAAGCATTGTAAGTCTTCTAGGTATGCATGCATCATCTATTCCTGACTTGCATTGCAGTTTCAACCTTCTCCCTCTAATTTTGATCACCTAGGATGTTAATGGAATTAAAAACTCTCTAGATGATTGTATTTAAAAATACTAAAAAAATGATAACATAAAAAAATTGGGACTTCAAACTCTACTTGACATTTAAAATAAACATAATAGATTCATTGTTTGGGGAAGAACTCCCAAATTGGATGCAAGATGTGTTTTGATTAAGTAAGGCACACACACATAAAGACTAGAGCCCCTCACTTGGACTTGTGCCCTAAGCACTTGGGTCAGCTCTTGGCCCATGTTACTTGCTACAAGTACTTGCCTTTGACCATAGACAATGTGATTTGTGTTCTAGAAAGTGTGTTTCACTGACTTGCATACAATCTCTATAGGAGACTACACTTGTGATATTGTACAGCTATTTGAAAATCACCCAATTCTAAAATTGAAAATATAAAATGACCACCATCTTCGGTCTTCATTTTGTTGAGTAAATGAAAATGGAGTTTGCTTTGTACACTGTTTGCGACTTTGAATCCATTTGCATTAATCTTTTCTTCGAGTTATCAATGTCCAAGTCTTTTCTTCTTTTCTTTCCTTGTCTTTTCTTTTTTCTTCTTTTATTTTTTTCATTTCTTCTTTATGTTATCATTTCTCTTTCTATTGTTGTCGTGATATTGGGTTTTCAACCTTCACTTTAGCAACCGGATCTTGCGGCTTTCTTCTCACCCATATCACATGATATATGGTCCAGTTCAAGAAGATATCTTCTTGGACCACAATTTTATATCTATTCCTTCAAATCACGCCTATCCTCCTCGTTCCCTTTTGTGTCATCTCTTTTTTCACCTGGGAGTGTTGTGTTATGAGGCCATCATCGAGTTTGGATTGCATTGACCATTTTAGTAAGCCGTGTAGATGTGATTATAGCTGAGATGAGTATGCTCTCACTGGTGGATCCTGGATCTAATCTGTCCATAGATATTATTGAGTATTAGAGTTTTGCATGATTACGGGTGTGATGCTTTATCATGAGGATTTTTGATCTCGTACATTGGCTTGAGGATGTGATTTATTATCGATGGTTTGATGATGATTCCTTGATCTATGACTGTACAATCTCTTATTCGATTTTGCCCGTGTTGATTCCAATGTCTGATGTATTATCTCTATTCCTGCTTTAAAGCGGTGGTGCTCGGAATACATCTCACTCATATTATTGATTGATCTATTCTCTGTCTCCTACCTCTCCTATCCCCATTAGACACTTAGGGGATGTTTGTCTATATCTTGATACATTTCAACTTATATGTTTATTTGAGGGATTGTAGTGTAATTGCCCTACTGATATGTGTCCCTTCCATAGTCTTATGCCTTCCTACTTATTTATGACTGATCAATAGTTTGAGGACCTGAGCTTAGATATTGATACTTCCCTGATGTCTTTGATTTAGTTTGCATTACTTCCCAAGGACTATTTGCGAGAAAATACACCATTTTCTTTACCATCACTTTTGCTCACTACTTGTGCATCCACTCTAGTTGAGCACAAAACTAAGTCGACTGATATGAGCAGTTCGTCTCACTACTGGACTGTGTGTTCGATATATCAGAGCACGAGGCCACTTATCTTAACAGGCTAGACTCCTTTAATACTTCTCTCCTTAACGGTCCTCGCAAGGATGAGTCACGTTCTTCTGATTATTCCGCCGTAGTTCACAGTACTCCCCAAGGGTTATCTGTGAGAGATTATGACATTTTCTAGATCTTCGGTCTCTTTATCTGACAGTCTATCACTAGCTGAGACTACCTCTGCTGATCTGTCTTATGGATCTGACTCTTTTGAGTTCTCTCTCTTTGAAGACCCTTGCAAGGATTAGTTCTACTTAATAATTCATTACTTAGTATGTGTCACTCTCTAAATGTTATCTATGTGAGGATACATCATTTTGTAGGTTCTCGATTTCATTTCTGGTGTCTCCAATCTAGTGGAGCATGAGATCGATCCCGTTTTTTTGCTACGATTTCTGACTCATTTGATTCTTCTCACCTTGAAGACCTTGGCAAGGTTGAGCCGTGTGTAGTGATATTCAATGTGTTCTTGATAGTTCTATCATATGGCCACCAGATATCGAGTCGTGTAGAGAGTCTCGTGCTATTCACTTTTCAGATCTTATTGAGACTATGAGTGACATGGAGTAATCTGCATTATTTCTCCCTCCTCCACTTGTTCTATATCTTATTTGTTCTTTCACGATGTTTTTATGAGTTGATATTGGATCATGACTTAGTTATCGATCTGTTTCTCCCAAGCAAAGACCCGCATGATTGCATATTCGGGTCTTGTTCTTTTTTTGACTACATTGTCATTCTCACAGTACGACGGCAACAGGAGTACGATATTCGATTGACAAATATTATCCTACACATCACCATTATTTACTACTTATATACGTGTGTGTGCGTGTGTGTGTGCTTTATCTTTTCATTCATTCTTCCTTCCATATGCCACGTGTACTCCCAAATCATTCGCCATATATGCGTTTATACTTAGGATATACATTCTTCTAAGTATACAGGGGCGCACCTACTATGTTGTTTTTTCTTCATTTTGTTTCACACTTCTGTCGTTTACTATACATAGGGCTCTTTACCCTATGTATAGGGGGAGTGATGTGTAAATTCTCCTCACATATTATGTTTTCTTTTTATTGGTTTATGTCTATTTATCCCCTCTAATGTATCCTCTCATGTGGATATTTCTACCCTACCTTTAGGGACATCTTACCCAAAGTATAGGGGAGATAGACCGAGTTTAGATTTGTTTATTCCCATCCTTGATCGTCCCTACATTTAGATATTGCCTGTTATACTTCGTATTAATTGATCCTAAGTTTGGTGGGGCGATTGACTTATAATTTATTGATTTTTTATTCTTCAATCATTATAGTATAGGATTTTCTATACTTAGTATGAGTTATGTCTTTTCTTTTTCTCTCTAATCTATGTGGACATAGCTCAAGCTAAGTATAGGGGGTCGTATATACATTGTATATTATATAGCCATATAACTCATATTTTTGTATGTTCAATAATTATTGCTAAATAACAATTAGTTAAGTGTAAAGAACATATTTGTATAAATTTCATTAAAATACTTTTTATATACCTTTTAATAAATCAGGTAAAAATGTTGTGCAAAATATTTGAAAAATGGTTTGAAAATCTTTTTGAAAATCATTTGAAAAAATATTTTGTAAAATGATTTCAACCTTTGTAAAAATGTTTTATTTAAAAAAACTTCTTTCTTTGTTTGAATTAAAATGTGTTGAAAATCTATTTGAAAATGTTTGGGAAATGGCTGCAAAAATAGTTTGAAAAATCTACACATGTTGTTTAACAAATCTTTTGAAAAATGGTTTTCAAATTTTTTTCTATTGTCTGTAAAATTATTTGTCAAAATAGTTTGCAAAATAAAAATTTCAAAATTTCTGCAAAAATATTTTCAAATTATTAGGAGAACTATGTATATAATTCTAACAAATAAAGTTCTTTTACCACCTTTATATATACAAATCTATAAATTCTTGAATCCAATATCTTGTAAATAAAAAGATGCACACCCACGTAAATATCTACGCATACTCCCTTGTTGTTCCAAAAACATTTTTTTTTTTGAAAAATCCTTAAAAAATTGTAAACTAAAAATCCCAAAAAATTTGCAAAAACCTTTCGAAAATTGCATACAAATTTGCAAAACATTTCAAAAAATCAATAAAAATGTCAAAATCAGAAAATTACATTAAAAATTATTTTTTGCATTGTAAATAACTTTTGTATTTTTCATATTGGTATTAATGATTGACAAGTCTTAGTAAAATATGAAAATTGGACCATGGTAAGATGTTAAACGTACTTAATCACAAGAACCTTATATGAAATGGATTTTATATACTTTAGGTCTGTGAGACTTAATTCTTTGAGATCACAAGACTTAGTTTAATGTCATCTTGACTGCCAAAGTTGAGTATTTTGAAACACATACACGACTCTTGTCCATAATGACCTAGCTTGCACACTTATACCTTACACTTCGCTCACCTTTATTCAAGTGGTAGAGGGCTGGATTTGCCGATGTGAGACACAAGCAATGGAAACACCAGAAGTTACACATTTGTGGCCATTGTATCCCAACCTGATCTTCCATGAGGTCTAAAGACATAAGTTATGGGTTGCAATAAATCTTTTAATAGAGTGATAGTCTACTAGCTTAGGAGAAAAATTTCCTATGTAAATGTTGTATATAGTACTAAAAAATGGAAAATCGAAAACTTTAAAAAAGTGCACAAGCCTAAATGAAAACAAAATGCGTATTGGAGTATGTATATATTTATATAATACAAAAAGAAATCTTGAAATTTAAAGTCATATCTATGTAAGCCAGCAGTCGGATGACTTAGCTACAAAGGTCAAGCATTCTATGATAGGTAGCTAGACTGGCTTCCATCCCTTCTTGTCTCCACCTCCTTTTCTTGAGCTATTGTTACTTGAGCATAGAAGGGAATGCCCCGCTTCTCGAGGAAAGAGTTGTTGGATTGGGGAATTAGGGTCACCATGTTGGAGAAGACTGACTTTTGTTGCATATCACACACTTTGTGCAAGATAGATTCATAGTCATAAATGCTTGACTATGAGCTGACTTATTCTGACTTGGGTATTGAGGATACTTGAGAAGATTTTTGTGGTTCTTAGAGGTTGTTGTATTTGGTTCGACCAAACTTAATCTCCAAAGGTTTGATTGAGCTCCAAAATTGATTTTATGAAAATAATTTTGAGAATAAAAATCAATCAATGTTCTTTTTTTCTTTTCTTTATTTTTATTTTTATAACTTATAGTCATACATGATTGTTAGGGACTAGTGAATGCAAGTATCATGTGGTGGTGAATCTCCATTTCATCACATTTATTCTATCATTTTGTCCTTAAAACCCTAGCCAAATGCATATCAATAGCACTAATTCGTACAAAATAACATTCATTATTTATTCTATTTATTAAGTATAAATTATTGTATTTAATGCCAAAACTATAGAACAAAGGAAAGAAAAGAAAAGGAATAAAATACCAGAGATATTTATGACCCTAAACCCAAAGACCAAGTCAAGAATTGACTTGGTCGACAAGGAATAAAGTAGGGGGAGATAGGGGCAAAAACCAGAATAAATACCCTATTGAATAATTATTTACATATTCATTTTTTACCTATATTATTCTTTCCTATTTATACACCAAATAAAGAAACTTTGGACATGAAGGTTATAAATAAACTACATAAAAAATCCAAAATATATTTTGGACAAATATAATATACAATGTACATTTTACAATCAAATAAAAAGCCAAAACCCAAACTTAAATAAATTCATTTTATTTTTTTTATGATCTTTAATATTTTATATTTTTATAATTTTATAAAAAATATTTGAAATGCATGTACATATTTAAAATAAAATAAGTTCATTAAAATGAACGGAAGATAAATAAGTATTATATCATGTATAAATGAATTATATATATTAGCAATAGTATATAGATATAAGTGGAATTTATTCCTTCATTCTTTTACGATTTCATATTTTATCTACATCTTTAATTATTACTTATGTTGCATTAAAAATAGAAATATAAAATAAAAGTAGTAAATCATAAATAAATAAATTATATTGTAAAATACATAGATGAAGGTATTATATTCATACAAATATAATTAATACCTCTATTTATTTAAGTGATATTATATAATAAAAATAAAATAAAAAACATATTTATGTATATTGAAATATTTTATTTATATACAAATTAAGTGCATAAAAGAATAAAATTTAAAACACAAAAATAAAATAAAACATTGAATACATAAATAAATATACCTATGTTTATACTTGTACAACGTAGCTCGTAATAAATGACTTCAAAAAATTGAATAAAAATATAAATAAAATATGACTCAAATAATAAAAAAATATTTTATATCCAGAATCTATTAATTCTATTATTATATATTATTTATTTTATAGTATATTTTAAATTATCTTTTTCCTTGGTCCATGTGGACTAACTATTAGACTACCTTTGTTGACTCGAGTCCACTATCTCCCCCCACGCTTTTGTTATGTCAGAAGATTCCAATCCCCCATTTTCTCCCTATTTTCTTGCCTACACCTTGTCCCCTCACCATAGATTTGCTCCATTCCTCTTATCATCGATCCTCTGTGATTCCCGCCGACCCTTTTTCCATCATCATCACTTCCACCTCCTTATAACATCCTCCAATAAATATCATCCTTTACTAATGTGTATAACCTCCACCATTGATATTTTTTTTATTCCAGGGTTCCTTTTCTAATCCCTAAGGCCATCATCCCTTGGTCAAGAGGGTCGTATGGTGATAGAAGGCGTACTCCTGATGTCTGAATCGACGGAAGGAGGAGGAGAGGTGCAACTCAAGGCGTGTATCTAGCCACCTCTGCTCCCCAGTATTTTTTAAGGTACGAGTTGCTCATTTCACCCAGTTCTTTTTAGTTTTATTTTTTTGTCTTTTTTATGCTTTAATTATCTATTTTAGCTTATATTTTAGGATTTTGATTCGCCAATGTTCCACCATCTACCTTTATGCTCCGAACACCCCTAACCACTTCATCAACTCACCTACATGTTTCTCCTCTTTCGTAACTTGTAGATATGTATGGGTATGTAGCTAAAAGTTAACTTCCATCTCTTGAATCATTGCACCAACCTTGTCCTAGCTCCTGTAATCACTTTTATTGCTCTGAGATGGGCTACAACTAGCTTATTAGATCAAAACAACCAGAATGAGCGATGGATGAATGTCTCCAATAGAGCATGGATGGAAGTGAGAAAAATTCCCAGATCTGAATCGGATCGGGTTGATTAGAGATGGTTGAAGGTGAATAAGAATTGGGTGGATGTGTTGGGTGTGTCAAATATCAGGATCAATTAGCATAGAGATATGATCGAGCAGATAGAAGCTTGAATGGAGGATGATCTGATTTAAACTACCAACTAAAATTAAATATAAAATAAGAACAAAAATGAAAACAATTACTCTATCATTAACACAAGGATGATAATAATGGATGGTGCCCTTGATTCTGTGCACCTGGCAAAGAAGTCGGACTGCCCCAGTGAAGATCGACGAGTGATGAATCTCTCTCCCATGACCTTCCAACACTTTTCCAATTGTAGATGAAAGCCATTTCACTACTCTCTCTCCTCGATCAGCCTCAAGTGTAAAAGTTGGGTGAAAACGGATCTGAAGCGGTGGTGAACTGGAGAGGGGTATATATAGTGGATGGAGCTGGAGAATTTCACTCATAATGATCATACGAACCAATGCACTATGAGTGAAATTTTTATTCATGCGGATGAGAGATTTACTCTGGTGAGAAGTTTGCGACAGAAATTGGATTGAATGGAGAAATAGATTGACTAGGAAAAATGAAGAAAGATGGCTAGTCATTAAGTTCTCGTGGGACATGAAGGGCAAAGGAGTTCACCAATGTCAACAAACTAGAGTCCACCCAATGGGGTGCTTCTCCACTAAAAGACAAAAATTCTAAACAACAAAATAGAGGAATAATGGAAAATAACTTCAAATAAATAACAAATTGAATTTAATTTAAATAACTCCACAAATAAACATTTTAGTAATTAAATAAATTTAATTTAAGTGATTTCTAATAATAAAAAAAAATTAAATAATATTTTTAAAATAAAAATAACCCTTTATTAATAGATATACATACCTATGTACAACACATGGATTTTTAATTAATTATTTGTACTAAATTCTATTTTTTTATTGAAATAATTTATTAGTATAAATAAATAAATAGGATTATTTACAATACATGTAAGTGGTGCATATACAATATTTTATTTTTGGTATTTTTATTTTGTAATTTTTATTTGCATCTTATATTGATCGAATATAATATTTACAAATATTTAAAGTACAAGATTTGTATAAATATATAACTAAAAAAATAAACAAACAATGAAAGTCACATTGTGTATAATACATGCAAATATACACTATATTCCAAAAGGCCACTTTTCATATATTAACTTCGATTTTAATGAAACCACTTTAATTTTAATGCTTATTTATTTTAGAATACAATAAAAATGAGTTTGATTTATTTTGATTTGGGGAAGATATTGATCTGACAAGCTGAGATTGGTGGATTTTTTCAAAGTGTTCTTATTTTCACTATGTTCAAAGGTTCTCATTGCAATTATATTAGTATTTTACAATTTATTTTTATTTACAAGTTCCAAGAAGGAAACATTTTTATTTGTTGTTATTTTTGTCATAAATAAAATAGACTCAACATTATGTATAAAATAGTGATAGATGTACATGATTGATATGTAAGTGAAGAAAAGTTATATTTCTTGATTTTTGGAATGTAGTGCTTATATCCCCCTACTTTATTACTCATCAATAAGATCAATTCATAACCTTTTCTCGGGGTTAGAGTCAGCATGTATTTATTTCATATATACAATATTTAATTTTCCTTTATTTATTTATTTTGTTTACATTAAGAACATTGATACATATAAAATATATAGAAAAGAATAGAGATTGATAAAAAAATTTATTTATTGATATTTACAGATGTTGAATTAGTGATTTTAAGAAAAAAATTTAATAAAGATGATGAAATGCAGATTCATCAATTGATCTTCAAAATACATGCTCCACACATATATGGAGTTAGCATGTTGTTAACTAAACCAATAGTCAATAACGAACTAGAATTTTACATTATGTGTAATCCAATATCTCCTCAATTATATGATGAACAATATTGGGTTCACTACACGTATGGCCTGTCTCTTTTGAGAAACGAAGAATTCCATTCAAGTGAATTTAATTCCGAAATCTTGACAATGCATAAGCATCTCTAAAAAAAACAACATGGCGATAGAGTTCTTCATAACGACATAATTCTATGGATGTCAACATATGACTTGTACGTATCTTGTTTAAATTGTTAATTAATCATTTGAATCATATTCTCATGATTTATCAAACATGGTAACTATTAAGAAAATATTATCAATTATTACTTAGATTTAATATAATTAAAAACTACTACAAATAATTAAGCTAACTAATGAGTCGCTAAATCGGCCCTTTAAGAAAGTGTTTTTATCACTTCAATATGTCGTAGCAATCGGGCCAATTCGGGCTCATCAAAAAAGATCATCTCATTTAAACATGTATATGATAGATCAAAATGAGATGATCATAATTATTTTTTTTACTTGGTAAGATACCAAGGTCAAACTCAGGGACACGAGCCTCTCTCGTATTAGTCGGATTTCTATTTATTTAACTAAGTGTTGAGTTAGAGCACCTATAGGTCAAATTATGCAAGACACTACAACAATGCATTAAAAATAAACATGCATTTTTTATCAATTTTTATCATGCGAATAAATGCAGAGAAATGCAGTGCAAATATGACCAAAATGATAATTACTTAAGCCATAAGATATACAAGTCAAACAAATCAGATCATGAAGCAATTCTCATTTATATAACGGAATGGCATGAGAATCAAGGAAATTAGGACACTTAGCTAATGAAATAATGCACTACTGATCATAGTATCAGATCTAAAATTAAAGCATGCCATAATAGAGAGAGCAAGGAGAGCTTCAAAACGAAACTAAAATCATCTCAATCGGATAAACGTAGCTCAAGATATGCATAAGAGAAGCCAGGGGCATAAGTGAAATAAAACATAAAAAAACTACAAATAGATCCTGGGAGGGACTAAAATGTAAATAAGTAAAAGCACGGGAACTTCCCTGTAAAATTCCCACTGTTCACGCACGTTGCACGTGATCCAGGGACCTATCTGCAAATTGAAGAAGAAGGTGGGGGCTCCCTGCAATTTGCCCAGAAGGCACGTGCTGTGCACGTGCTATCTCTAGGCTCGGATCGATCTTAGGCTCGGGGAAGGCTCGGCTGCTTCGGCTAGGCTTGGACGTAGGCTCGGGCTCGCTGCAGGCTCGGATGTGGTTCAGAGTAGACTCGGAAGATCCAAGCCTATGGCTCGGACACTCAGGCTCGGAGAAGGCTATAGCGTCGCCACGTGGTTCATTGTGAACCACCCGATCCTGATGATCGGATGGCTACTGTGCGCTCAGGTGACATGACGTGGCCTGTTGGAGGCCGTTGGATTGAGATGATCCAAGGGCTGCTGAAGTCGATGACGCGGCTTCGTCTGGACCGTTGAATGGTCGCTAAGGGAGGACCATCCGACGGTCCCTGTGTTCTCTCCTCCACCGAAGGCTGGCGGCGGGTTCAGAGCTCCGGCGAAGGAGCTCTTCCTCTGCCGCTCCATACTAGGCATGGTGAAGCTCGCCCGAAGCTCCTGAAGGGTTGTTGATGAAGCTGGGATCTCGGGCAAGCTGCGAGGATAGGTGGTGTAGATCCTCTTCAGTCCAGTAGCAGAGACGTCCTTCGCGAAGACTCTCCGGCGAAGGGTCCGATCATTGAAGCTCTCGAAGACCTGCACTGTTAGTCGATAGCCGAAGCTTAAGGGTGTGTGAGTGAGCGAAGTGGGAGCTCATAGGGGATGAAGAACATGGGGAGCTCGAAGCTCCTCCGCCGTGAATGGCAGAGGAGATGGGTCGGAGATGGCTGAGAATCTGGAGGAAGGAGAAGGTGATCGGAATAAGGCGCGTCAAAGGGGACTGCGTGGCGGAGCTCAGGAGGTGTGTAATGGAAGGTGAAATCGGTCGAACAGCCTAATTTAGTTAATGAAAAATAAAAAAAAATGCAGAGGAGGAAGAAGGGACTCACCTGGTCATTTGGGCGGAACGGGGCCTGGGCTGGGCATCTGGAATGATGCCCGGGTCTTCGCTGAACACCTTTAGCCACCTGGTGCAGCTCGAGTGGTCGCATAGCACCGCAACTCCGCCGTGTGTGGCGGAGGGTCTCACCGGGGAGATGGGTCGTTATAGCTCGATCCATCCACCTCCTCTTGTCACAAGGAGGTGGAGGAGAGCTGGGCCTACTCCCTCATAAAGGCGGACCGCTTGAATCGAAGTGGGGGGCGATGTATTTAAAGGAGAAGCCGGCGGTGCAGGTGGTGTAGGTCGTGGTTTTAGAGGCGATTATGGGATGACTGAGAGGTGTTCGTGGGACATGGAGTGATGCGCGGGGTAGAGGGAAGATGGGGGAAGACCGAGATGCGGTTGGCGAGGTGCGAGGTTGACTGGAGTGGCGGAGAAAAAGGGAAGGGTGGACGAGTTGCGCGAGGTGGATCGTAGGAGAGAGAAGAAGGCTGGAGGTTGACGACGACGCTTCGTCGTTGGATCTGGAGATCCAACGGTGGAGAATTGGGCGTGGAGCGACGGTTGAGATTAGATCGGGGGGCGAAGCGATCGAAGGGCTGCGGAGCGGCCACGTGGCAGGCTGTGCGAAGGGCGCTGATGGAGGGTGGTGATGGGATGCTGGAGTTGATCGAGCGGCTAGGAACAGAGGGCGGATTGAGCGGCTCAGATCAGAAGATCCATGCCATGATCAAGCAGACCATAATGCGCCACGTGGCATGCTCAGCTTGAGGCGTGAACGAGCGGTTTAGATGGGAGATGGGTGAAGATCAGACGGCTGAGGACAATGGGTATGCGTGGAGATGACTTAGCCGTTGGATCAAGAGATGATCCAACGGTCCTAGTCAAGGGCGGATAGGACAAGGGGAGCTGGGCCATGTGGCGCCCCCAGAATGGGCCACGTGGCCCAATCACATTATTGCGAACTTGATTTTGATTTTTGAAGGTTGAAATGGCCGAATTTGAGAAAACTCAAAACATGAAAGTTGTAGATATTGAGGAGATCTATAAGTTTCATGTTGACCAAAACTGGAGATGATATCAAACAAAGACCCGAAATATTTTTGAGGGTATTTTTAAGACTAAAAATACCGCGAATTATCATTTTGACATTTTTTGTGGTTTTTAATTTATTTAGGACTCTGTTAATTACAGGACATTAACTGGGTTTTATTGACACAATTTTAAGCAAGGGGGTTAATAATGGGAAATTATGATGATGAAATCGAGTTTCATCACCCCCCCTATACTTAAACTATGCTCGTCCTCGAGCATCAAAAAGAATGAATAAGTTGGATTAACCCCCTTGTGCATGTGAGTACAGGATCCAAACTGCTCAAATCTGCTCATTTTTAGAGGTCCAAAATTCTAGATTCAACCCAGCCTTAATCAAGAGGTACCCAATTCCTCTAATTGTCTAGACTCTCTCTGTTGTACATATAATCTAAAGGATATGACGTTTAATGTTGACTGCAATTCTGAGAGTAGAGTCAAATCTTCACCCAAAGTCTTGGTCCAAGAAATTCTCCTAAGGACCCAATCCTCAACACTAGGGAATAAATCAAATCCTGCATTCAGTCTACGTCTCTTTAGTTGTCAGACTTAGAAAATGTAGATGGCAGGCCAGTAATGGAGAGTATGGGATTGTGTCATTTCTTCTCTTCCTCTCATTTGAACAAGGATTCTCTCTAGTGCCTTTTACGCAACACATTTTTTTGGTGTTGATCAGTGCGTCCGTCAAGAGAAGTTGGAGCCGTCTGCACTTGTTTTCCTGGGAGTATACCGGGGTGTGTCTCTTTTGAGTACCTATCGTACCTTCGACACCCAGACTTGTAGCATTTACGATGCAGAGCCCTTTTTTTGGTGCAAGCCCGACTCCTGGTCCTAATAGCGGTGGTCCAAGTGGACACTTTGAAAAGTTTGGGAGCGCTCGCCTTTGGTGGAAGCTCTTTGATATTTGACTTTGTGGAATGAGAGCTTTTCTTTGAATTTCATTGACTTGTATAATTTTTGGCTAGCTCCACTGCTTTTACCAAGAGTTGGCGCACACTGATCAACATTTTTTATTTATATTTCACACCCAGGCACTTAGGTCAATATCAAGAGATTAGTATAAGAACCAAGTTCTTATACTGGCTAAATTGCTGACACTCAGGTTTCCTGAAGCCTTCAAAGATTTTATCCCATCCTCGAGCATCATTATATCAAATCCAGACTCGAATCCCTCATCCTAATCCCTCAGGTGAAAAGTCAACTCATCTCAATCAAAACCGCAGTCGTGCATGTAATGTGCTGATCATATTCTTTTTGTCTGAGACTAAGCATGGAATATAGCATGCAAATCTAGAGACCTAGGGGAATGTGGATGATTAAGTCTAAGACCCTGATGGCTAAGGCTGGTTAGCCGCAAATCTCAAAGACCTCATAAATCAAGCTTCCTTGAACATTTCAGATCCTGGGTGAAAGTGTAAGTGTAGAGGTTTAATCCAACTCCTTCATTCAAAAAACACATTTTTTTCTCTTTTTTTGAATTTTGCTCATATGGGTTTTAGTTTAAAGTTAAAACACATGTTAGACTCAACTTTCCTTGATAAAAAGACTTTCAAAACCATGTCACACAAATAAAAGATTTACAAAACATTTTTCAAAAAGATTTTTCAAAACAAGAGAAACTCATTTTTCAAATCGTTTTCGAAAATAGTGTAACATAGTATAGAAAAGCCGTGAAATTATTTGAGTTCTCTTAGTCCAAAGAATTTTACTTTAGCCAAAAAGTTTTAAATTTTTCAAATTTTTCAGATTATAGCTAAAGTAAGTAAATTGTATATACGGTATACCCCCCTATCCTTAAACTTTGCTATGTCCTCATAGCACTAGATGATACAAGTCTATAGGTTCATTTAAGTATAGAGAAATATACAGGAGCTAAGAGGGGCTCCCCCTATACTTAGGTTAGAAATAACCTAAGTATAAAGGCCAGGAAAGATGAATAGAGAAAATCACAGGGACTCGGGTCCCCCTGTACCTAGGCTGAGATTAGCCTAAGTATAAAGATGGAATTTGATGTTGGGAGGGGTCCCAAGGGGAACGAAGAAGAGGAATGGATTTACAAGTGAGCGGGTTTGAATCTTCGGAGATGAAATGGAGGAACTACAGTTTTGGGGTGTGTATCGCAACAAACATGGCTCAATCAAGCAAGCAAAACCTTAGTTTCACCAACTCACACATGAAACCAACCAAGGTTGGTTTATTATCTTGTCGGTTTTATTGGTGATAAAACATTAGATTTTTACGCAAAGAAAAGATGTGAAGTGAAAATCATTGCGTAAGCGAGGGTATTGCTCTCCCAAAACCGAATTTTACTCCATTTTTGGTTGACTTGCAATTAACAGCCCCAAATTTTATTTTAAGTTATCACTGAATTAAGGTTAGCCCAAAATCAAGCAATCATCGTCTATCGTTCATTCCCATTTTCCATTAACCTAGGTTATCGAGCTAGGAAAAAGAAACCGAGAAAAACATGTATTCGATAAAAACCGCGATCTAAGCTAAGCGATAAAACATGCAGTGATTTGACAAAACACGTGAAAACTTGGGCTATTTTGAAAATCGAAATCAAGATGTATGCAAGTCAACAAAAGCCGCACCTAATCATGCATCTATTAGCGGTGAATAATTTTCATTAATTTTAGCTAAATGAAGCAAGATTATGTGCGTCTAAATTTAAAGTGTGTCCTAACCTACAAACAAGCACGTAAAAGAAGAAGAATGAAAACCGCTCAAAGAGCCGCGTGCCTGGTCCTACGTCGACACTCAAGTGGGGACGATCCCCACACAACCACGATCGTTCGATTACAACCGCGAGCCTTCGATCGAAGAACGCTGTAAAAGATGAATTATTACATGCAAAAATAAAATGCGAGACACATTTTTTTTCTTTCTTCCTTATTTTCTCCAGGTATGTTTTGTGGCTCCTCCCAACGGGAAGCGTCCTGCTCCTCGCCTCTTAGATCCATCAAGGGCCCTGCCACAAAAACAATTGTTAGAGATCAAAATAAGAAAGAAAATTTTTGAATGCAAAAATGGATGAACAAATTGACCTATAAAATAAACACGAAATTAAATAAAAAATCCCAAATAATAAAAGAAATGAGTCGTGTCCCCAGCAACGGCGCCATTTGATGAGTCGCTAAATCGACCCTTTAAGAAAGTGTTTTTATCACTTCAATATGTCGTAGCAGTCGGGAAAATTCAGGATCATCAAAAAAGATCATCTCATTTAAACATGTATATGATAGATCAAAATGAGATGATCATAATTATTATTTTTTACTTGGTAAGATACCAAGGTCGAACTCAGGGACACGAGCCTCTCTCGTATTAATCGGATTTCTATTTATTTAACTAAGTGTTGAGTTAGAGCACCTATAGGTCAAATTATGCAAGACACTACAACAATGCATTAAAAATAAACATGCTTTTTTTATCAATTTTTATCATGCGAATAAATGCAGAGAAATGCAGTGCAAATATGACCAAAATGATCATTACTTAAGCCATAAGATATACGAGTCAAACAAAATCAGATCATGAAGCAATTCTCATTTATATAACGGAATGGCATGAGAATCAAGGAAATTAGGACACTTAGCTAATGAAATAATGCACTACTGATCATAGTATCAGATCTAAAATTAAAGCATGCCATAATAAAGAGAGCAAGGAGAGTTTCAAAACGAAACTGAAATCATCTCAATCGGATAAACGTAGCTCAAGATATGCATAAGAGAAGCCAGGGGCATAAGTGCAATAAAACATAAAAAAATAACTACAAATAGATCCTGAGAGGGACTAAAATGTAAATAAGTAAAAGCACGGGACCTTCCCTGTAAAATTCCCATTGTTCACGCACGCTGCACGTGATCCAAGGACCTATCTACAAATTGAAGAAGAAGGCGGGGGCTTCCTGCAATTTGCCCAGAAGGCACGTGCTGTGCACGTGCTATCTCCAGGCTCGGATCGATCTTAGGCTCGGGGGAGGCTCGACTGCTTCGGCTAGGCTTGGATGTAGGCTCGGGCTCGCTACAGGCTCGGATGTGGTTCGGAGTAGACTCAGAAGTTCCAAGCCTATGGCTCGGACACTCAGGCTCGGAGAAGGCTATAGCGTCGCCACGTGGTTCATTGTGAACTACCCGATCCTGATGATCGGATGGCTACTGTGCGCTCAGGTGACATGACGTGGCCTGTTGGAGGCCGTTGGATCGAGATGATCCAAGGGCGGCTGAAGTCGACGACGCGGCTTCGTCTGGACCGTTGGATGGTCGCTGAGGGAGGACCATCCGACGGTCCCTGTGCTGTCTCCTCCACCGAAGGCAGGCGGCGGGTTCAGAGCTCCGGCGAAGGAGCTCTTCCTCCGCCGCTCCATACTAGGCATGGTGAAGCTCGCCCGAAGCTTCTGAAGGGTTGTCGATGAAGCTGGGAGCTCGGGAAAGCTGCGAGGATAGGTGTCGGAGATCCTCTTCGGTCCAGTAGCAGAGGCGGCCTTCGCGAAGACCTCTCCGGCGAAGGGTCCGGTCATTGAAGCTCTCGAAGACCTGCACTGTTAGTCGATAGCCGAAGCCTAAGGGTGCGTGAGTGAGCGAAGTGGGAGCTCATAGGGGATGAAGAACATGGGGAGCTCGAAGCTCCTCCGCTATGAATGGCGGAGGAGATGGGTCAGAGATGGCTGAGAATCTGGAGGAAGGAGAAGGTGATGGGAATAAGGCGCGTGAAAGGGGACTGCGTGCGGAGCTCAGGAGGTGTGTAATGGAAGGTGAAATCGGTCGAACAACTTAATTTAATTAATGAAAAATCAAAAAAATGCAGAGGAGGAAGAAGGGACTCACCTGGTCATTTGGGCGGAACAAGGCCTGGGCTGGGCATCTGGAACGATGCCCGGGTCTTCGCTGAACACCTTTAGCCACCTGGTGTAGCTCGAGCGGTCGCATAGCGCCGCAACTCCGCCGTGTGTGGCGGAGGGTCTTACCGGGGAGATTGGTCATTATAGCTCGATCCATCCACCTCCTCCTGTCACAAGGAGGTGGAGGAGAGCTGGGCCTACTCCCTCATAAAGGCGGACCGCTTGAATCGAAGTGGGGGGCGATGTATTTAAAGGAGAAGCCGGCGGTGCAGGTGGTGTAGGTCGTGGTTTTAGAGGCGATTATGGGACGACTGAGAGGTGTTCGTGGGACATGGAGTGATGCGCGGGGTAGAGGGAAGATGGGGGAAGACCGAGATGCGGTTGGCGAGGTGCGAGGTTGACTGGAGTGGCAGAGAAAAAGGGAAGGTTGGACGGGTTGTGCGAGGTAGATCGTGGGAGAGAGAAGAAGTCTGGAGGTTGACGATGATGCTCCGTCATTGGATCTGGAGATCCAACGGTGGAGAATTGGGCGTGGAGCGACGGTTGAGATTAGATCAGGGGGCGGAGCGATAGAAGGGCTGCGGAGCAGCCACGTGGTAGGCTGTGGGAAGGGTGCTGATGGAGGGTGGTGATGGGATGCTGGAGTTGATCGAGCGGCTAGGAACAGAGGGCGGATTGAGCGGCTCAGATCAGAAGATCCATGCCATGATCAAGCGGACCATAATGCGCCACGTGGCACGCTCAGCTTGAGGCGCGAACGAGCGGTTTATATGGGAGATGGGTGAAGATCAAACGGCTGAGGACAATGGGCGTGCGTGGAGAAGACTTAGCCGTTGGATCAAGAGATGATCCAACGGTCCTGGTCAAGGGCAGATAGGACAAGGGGAGCCGGGCCACGTGGCGCCCCCATAATGGGCCACGTGGACCAATGAGATTATTGCGAACTTGATTTTGATTTTTGAAGGTTGAAATGGCCGAATTTGAGAAAACTCAAAACATGGAAGTTGTATATCTTGATGAGATCTAAAAGTTTCATGTTGACCAAAACTGGAGATGACATCAAACAAAGACCCGGAATATTTTTGAAGGTATTTTTAAGACTATACCGTGAGTTATCATTTTGCCATTTTTTGTGGTTTTTAATTTATTTAGGACTCTGTTAATTACAGGACATTAACTGGGTTTTATTGACACAATTTTAAGCAAGGGAGTTAATAATGGGAAATTATGATGATGAAATCGAGTTTCATCACTAACCAATAAATCAATTTTTGCAATACTTAATCTTCTTTGTTTTTAGAAGACTACAATATCACCTAATCATATTAAGTACTTATCAAAATCTCCTCACAATATGAAAGGATGTAATTATAATCAATCTAATTTGTCAATTCACTACTTCTAATCACTTTGCAATCAATCAAGTGTGTAAATTAACCAATGAAATATGAAACAAAGAAATACTCCATGTTATTATGTACATCCAATCATACAAGCAACGATTTTAGATTCGAAATTTGCAAATCGTAACCATCACGCTACAAGTTGGAAGGCAACATATAACATGGAATTAAGATATGTTGCGACCCAAATTATGTCCTAACTACTAAGTCCAATTCATGATGTGGATATGTCATATATATTCCAATTTACGTTGAGTCCCAAAATAAGAGAAGCACATCATTGTAACAATAGATCCCTATTCCATGTATGCACATGAAGAAATCTAGTTTTTCAAGGCTTCATGATCAGAATCACGTGAATTTTTTCGCACTGATTTGAAACTTGATTAATGTCTTGTTAATCAATATTTTATATTATCACATGACTCAAAATTAAATGGGAAAAAATATATTATGTATATCCATGATCTTTAAATATATATCTCATAAACATGTTCTAGAAAGGGCAAAATAATAGCAACGTCATAAGTTACTTAATCATTACAAATATCAAAACAATAATAAAATAATGTAAATGATGATCATGAAAACATGGCTTATTGTTCATCTGACTTTGGTAAAATCCAAATATTTTAAAATATGGAATTGAGACCAGTTGAAGGAAGTTTAAATTTTCACATTACGTAGATGTGAAAAACAACAAACAATTTTCAATTATAGTGAGTTCATCACAAGAACTCAGATTTCAACATATCAAAAACTTTATGCATAACTAAACTATGATATCAAAGAAGTGATTTATAAATAAGGCTTCACATATTCTCATAAATATTAGAAACAAATCAGGGTTAACTCTTGAAATGTGAGTTTTTATAAGAAGTGAACTTCCAAATTGAGTATGATTTGAAGAGTATCCCATCACTTGTGTGGTGATGAATTATGTAGCCTCCTTCTAATTTCAAAATCAACTTCTTCTTGAAGTTGTCAAAGTGAGGATGATGTCAAGACAATGTTAAGCTCCTAACTTCATCGCACAAAAGTCGATCCCTCCTTCGCATAATAGAAACATGAAGAAGAAATTGTATTAACGAAGGCATATGACAATGTATAGAAGAAGAAGGTAACTCTGTTGATGTGTAGGGTTTGGTAGGAGAAGAGGGTGGATGTGTATAAGAGAGTTTTAAACTATAAATACTCTTCTCAACTCTCAAGGCAATGGAATTTGGTGGAATGAATCATGGTCTCAAGAGAGAGGCTAGACCATGTTTTTATATTTTAGGGGGGCATCTCTAGGAGTCCTACTTCTATTAAGGACATCAACCCTAGTGAGATCTTGGATAATGATGAAGAATCCATGATTCATTAACACTTATATCGTATTTTGTCTTAAAACATTAACAAATATATGTAAATATTCATTAATTCCTATCTTTTATGAAAATGTTGTTTATAAATAAGAATGTATTTTTTATGCATTAAAACCATGTAAATAAATAAATCAACAGAAGAAAAGAAAAGAAAAGAAGGAAAACTATAAATATGTATATTTTGTACAAAATGACTAATTACATATAAATATATATGTTAGATAGATTTATATCACCTTACCCTTGATACCAATTCAACATGGATTGGTCGACAAATAATAAAGTAGGGGGAGAAAAGAAAGAAAATATAAAAAATCATTAAAAGTGGACATAGACCATTAACATTTATTTATTCATTATTCATCAAAATTGAACTAATTTTCATTATATCATTTGTACATATTTTTCACCAAACTATTCTCCTATATGTTTATAAAAATGGATATAAGCATATAAAAATCATAAAAAACCAATATATATGACAACATATCTTGTTTACAAATTATCAAATTCCCAACTTCTGAACCTCGTAAGTTCTTCATACGAACTCCAATTTCACTCTTCTTACCTTTAAAGTTCATAAATAATATTCTATAATTAATGAAGTGATTTCTCTAAAATAAAAGTCTGTTTATAAAAAGTCTATTTTTGGACCTAAGGATAACAGAGTTTCTAGCATATTTATTTTATTATGTACATTTACGTTATAGAACATTAGATTTTATAATTTTAAATTATTTTTGTGATATTGTAGTTTATCAATAAAAAATTATGAAATCAAATCTTTTAAATAAATATTTTAAATAAAAAAAAATTTGAAAAATTAAATAGATGAAATTGAACCATGGACTATATACATGTATTTATTAATATATAAGGTATTTTATTAAAATCCAAACAAATCATACAAGTGCTATTTATTATTATATGAATTAATAAAATATAAAAATTATAACTTATTTATTGAATTTAATACATATTATATTTATAATGAATACAATGCATATGTATTAATATTGTATACATTTCTCCAAAACCATATATTATTTATAAAAATAAATTATGTCATAATTTTGGTAATTTAATTTTTTTATTTTTATTCTTATTTCAAAAAATGTCATTTATTACTTAATACATAATTAATAATGTATTTAACTTATGGTCCAATGTGGTGTTGACACGTGTCAGCATCACATCCCATCTTCTCAAGAACCCGAGTTTGTTTGTTGTTCTGATAGATCCACCTCACCTATTTTTCCACACTTCATTTGTCATCCTAAATCACATTTGATCCCTCCATTCTACTCTCCTAACACACCTAATACACACTACCCATCATATCATCTCCAAACCATTCGCAATCTTCATTATTTAATGCGATGAACATCGCCATAAAGAAGCTAACTCTCTAAACTTCTGCGGAACACTCATGTTCTAGTAACCAAATGACTGACTAGCCACCTTTTCCATAGTGTTTTGGACACCACCGTAAGTAAAAGTGCCCGGTAACTGCCTCGAATGGAAGGAGGATCATCGGAGGTGACGTTCCAAGGCCTTTTTCTGGTTTTAGTTGTAACCACCTTTTCACCATTCCAACATCAGGATTTAATTATTAAAAATATAATCATGTATTTCATGATAGCTTAATTTTATTCATGAACCCAAAATAAAATATAATTCAATTTACATATAATTTAGAATGTGAATCATAATTGCAAATTTTCATTAGTATAATATATGAATCGGATCAATATTAATATTAATATTAATAAAATGATGTGAATCATATTCACAAGTCCTAATCCAATTAGGAATTGTGAATAGTTGTCGCATATACTTGGAGATAATGTCCGGGAGATATCGTTATCCACATATGGTGACTTCAAATTTGGATAACTAGTCAATATTAGTCTTTATACCACTTTTGGAACAATTGTATCACTAACTAATATTCATCTTGAGCTGATACTATTCATAGTCTTTGGGAGCTCCATGAAGCACATTAAAATCTCCTTGAGCTCAGTATTTTTTTTTTTAGAAACCACATGTCATGGGAATCATATCCATATCATTTCATCTTGATCACTAACAAGTATTAGGGTTACTCTCTTGTAGTGTGGTCACAATCGTCATGTCTCTAAACAAAGAGAACTCATATCTCAAGTCTGATATTATGAAGACAACATTTGCGAATGGGTGAATGAAATGCATGGTCCCTACAATCCTTGGTGACGATTCAAGCCGAGAACCTCCTAATTTAATCACATGAAATCCATCATATTACCCACAAGAATGAAGTGCCGTAAAACAGATAAATCCACAAGTAGTCGATCTGGAAGTACAATGACAGTGCATTGATCAAAATGCTCTCCATAAACCCTATAAACCACTTAAATTTTATGTGGACAACCTATGGATGTGTATAGAGAGGGAGAGATAAAGATTTTATGATTCCATTGCAATCCATTCAATTAAAGTGGTCTAGGGTTAGCCTTTTTATAACAAATTTGTTGACCACGGATCTCAATCCGCGTGCACAAATAATCAATAGTGTAGATTAACTAGTGGTTTCAAGTCAATGGCCAAGAATTCTGTTGCAACAGTCAACAATAGTAATTAATGAATTTAAAGAATAAATCATATTTAATACTTTTTAATAAATTTAATTATCAATAAATCAATGTCATATGGAATAATAATAATGAGGAGAGCCTACTTGTTAGGGTGGACAACCACCATGAAGTCATTATCCATGTGGATGTCCACATCATATGTGGAATGAAGCTCTGTTCTTTCCTTATGATTGAGATTATAAAATCTCATCATATATTCCACATGCTAGAAAAAACTTTTGTTGCTTGAATTTTTGTAAAAATAAGTACAACCTATCTTGTGACAATTCCAATCATGCCATTGATAATTATGAATAGTTTTCATCCATCCTATATTAATAGTAAATCACGTTTACATTTAATTGTACAGTGTTAATAAAATTCACATTTAATTGAATAATGTTATTCCAATTCACATTAACTTGTAAAATGTAAATCATAATTACAATTAAATTTCTCTTAAGATTTTGTGATTCATATCAATATTACTTATGATTATTATGGATAGTGAAATCCATATTTATCATATTCATGATAATTAAATCCAATTTAATTATCTAAAAATCTATATATAAATCCAAATAATGTGAAAAATATCCACAATTTTAATCATATACCATTAATTTTTCGATGCTCATATATTGTCAACAACACAATTACTCTTGAATTATTTAAAGAACAATGTGCCCTCTCTATGGATACTTGAAAATGAAGACAGTTGGACTGTATATTCATTTTATAGTGACTTGGATATTGAGATCCAATCTCATTTCCAGATCTAGAAGACTGCTCAATGATTTTTTATTAATACAACAAGATTATGTAATCTTATCATTGCATCTAAATGATATTCATGTCAAAGTTTGATAAAGACATGATTCATCATTCAAATTAGCAGAAAATAGAGACTCTCTCTAGAAATTAGGTTCATTTGTATGTTTACACCATAAAATTAACTTTGATGCACTTGTAAATTATTTTCATAAATTAGCATTCATTCCTACATTCATAATCATCTCCACATATTTGCCTAATTTCACACACTTCTATTTATTTAAAGCTAACTCCAATTGGCATGAAACTGACTTCACGTGTACATATCACTAACCTTAATCGATGAAAAGTCATAAAAAATATTAATCTGTACATATTAGAAATAAACCCAAACTGTAATTTTAGGACAAAGAGTAGTAATGTTGATATCACTCTCATAGATTGTTCAATTTCATTGTACTCACTTTTGAATTGATATGCATTCAATTATGTACCAAATCAAGGCCAAACTGAAATGCATCAGAGTTTATTTGTGAAAATTAGATTTTGGGACCTAACTATGCATTGCACATTTTACAGATTTTGATCTATTATTTCATGTACATTTTTAACTCTTTTGACAATTATCTTTTTCATTTATTTATTTCATTTAATATTCTAACTAAAATACATAAAAATCAAAAGCCAAAAAGTTCAAAAATATTTACACTCCATTATCCCCTTTGTCGTTAGGATTTATCATCCTACGCCTCTAACATCTCATCTCCTCCTGCATTATCTTCTCCGGAGACCATCAAATCCTAACCCTGAATCCAACTAACCTAATCTCCAAAACTAAATCTAATCATGCAACAAATAATGATCAAATAATTATCCCCTCGTGGTTGCTAACCCCATCATCTTTTGTCTCTTCGCCCTACTTAAACCCATCAACAACTCCAATAAATAATTATCTGCCATATCCACCAAAATTTGAAGAGAGAGAGTTCCAAGGGAAGGTGGTGACAACACCTCCCTTCTCCAATGAACATTTCAACCCAAGGCACGATCCTTGACCTACTTAGGTTGAGCTCGTCATCCTTCAGGTAGTAGTAAGCTTCGAGACCTCCTCCCCCGGGCCTCCAAAGTAAAGATGGAGGAAGGTGCTCCAAGCATCCTCTACTTCTAGGTGACTCCTCTTCCATATCTACCACTTTGAAGCATCTCCTCCATCCCTAATCTTAATCACCAACCATTTTGGTCTTCAGACCAAATCCACCATCAATGAAGCATACCCCATAATCCTCCCTATCCACTTCGATTCTACCACCCCACAACCTTCCATCACTGACGGCTCTACCTATCCACCAATGTGTAGGGGGGGTACACCATCTAGCTTCCTTATTCTCAGAACAAGCTAGCGTCTCTGATGTCAAGTGTCAAAGAATTCCAGTCCTAATCAGGTTACTCCATTACCGACATGCATTACACTTTTGTTCTAGAATACCTTCAATCACAACCGTTGGTGCTCACTTTATTCCCAGCCATTGGTCGCATATTCAAGAGCATCAAATAACTACCAAATTCTCTATATGAGCCTCATTCCATGATGAATCCAAAGCTACAAGTGATCGACACATGGAAGTTTGGATCTATCCCCCCTTCCCCTCGATCTAGACGTGCATCACGCGGTGTAGCTAAGTTAAATTACAGGAATGCCATAGAAGTTTTAGTAAATTACAAAGGGTCGCTGAAAGGGTATATTTGTGATCATTTTATTTAATTTATTTACATTTATGCCCTAGAACACTATTTGATCACATCTTGAGCAATTGTAGTCAGGTTCTCACGTTCTTGGTGTTGTCTAGATCCTCTTTGCATTGTATATCAAATAGAAAACTAAAGTTTTATTTTCATAATTTTTGAATTATCTAATTATTTAACAAAATTGATAATATGGGCCCATTTATTTATTGTGGTTATTGTATCTTGCTCTTTTATATCTAAAAATCGGGGTGAGGGGGTTTCTGAGTGGATTTGCTGATTCGGTGAGATATTTATTTTCTATTCTTGAAGGAGGAGGCGTCAATGACTTGACTCGATCGGATTAGCTTTTATCTGCATTTATCTTTGCATTAGCAATGCATCCTATTAATACATCCTCTAAAACTCCTATAATCATCACATTTATATATTTATTGCTCCACGTAAAATATCCTAAATTTCTTTCATTAAAATTATTTTAGAAAATCCAAGCATCATATTTCTTTTAGTAATTAAATACATTTTTTAAAAATAAAAAAAAAACTGAAAAATACAAAAGCATCGAAATATTACTTTCTTTGAAAAGATGGTTTTATTAATTATTTAACAGTTAATTTTAAACCCTCACATTATCTCCATGAGTTTGACCTTGGGATTTTCCCAAGTAAAATAAATAAATTGACCACACTGAGATTTGATTCTCCATCACTTCTTTGTGTAGTCATTTTTGACAGTCCTAGAACGGTGTCACTACATTAAGAATAAATTATAAGAGTGATTAGGATGTCAGTTGTTTGACCCTTGATTTTCTTGCATTTAATTGTGTAAAAAAAGTTTATTTAATTGTATTTTTTGTTTCTTTCATTTGTATATATATTTTTGTGAGTATATCTCTACTATTTAATTTCTTATATTTCATGCGAGGTACCTATGGGCATGAAGCAGCTTTCTTGAAGGTCGAAGAAACTCAAAGCAAATAGAGCAGAGCAATTTTGTGGACCGAGCCTATTTACGAGGCATCAGAAATTCCCATTTTGTTTATAGTGAGTTCTTTATTCATTCATTTTTGTGATTAATTTGTAATTATTGTTTATTTCCAACAGACTTCATTTGAAGACTCGCGCTTGTATGCAGACTGGACACATAGCCAATAAGGCCCCTACTTGTGTGGTGATTGATGAAGTCCTAGGATTGCACCACGCATATTAGAGCTACTAGGTTTTTTTGTGCTTATAGAACTAGGTCCACACTCACTTTAATTAGATGCACTAGATCAGATTTCTCTTAGCCAGATTAATTTGTCATATCACTCACTAATAGAAATTCCTTTCCTAGACGTGGTTTCCCATGCATGCATTAGAAATATCTGATTAGAGAAACTTAAAATATGTTTTACATCCTACATGAAGATTGCAAGGAAGCACTGTAAGTATTTCCGACTTTGCATTCATAATTGGGTTTCCTGCTACACAGCTTTTTCGATTCTCCCTCAATTTTCCCCCGTATAGGAATTAAAGGAAATTGGGATCTCCATGTACGCTTGTCTCGATATTCATGTAAATTCAAGAGATAACCAAGTCAAAATAAGATGACAACTAAAGATTATTGACTAATTATAACTAGATAAAAATTTATTGTCATTGATTGTGGGAGAACAACCTCATCCTTTTGCATATGTAAATACCTCCAAACTTTGAGTTGGTGAAGATGAAGCCATAAGGTTAGACCCCAAAACCCTGGACATGTTCCCTAAGTCTCCATATCCTACTCTTGTAGAAGTGGGAGCTGCAAGCGCTCTCCTCCCACCATTGTTGACATTTCCGGTGTACCCGTCTACTATCTCCTTTAGGGTTGTGATATAAGCCGATAGCCCGAGTAGAACACTCCTTTTATTGAGGGGTAGAAGAATCACACATGGGTGTCACAGAGACATGCCTGTGTGTAACAGATTCATAGATTGTTTTATCACCAATTTAAAACTAAAAACATAATCATTCGGACCTTTGCGGCCTTCATTGTATTAAGTTGGTGAATTTTGGGGTTTCCACTACGTATTGAATTCATAATGACTCCACCCTAAACATCCTCCTAAAGTGCGTGTATGACCAACTCGAACTTGGATCATTCAAGAAGATTAGAGTGATAATTCAATTTCCAGATGGATCCATCATAAGATCAGGAGGAATAGTTTCTATCTTGATGAACTTCCATAGTATCAAACATTGAGTGGACTTGATTGCCATGGACATTGAGCACCAAGGAGAGTTGTTTGAGTCTCCCATTTTTTTGGGAAAGTTATTCTTAGACTCTGCTAGAGAGACTATCCATTGTGAGACTTGGGAAATAAAATTCTTGAACCATAACTAAAATGATCAAACTCTTGATGACACACCCATCATTGTGACATCCAAACAAGAAACTGAAAGTTGTGACAAAGAGGAGACCACAAAATCAACTACTTCACAAGGACAAACATCTCCATAGACCCATACACAACTCAAGGAGAAACAATTGAGGATCCGATTGTCAAGGCTACCAATGTCGCTACTGAGGTGAATAATCTTGACCTAAACAAATCCATGTCACCAAATCCAGACACAAACACGTATACTGACATTACAGGAGATATACGATATAAATGTGATTTTTTCTTTGAAGAACATATAGCCAACATCTCACAAACTTAGTTAAGAAGAGCCACATCCTTCAGTGTGGTTGCAAGTAGAGGAAAGAAGCATTGTTGTCCTTCTCCTGTCCTTGATTCATGTTTTAGCAAAGCAAATAAGTACATAACTATAGATAATGATTATTCAGAGGATTCTTCCCTGAAGTATTGTACATGGACCGATGTAATCATATATGAGCATACATATACATCATCATGAGACTATTCATTATCTGAGGTCGAGTTGGTTGACCATGAGTAAATAATCGCACCGAAAAATTATATGGAGTGCCTCCACTGAAAACTATTACTCTTCAGATGATGACTCTGATGATGTTTGATAATCTTCTTTGTCATAATCTTCATACCCATATTCCCTCCCACAACATGCATGCAAGAATGTTTGCCGAAAACCTCCTTGAACTATAGTACATTCTCTCGTAATTCCAATAGTACTTATTCTATACTTAGCCCAAATCATAACTATGTGGGTGGACTTATGCCTTCCCTGTTTATATCCACATTCTCTCCTCTTGCCCTTAACTACCTCATCTTTGTTCACCTTTATAAAGGTTGACCAAGAGCCAAAGTATATAGGGGTGACCAATGGATACCTCTCTTCTTTTTCTTTTCCTTCCTTATGTACTTACCATACTCTAAGTATAGGGGGCAATTCACATTTACGTACATACTTTGCATTGCATTGTACTATATGGTATTATCCTTTCTATATGTAAAACTAAGTGGTGTACGGGACAAATTTTATAAAACCTGTGAAAATGTGTAAAATTTGTACAACACTTATAAATATGTATAATATGTATATAGATATAAAAAAATAAAAAATCATAAAATTAAAAAAAGTGTGTACACTTATTCATCTTTTCATGCTATTGCATTGTTAAAAAGCCTTTGGGCTCTCTGAACCGTCTTGTGAACATAAGCCAAGAGTTGTCTTGGCTTGGCCTTAATCCACTTATTTTTTAGAAGAACATCACTGAGTATTAGGATTTTATAAGATTCAGGTCATGGACTTAATTCTCCAAGTTCTGCATGACAATGTTCAGACTTCAACTCTTAGTCTCAAACATGGTCACCCCATTTTGAGTACAACACTTGAATAGGGAACTATTATGTACATTAGCACTATGCACTTAGATCAACTCAAAGGAGGTGCTGGAGGACTATGTAAGTCTCTTTTCTTGTAGTGGGGATTTCTACAGCTGAAGTACATGTTGAAATAGAGCTTTGGATGAGGAATGTACTGCTCGTACAATTTTTTCTAAGACCTAAAACATAGGTGGAAAAAATATTTTATATGTGTCGGGGCACGAAAATATCAATTTAGAGCAACCAAAAATTCACAATAAAAGAAACCAACCACAAATACATAAATTAACCACAATGATCCAAGCTTCATATAGCATGCACATCTTGTTGGAGACTTGGTTAGACTGATCAATCTACACAGGAGATGTTAATACACCATTTACACTCTAGTTCTTTTCTCATTCTTCTAAAAACTTCTTCCTCCATATTTGTTGTGAACTAACCATACCTAAACTTAGAAGTAAATACTTGAATCCTTGAGGATAAGTTACTAGATTAGACATTTGCGCGATAGTCCGGTATTTCGATTGGCAAGTGATAACAGCCTTCACACGAATGAGACAATTGTTCAATGTTCATGGGGTATGTTTTGAGAGGATGATGATCTAAGACTTCTGAGCTTAACCTGAAACAATGATGTGTAGAACTTGGAGTTTGTTGATTTTGAAACACTAATTCTCAAAATCGTTCCACTTAACTTATAATCTAAAGGTCAATTCGAGATCAATATTGACCATTTGTTCATGATCTTTGTATGGAACCTAATCTCATTTCACTTTTCATTTTTAGTTGTTGATAGAGAGTTTTGGCAAGAGGTATCTAACGTTTTATCTAGGAGGAGCCTGCGATGTCTGACAAGTTAGATCCAGATATCACTATATTAGCCCTCTCTAGGCCCTCAACACGTCACCAAACAATCAACAACAATCAACCAATAATATATGATAATGCTATGGAAATGTGTGAGTTAAATTCTATTTTCATTTAAAATCTACAAAATATTTATATAGTATATAAGTGTAGAGTATCGGGCCATAGAGAGCAATGGGGATTAATTATTGAATATTAATAAAAAATAGATAACAATTGTTTGTTTACTTTTTAAAATCTTTTTTTTATTTTGTGATTTATTTATTTTTTTTAATTTATACAGATTTTGAATGTTTTTATATTTTATTAGAATTAAAAAATATTATTTTTAAGATATAATAAGTTTTTATATGTATATATATCTATATACTAATAAATTAGTGATAAATAGAATTATATAAATGGAAAAGGGAAGTTATAACAAGGGTGCACCCAACTAGCTACACCTGGCCATTTTTTTCTGTTTTTGAATTTTTTTAAGGAATGTTATGGAGATTTAATTAGTTTATTAAGTGGAATATGTGACTCAAATTTCATGCAAAGTAGACATTCCTAACATGCCCATCTAGATAGGGTAAATTTCGGCAATTCCGAGACCGTAAAAATGTGATGTAAGTAAGTATAGATGGAAGTATGAATTAAGTAGAATTTGATGTAAGACCATGGTTATATATGTTGATTTAAATCTCCCTAGGTTTCATCTTAAAAAAATAGTTGGGTGCAGCTAGTTGTCTACACTCTGTGGTGCTTCTTCCCTAGTCCCATATATAATATATAATAATTATATAGTAAAAATATAGAAAATATCGATAAAAACGTTCCTTTTATTTTATATGGTTTTAAATATAATTATAGGTATTTGTAATTAGTAATAATAATTATAATAAGTATATAATTAATAGGGATTTCTATTTATAAATATAGGTATATGCTTAAAATTTATAAATAAGATGTTTTGTCTTTTTGTTATTTTTCTTATAATTTTTCCAATTTTTTTGGTATTTTTAATTTATTTAGAATGTCTAAACAATGATTTATAATAATAGTCGGGATTATTTCTAGTTTTAAAAATAGACAAATATTTCAAAATAGTCGAAACTATTTTTAATATATATTATATAACTTATAAAAAAATAGAAAAAAATATTTATCATTTTTTATAAATTTTTTTCTGATCGATATACAGTGTTTAGAGTTTCATTTTTCAGCATTTTACTTTTACATTTTTTATGATTTTAGTCTGGAGTTAGTTTGTATAGTAATATATAATATAACAAAATTTGTAATTTTTCAATAGTGGTTTTATATTTTTGTATTTTACAAACATGTAATAAATATCTTCTATAAAATTTTTAATAAACAGAAAAATGCATCAAATGCTGAAAAAATATTTCATGACAAGCATAATATTAAGCATTTACATTGATTTTTCCAGAATTTTACAAGTGTGTGGGCTACTTAAATAAAATAGAAATGCTACAAAATAAATTAAGATCTAGCTGAGGTATCTTTGTAATAAAAATTAAGTACATGGGTTGTCACGCAAAATACCCCAATGTTTTACCGGTATATTGAAAATCAATATACTAAAGATAAAAAAAGAAGTTGGGAGTACTTCTTTGCGAATTACCCCACCTCATGTGACCCGTCATGTGAGGTGACCTGACATGAACACAAATGCAATTTTCAAAAAGTTTAGGAGTCCTATGCAATTTTCACACGAGTTTTTAAACTAAACTAAGTATTTATAATACCAAATAAATAATAGAAATTTGTGTGAGGGGTTACTTATCTATTTACCTCTCAAAAAGATGATCAAAGGGCAGAGTGTCTTCCACATGGCACGATCGACAATAGAGGAGGATGACCCTTCACCTCTTGAATGGATTGTCCATATTAGATCTGGGTTGTTTTCATCATTGAACAGCATTGTAGGTTGTAGCAAGGGAAGAAGATGGTACTCCTTGAACTTCAATCTTTGATTCCTCCATCCTCCATCTACCAAACTCCACGCCTATAGGTGATTCACCTTCTTGTGAGGTCGTCACATTAGAAGGAGTGGTCAAGCAATTTGTCCCCCATCAAAAGGGGATTAGCGCTTCAAGATTCCTGAAGCTCCGTTATCTGCTTCAACTCTTACTTCAGATAGATGTGGGGTGCTTGCTCTTGCACAAAAATAAATAAGACAATGAGCGGATCATCGAAGACCCTCTCTTTAAGATGGATATACAAGGGAGAGATGAGAAGAAAGAGCTACGGTGATAGGCGATGGAGGGAGCTCATTGGACCTCAATTCTAGTAAAATTGAGGGTGAATACGAGGAAAGGTGGAGTAGGTGATGGGGAAGGAAAATAGAATGAATGCGTGTCAGATCACAATCAGAGGACGGTGGAATTAGAGGTGGATCTTAAGCCTCTATCTTATGAAAATCCTAAAAATTTTCTAATGATTAAAAAGTGACATTAAATGCTAATTTGATTTGCAAGAATGAAAAACATAATAAAACCTACATCTACTAGAACCTGACAGGAATGCCAAGGAGAAGGATGGTCGTTAGAGATGGCTCGACTAACCTGGTTCACCTCCTACGCCACCTTATCCTTCCTGAGATGGTCTATAGCAACTTGATATAACACAAAGGCTCTACAGAGTGTTCCTAATTGGGTTATGGTAGTGGGAGAGGGATCAAAAAGTGAAAGGAGGTGAAGATCTTTATTTATAGACATGGAAGAGGGTGAGCTTCAGGAAAACATGTTAGGAAGCAGGGGATGGTTAGAGCTACAATGCTAGTGAGACAGAGGGTGGCATAGTGCGTAATTTTTATGAAGGAATCGAGCTTCGAGTAGCCCATCATGGCCAAAAAATGCAGAAGGTCAGTAAGTCACAGGTTCAGATAGGAAACAACTAATGGGCGTAAAGTTAACCATGTCAGTCATCAAAAGAAGTGTCATGGTTGTTCCACATAGACCAACCAAAAATAGGGATTTACTAATCCTCGATTAAATTAATATAAAAAATTATTTTATTGTATTACTTTTCGCTAAAATATGATAATTATTTTTATTTTGTGAAGGATTTTATTTTGATTTTTATTTATTTTTACAAATTAATTTTTTTTGTGTTAATAATTACGTGTATATACAGAGGTAACTACATTAGTATTTGGTATACTTATTTTCGTTTTGCATTATATATTTTATTATTTTATTTACATAATTTATATATTTATAACTTTTTAATTATTTTTTTCAAGGTTTTAAATTTGTTTTTCTGATTTTCTTTATTCACTTAAATAGTTATGTACATGTATTATATAGGTATATTTTACCTATATGTTTTTATACATTATTAAATTTAATGTATTTTTTAATGTATTTATTCAATTTTTATTATTTACATGTATTTTGAATTCTATTTACAAGTTCATAAAAATAATAGAAAGGTGAAAATGTAAAGAATGAATATATTGAATATTATATACATATATACAATACAATAAGGAACCAAAAGCCAAGTTTTGCATCTCAACTTCAAATTAAATGAAACTACATTCATTAAATAGATAATTTAATTTTATGAAAAATAATGGTGAGTTTGTTAATTTTGAGTCTATATGGAGAAGATACATGTCTTGGAAGTTTTCTTCACGGCTTTTTGTTTTGTGTGCCCCAAGTGCACTGTGTATTATTTTCAATGAAATAAATTTTGCATTTTCCGTGTATTTTTATGTACAAATGTCATTTTTAGGGTTTTTTATTTGAGTGATAAAAAATAAGCAAATCAAATAGGTCCCAAAATGTGATTATTGATAAATAAAAATTTGGTTTTTCTTATTCTTTCTTCCCTATCTCCCCCTACTTTATTACTTGTCGATCAAGTCATCATGATGGCCGGGTCTAGGGTCTAGGGTCACTCAGTGTATTTAACTCTTCATTATTTTTCTTTTCTTTCTTTATTATTTTATTTTGAGATCATGTATTTATATAGTGTATACATATCAATTATTGAATGTTTTTTTGTACAAGTTGATGCTATATACATGCATTGTCTAGGATTTAAAGCTGAAATTAAAGAAAAAAGGTGAAGAAATGGAGATTCATCAACCCATGTACTTTCCTTTATTACTGCCTAACAAACACTTATGCCAATAAGTGCAGAATAAAGAAAGAAGAAAATAAAAAGAAAGAACTTGGAATAATTTTATAATATTAAACTTGTCTTATTAAAATATAATATTGGAGCCTAGGTAAGACCTTTGCATTCGTGATGTTTGCGGAACCGCATCAAGGTTACGAAGTGTAGCACAACATCCCTTAGGTTCCATTATCCTCCATCTAGTTCAATTAAAAAACATCCTTTCAGTCACATACTTTAGCAACCTTGAAATGATAAGTATTGTGTGTGTCAATTTGCTATCCCTTCTCAAACAAAATGTTGAACTATGGAGTTTGCTCCTCTTGTAACTCATCCTCAGTGAGACGGATATTTCCTTCTAAGGTTAGGTGCATACTAGTTTCACACCAGAAAAAGGGGGAAAAGCTAGAAGAATGGGAAAAGAAGTTGGAATGGACTAGTGTAGTGTCATTCCCTTGTGATGCTGGGCCAACATAATCAAATCTTCACCAAGAAGAAGGATTTTTCTAGATTCTAAATATTTTGAAGTTTTTAGCGTGCACATATTTTGGGGTATTTTTCATTGTATTGCATCGCTCTACAATCTTGTTTTACCCCAACAAATATATAATCTTTTGGTCTGACTTTGTTAAGGGGTCATGGAAAAAGTTATATTAGTAGATGATTCCTCGTCTAAAGCATTTTTCTAATCCATTCTCCAGTCATTCGATGTCCTTCCGACTAGAAGAAGTAGGTTGAAGTACCAATTTCAACAGTCCCTAATAATGTTTCATGAGCCACCCTTGATGAAGTGGCCATGTATCATCCCATCTTAGACTCCAAGATCCTTCAACAATCCATTTAGGAAGGTATAGACTTTAAAGCATGACTCGTACGAAGTACCAATTTCGACAGTCCCCAAGATAGGTTCCTGAGCCACCCTTGACAGAGCTTGTATTTTTCTTTGCATTTTTATGTACAATATTCATGTTGAGGATTTACTAATGCGATGAGTAAAAATAAAAAATTAAAGTAGGTCCCAAAATAAAATTATTGATAAATAATGTGTTTTGTCAAAGTTTCTCTACCTGTCTCCCCCTACTTTATTCCTTGTCGACCAAATCTTCTTGATGATTAAGTCTCATGTCACTCAGTGTCTTTGACGCTTCATTCTTTTTCTTTTCTTCTATTGTTTTTATTAAATTCGTATATTATGAAGTGTGTATAGATCAATTATTTAGTGTTATTTTGTACAAATTAATGTAATATACATAAATTTGGCTAGAGATTTAAGGCCAAAATGAAAGAATAAAAGGAGTTGAAATGGGGATTTGTCAGTTGCTTAGGGACGGGCAAGGTTTAGGTAAAAGGATTGATGAATATGTGATTCGTCACTCTAATTAATTGAAAATAGAGCATCATCCTGTGAAATTCGATTCATTCATTCATTAATATCGTAAAATTAATTGCCATACACTTGTATAAATAAACATGCATTTCTACATTCACAATCATCTATACATATTAACATAATTTCACATATTTTTAATTAATTCATGCTAAATCCAATTGACATGAAACTAATGTCATTATGTACATATCACTAACCTTAATAAATGAAAAAAAATCTTAAAATACTAACTTGCATATATCTAAAATAAACCCAAAGACTAATTTAAGGGAAAAATCTACAAACGTTGATAGCTCTCTCATACAATGTTCAATTTCACTATACTCACTTTTGAATTATTACACATTCAATTATAACCAAATTCAAAAGAATCGGATTTCATTTGTGAAAATTGGGTCTTGGGACAAAATTGTGCATTGCATATTTTTTACTGGTTTTAACCTATTATTCCATAACTCCTTTTTACTATTTTATTTTTCATTTCTCTTTTTCATTCTTGATTATCAAAAGTCAAAAATATTAAAAAAATAAAGAAAAAGATATACTCTTACATGATTTGACTAGCCTAATGAACACATACATATCTCACATTTTCTAATTTTTCCTAACTCATAAAAATCCAATATAATTGCATTCAAGTCCATTGCATTATGTTACATTATATTTGATTGTTGCATACAATTAACCATCTACAAATAATCTAATAAAAATTTCAAAACTAAAAACTGATATTTTATAATCATGAAATATCACCAAAAATGCATATCTTTCATTCTACATTCACTTACATCTATGTCCTTCATAAACATGGTATATTGCATTTAGATGAACATTTTTTACGTTAGATATTTTTGCATTTGATCACTTACTATGCTTAATTTTCTTTCATTTTAAGTGTTGGTCAATGGTCAATCACCCACATGGCTCCTTCTAATTTGTCCACCTCAACACTCAATCACTAGTCAATGAGCCCTAATATCTGATCCACACTTCTGGTCATGTAGCACCAATCATCTGGTTCTTTAGATAAATTTGATACAATGGCCATATTTAATCCTGCATAACCCCTTTCCCTCATGGTTATGTCATGTGACCTAACATGTCTGCCCCATCTAAAGGGCCAAGCACGTGACTTCATCCCAATCATAGGATCGTGAAGATCCAACGAATGCTTGAACTCCTTTCTCCTTAGCTCTCGTCTATGCCATGTTGACCGCAATACTACCACCTTATCCGATCTTGGCACTGCATTATCTCTATTTATCCATCTCCTGCCAGTAGCTCTCTCTACCTCCTTCTATTTCATTGACAACAAAACGAAACTCTAATCACCCTAATCATTATCGTAGATCTTCGTGGCCTAACAATCATCTGGAAACCTAGTTCCATTATCCCCTTCTTCATTAGGAACTTATCTAACTATGCCTCTAACCGCTCATATCTTTGAAAGCCATGTGAGCCTGAGGTGAACCAATTCTACAATAAATGTTACTTTAATCTTCGATATATCAATAAAACTTACTGGTTTATTTTATTCCCTTCCTGAGTTAAATGAATGAATTACCTATAAGGTCCCTTAGTAAAAATAGGGTTATGTACCATGAACATATTATTTATCATACAACATTTGATTCAATGGTTGACTCATAGAGGTTACTCTTTGCATGAATATATAAAGAGTTAGATTGAGGACTCATCAAGGACAGTTAAATGATTATTTATAGATGATATCCATCCAGAGAAGGAGATGGAAATCCTTCTCTAAAGCTTGATATCTAACTGACTTCTTGATGTAGGTCCTCTACATAGGAATAGAGATTCATAGGTGTCAGATAAGTTAGGTCAAAGAGTTGACATAATGTGATCGAAATATCCAAGACCTATGTCGTACATTATTGCCATATAGGCAAGCATCCTCTAATCAGAGACAAGTGTAATATTATATATTTGAGTACATACATTTGGCAAACAATTAAGTTATTCACTAAAATAAAACCTACTATTTTTGCACTATTCATAGATGGATATGGATAGAGGTCAAAAAAGTTGGTTGTAGCAAATGCTTAAAAGATCCAGTTATTAGACAAATTACATTAATATAGGAGAGAGAAAGAGAAAATTATTTGTTCTCTCCACAGTGTTCATGGGTCGAACTCAATGAGGAAAAAAGATGCGCTCAAATATTTACATTTAAAAAATATTTTTTGTGATTTTTTTATTTCTTTCTTATCTTCGACGAGAAAATCATTTTGATTGGTTTTTAGTTTTTATATTTTTTATTTGATTTTTATGTCTCAAATTTTATTTTACTTTCCAAAAGAATATTTTTTAACAATTGATCTACAATATAGTATATTGAGATGATAGTAAAAATGTAGTGATACTATATAGTTGACTAATTGAGAAACACTCGAGCAACGGCTCAAAGCAATCAAAAAGAAATCATAACGGACTGAATATTGAAGAATAAAAACTCATCAAAAATGTTATAAAACTCTTCGAAATTCAACTAAAAAATATATAAGAAGAATAATATGTTAGAATGATGTCCAATAGTCCACAAGAGTTTAGAATGTCTAAATGGCAATGTAAAAAAAATAATAAACATAATAAAGGTTTCATTCAATTAGGTCCCCGGTCGTGGACCTAATTATATGAAAAGTATGGAACCTTGGCAATTAGGTCTCCATGTGGGGACCTAGATGCAATGATGGAAAAGTGTAGAGGCACGATGACTTTTTGGAGCTCTTCTGGGGTAAACTTGAAGTTTTTACATGGGTTTGTGAATATACGACCATGATTAGATTGTTGCGGTTGATATTTTCCCTTAGATTAGGATGCATGTCTTTGAGCATCTTGTGTTCTTAAACATGTTTTTCGCCAATTCGTTGTTGGTAGTGACTAATTTCCTTCCTCTTAGACCTTAGGCAGGACTGGGAGATGATGGTGAGTCTCATGTACAGCCAAAAGTGCGTTCCTACGCCTTCGAGCTCACTTAAAATAAGGGTAGATGAAGATGGCGACAAAATCGAGCTCAAGAATGTTGCTCGACTGCTCAATGAGTTTAATCGGTAAAGACAATACTCCTGATGGTATGATTAATTCTCTAGATGGAATGATAGACTTATAAATGAAGATATTTTTCTTGATTCTAAAGTAATTGGCCAAAGGTGATGAATATTATAGGTCTGATATTTGTTCTAGAAAGGGATTATTTCATATGCAAAATTGGATCAATTTAATATGAAATTGAACGAGGATGAGGTGTGATTTAAGATGATGAGTAGGAAACTCTTAATGATGTGATTAAGAAACTAATAGAGTGACGTAGATCAATGAAATCAAAGGACGAAATGGGTAGGGTACATGGAATTGCGGGGTTTATGATGCTACTAGTTGATACTCAATGGGGTAGTTATTCGGAGCTCCACGTGCTTGATGGCAGCGATGCAAGGAAGCTAAGAACCTTAGAACCTTCCGATGTGCTTCATCCTTCCACATGGGTCAGTGACCTATCCCTGACAGGTTTAGAGGTGGGCAACGCAAGCTGGAGAAGTTGAAGTTCGACCACTGTACTCGTGGTTAGGGAAGAGTTAGGTAAAATTGTTGAAGTCGGGGGATTTATAGAGAAGATTGATTGGATATGATGTTGATCGGAGGGTAGGTGTGCACTAGGTTATTTATGTCTAAGATTTGGAGTGTTATGATTGGTGATTAAATGTAATGTGGAACGAGGGTAAATTGGCAAACTCGATTGGGCAGAACATCATCCCAAAAGAATATAGGGTGGAAGATGAATATGGTAAAGACACGTGTTAACACTAGAGTGGACAATCAATTAAATTCGTAATATATTAAATAATTAGTTTCTATATTTTTATTGGTAAATTTATAAGAAATGTAGCTAATTAATTTAAATAAATTATGGTACAAATTATTTGATAAATAATGATTATTTTATCAATTATAAATATAATCATAATATATAATATACATAATAAATAGGTTTTCTATTTTATTCGATAATGCAATAAATTATTCATTATTTTGAAAATTTATTAATTAATATAATAATTAATAAGAGTACAATGCATGTTCCTAGATTTTAATATATTAGTATATATGTATCAATATATAGTATATAGTTCAAATTCAACTATAATTTATGGTTTTTGAATTATATTAAATACTAAATAAAGGTTTTAAATTATGAATTTTCTTATAGTTAATTTACAAGATTAAAAAAGTAATTAAAAACAGTTAAAACTAATTTTACTGTAAAAAATATGTTCATAATAAAATAAATAGCCAAAAACCCAGTCGTTACTAGGTCCCAAAATCAATTTTTTTGCACGCATAATCTAATTTTATGGAAATCACCTTCACTAGTTAGATAATATTATTATATGAAATTTAAAGGTTCACAGAGTGTAATTTCAGTTCCTGTGAAGATGTTATGAAGTTTGAAAGTTGAGAAACTGACAACTTGAAAAGTTGGAATTCTTGCATATATAGGTTGGGATTTTTTTATGATTTTTATAATTTATATATATTTTTATTAAAAACATAAGAGATGAGTTTGTTGAAAAATATGTACAAATGAATTTATTAAAAATCGATAAAATTCTGGTAAATAATGAATACATAAAAAATAATGTGTGATGTGTATTGTTAATTAATTTTATTATTTTCTTCCTTGTCTCCTCCTACCTTATTGTTTGTTAACCTATCCTTACTAACTCGGTGTTGATGGTCGGATTATATAAATACATATTTTAGTTATATTTATATTTATTAGTAATATTGTACAATATATACATATTTACAATATGCCTTATTATTTTCTTTTTTATTTATTTATGTGTTTTTAATGTATAAAAATGTATTTTTATTCATGAATTTTGTTTTGATAATACATGGAAATTAATGGATATTTACATGCATTTGTTAAGGATTTAAGACAAAGTGCACGAGAAATGTTAATGAATCATGAATTCATCAACCCCCTATACCCAAACTTTGCTAGTCCGTTAGAAATCATTTATTTGAAATATAAGGAAAAACAAAGAGAGTAAGAGTGAATTTTATTTCCTAAGCCTAATAATGAGGAGAGACAAAGGACAAAGCTCGGTTGGGCCTAAAAGAAGCATTTGTTGGAGTCCTAACTAAGATTTGGATTTTAATCTCAACAGTCTTCAAGTTCCATAAATCCTTAACCAAGTTTATCTCAACAGCCAGCTCATATCCACTTATCCATCTTTCTAAGTCTAGAAACCTTTAATTCAATTTGTACTATTTGTTAATTGCATTAGATCTCTCTGCTTAAAGAAGTGAGGAAACCACCCATCCCAATAATACTCTCCCATTGATTCCTAATCCAATTATTCTTTCCTCTAGGAGGGGGTATTTCCTTCAATAATCAAAAAGAGAGAGAATGTAATAGAATGAAAAAAGAGCTAGAGTGTGTACAGTGTAGTCACATCTTCTTGCGATGGCCTTCTGATGGATTTAATTATCCACTAAAATCTGCTGGTTGTTTGGAATCTTTGACCATTGTGGACATATTTGTATTTGTTAGTCGGCTTCTTTTTTGTAGTATTTGTAATGCTGCTTGCACTACATCGGTTCTTTTGTGCCTCAACGGATATAACATATTTTCATTCTTTCCATTTTTTGGACTCTTAGACAACGGTGTCAGCAGATCCTTCCCTGATCCGAATCTTTATTTCAACCGACAACTCCCTTCTTTATATATTTACGCTACTAGACAAGGATGAAAATGTACCACTAAAATGAACTGCCCTTTGTTATCCCATGCAAGTCCAGCTAAGTTCAAGCTGCATGTGTCCAAATTTAGTTTAATGTTGGAAAGTTAAATGGATGACACCAGGGGTTCTACTTAAGCGATTTTAAGTGAAATTCATAGACATGGTCTCATGAAACCCAAAGATTTAGGTCAAAGACCTGGAGAGTCTAAATTCCAGTTCCTATCAAGGCTCCTTATAATGAAAGTCGATGGCCATAGTGAAGCTCCATCCTTTATATTATTCCTAATATTTAGTTTGAGAAATCAAACTTATTACTAAAAATGCTAATGCAAAGGCAACCATATTTTTTATGAAGTAAATTTTTCTGAATTTTACTCATTTTAATGGATTTTAAAGGATTTACAATTTTTACAGATTTTAAGACTTTGCATTTTTATGGATTTTTAATTTTTTATAAAAAAATATGTTTACATGAATTTTACAAAAAAATTAATAATATTTGATTTATGTAAGCAATTTATTTTACAAGCGTTATAAACAAGAGTTTTAAAGATTAAGTTATTTACACATATTTTAATTAATAGAATATTTAATAAGCATATTTAAAAAGAATAATACACTTATTAATTAAGAAATTTAAATAAGAATTTTACATATAGTTTACTTATATCTAAGGAATTTATAACTTATAAATAAATATAATTTGAATAAAATTACCCCTACCCGGGTGTTGCAACGTTTTACGAGGGTTTTTTAATTATTTGAATTATGAACAAGTTGTTGCAAACTAAACAAGCATCAACAAACAATTTTTTTTTGTTATCAAGCCAATGATTAAGAAAAAAAGAATAATATGACGAGGGAAATATTTTGTTATTTAATTAACATGTATAACGAAAAAGATCGAACTCAGGGTTTAACTTTCTTATGCAATTATTTTGTGCAAAATAAAACACACAAAATAACTCTACTCTAACTTTATTAGAATTTTGAAGCAATATTTGAATTGTAAGGATTTTTAAGATTCAGACAAAGAAAATGACAATGTTTTTTTATTTTTTAATAATTATAATTGATGCTAAAATGCAATGAAAATTTTATTCTAGAAGGACATACACCGGGAAAAGAAATATTTTATTAGAATTTTCAGAGAAATAAAAACATTTATTTTAATGAAAAGATCATGTAAATTGAAAATCTGATAGTAAAGGACGGAATTATAAATGACTAAAGTTTTTGCATAAAAAAATAACAGAAATAAATTGAGGTAAGAAAACTCAAATTACCCACGGGAGGGAGGCGTTGCGTGTGACTATTCTGGAACTGGGCTTCGTTGCAATATTCAAAACTTTTAGGGTTGTTATTATAAAATTTTATATTTTATTATGAAAGTCCCTAGGGATATGGTTTTGTCCTACGTTCTCCAACCAAAAAGGTGCAGGGGTGTCGTCTCCCCTTGGCTTCTCACTCAAGTAGGTGTTGGACGTCTCCTTAGCATGACAGCATGGGTGGAACTCCTGGTGGTGTGCTGACGTGTTGATGGATGACCTCAGGAAGGGATGCAGAAGGTGTACAGCTTTGTCCTGTGGTGGCTGGAGATGGGTCACACGTTGGATGCAGTTGGAAGAAGAGGATAGCCGCAACGACTCGTACGGGGGTGCGTGGTCCTGCCGCTAGTGGAGTCAGCGTGCGATCGGGCCAGTGAAGGGGGTTCACGGCGATTGATGGCAGTTGGAGGTAGGCCCTGGATGGCGAGTGCTGGAGGGCGAGTAGATCGGCGAACAGTTGGTTTCTCCCAAGAGGCGCATGTGCACACCGAAGGTGTTGGGGGCCTCGTGCGGGCGCATGAGTGACAACGGGGTTGGCCGATGGGATGAGCAGCGGTGGATGCAGTTGTGGACGGCTAGTGGACACCTCCTGTGGGCTGGAGGGTGGTGTCTACCTTTGTAGCAACCCTTTTTTTTCATTATTTTAAATTAGAAATGAAAAAAATAATATTTTCTAGAAAAAACTAGAACAGTAACAATTTTATATTTTTTAATTTTTTAATTTTTATTTCTTGCAAAACAAATGTTAGCGAAAAAAATTTATATGATTTTTTCATTTTTTTTTATTTTTATATTTTTTGAAATAAAAGAGGAACTAAGCACGATGTGAATGGGGATCTAACAAAATTGAAGAATCGAATCCAGTTCTTCAGCTACCGTGTGTGGTCGGAGTTGAGAGATCGTCAGGAACAGAACGTAATCGTGGAGAGATCAAAAGTGTGAGATGAAATCGAAATCAATGGCAGATCAAATCATTATGGATTCTAAGATCTAAAAAATGACAACTAAACAAAAATATGAAAAATGAAACTAAGATTAAACTAGATGAAAAATAAGAAAAAATGGATCTCACCGTAGGAGCGGAAACGATCGTAATCACCTTGACGAAGGCGAACTCGATGTCACCGAACGGCTCAGAGGCTATTCACCTTTCTACGATAAGATAACTCTTAGAGAATAGGCTCCTCTCACCAAAGATTGATCCAGAAGAAATGAGGGAGGAGGAGCCAATTAAATAGAAAATTAATTGAGTTTGAAGATTAATTTGAATTTAAAATTTGAAAAGAGATAAAGACAAGGGAATTTTGAATGGAGATAAAGAAGAAAATTGGTGTTAAAATTATTTGAATTTTTTAATTTTCATCACTTTTATAAATTGAATAATAAATGTTAATTTTGTTATTTTTTGTGGTGATTACTTAAGAGATTTAACTATATGCATATATTATATACATTATATATATAACGTTAATTAAGGAAATTAGTTTTTTTATTTTAAATCTTTTTTTATAGTTATTTTAAAAAAATGGTTACACATATTTACAATAAAAAATACAATAAATGGTAAAATTGCAAAAACCAACCTAGAAAACCAACTTTTGATCTGTAACTCCAAAAATTATGAAACCATAACCATTTTAAAGATAATTTAATTCAGAATACAATGAAATTGAGTCTGGTTCTATTTGAGTTCATGTGGAGTTGGAATTAATCTTTCAATTATCTCTTAATGGCTTTTTCCAAGTGTGTTTACTTTTATTTTGTACAAAATTTTATTTAGCAATTATTTTTATTATTTAGGGGACATTTTTATTGACAATGTTTGTTTTGAAAATTATGTAATTTGATGTCAATTTATGTCCAAATAAAATAGTGTAAGTATACATACATTTACAACAGAATTTTTGAATTTTTTGATTAAGGCTCCCATCTCCCCCTACTTTATTTCTAGTCGATCAGGTCAAGTCTTGATCTTTTCTCAAGGTTCGGGTCAACCTTTATCTATTACTTATATATAGTTTTTTTTTCTTTTCTTTATTTTTCCTTTCTTTCTTTATTTATTTATTTTAGGTTAAAATAATAATAAATGTATAATATTTAAACACATATGCAAGTTACTAAGAGTATGAAGTTAGTATTGTATACAGGTGTTTTATTAGGGATTTTAAGCTAAAACAAATTAATAAAGATGATGAAATACATATTCATTATCCCCCTATGCTTTAACTTTGCTAGTCCCTTGACTGACACTTATTCGAAAGAATAAGTGAATAAAAGAAAAAGAAAGGAAAATAAAAAAAATTAGGACAATATTGAGTATCAAACTTATCTTCATAAAATTGTAGTATGGAGCTCTTTTAGACCTTTGTATTATAAGTGTAGCGGAACCTTAATGGGAAATGGATTTAAAACCTAACAGTCTCTAAGTTCCAAAAGACTCCTATTCAGGTCACATCAACAATCAGGTTAGAACAAGTCTAGATGCACAAATTCTTATGATTGTCAATCTTTACTTATGCAGTGTAAGTGAACTATAGATACCCATCTCAAATGTAGCAAAGAAACAACTTCCCTCAACAAGGTAACTGTAGTTCCCGGTCTAGCAACTCTTTCCTCGAGGAGCGGGGATATTCCCTTCTAACCAGTGTAGCTACCTATCCTTGGATGCCTGACCAGTGTATCCAAGTCATCCGCTGCAAGCTTACAAAAATTTGAATTTGATGCTCTTATTATTTTTTTCTTTTTTATCCTTGTATATACACTCCGATAAGTATTTTATTGATCAGGCATGTCTACTTTTGGAGATTCTACATTTTTTCTTTCTTTTTTTTTGAAAATATATACAATGTGCAGCATGTACCTAAGGAGTTTTTCCTCTTGAGCTAGTAGACTATCCTTCTTTTGAAGCATTATTTCAACCCCAAAACATCCTGTCATTAGACCTCAACATCGTTGGACCAGGTTGAGATGCACCTCCGTCCCTAGAGGAAGATGAGAGGTTCTGCCTAAATGTACTACCCTCGTATGCTACACCAAGCCAAAAGATTCTTCCTCCTCACTACCTCCTCCGTGAAGAGCTATGTATAGAGTGCTTGTCCAAGATAAGCCACGGCCTGAAAGGATCATGTATATGTTGTTAATTATTCTACTTAGACTACTCAAGACGACATGTGAACATAGTCTTTTGGAATCAAAGAATTAAGTCACTAGGACTGGAAAAGTCTTAACTCCATTTCTTGTAAGGTTCCTCTGAAATTAAGCGTATTAAGGTCCAACTAAGATCCATTCTTCAATTTCATTCTAGATTTAGTTTAAATGTCAATACTACCCTGAAAAATGCACGTGCAAATGCAAGAAATATGTACAATGCAAACAAAAGAAGCAATTTTTTTGAAACAATTTTCCAATTTTGAACTTTTTATGGATTTTTTTGAAAAAATAATGTAGTACATGTGAAAAGATTACTTTTTTGGAACATTTTTAAAATTTTAAACTTTTTACGGATTTAAAAAAATACACATGTGAAAAGAAATATTTTTTAATTATGCAAATTTTTATAGACTTTAGGTTTTGTAATTTTTAGGGATTTTTTAAGGGAAAAAGGGTTAGTAAAATATATACAAGTTTATACAAGCAAAAATCTTTTTGTTTTATTTTTTATATTTTGTTTGTATATATTTTTTGTATTTTATTGTTTTTTGTTTTTTTTTTGTTTTTTGTTTTTGTTTTGTTTTTGTTTTTTTTATAAAAGGTGACCAAAATCTATATCTACACATTGATTTTATGAGTTTATATACATATCCCCAAAATAATCATATAAAAAGTACAAGTTATGTCTAAATTATATATACAATATATATGACACCACCCTATACTTAGCTCGAACCATGTCCTCATAGTGATCAGAGAGTGGCAAAGGAAGACATAACTCATGCTAAGTATAGAAAAGTGAAAAGACTACTATGCTACAACGACTCAAAGAAAAGATGAAAAGAATAGAAGTTGTGATCCCTCCTATACTTAGGATCAAGTAATCCTAAGTATATAAGACTGTACAAAAGGGAAAACCGATGAAGAGAATGTACGAACTCTACGAAAAATCACAAAAAATGATATGAACAACATCATTCCCCCTATACTTAGGGTAGAGTATCCCTAAGTATAAGAAACAACAAGAGTGATGAACACGACAAATATGAACAACACAAATCATTCTCCCCGTATACATAGGATAAAGCACATCTTAGGTGTAGCATTTATATACACGAAAAAGGGGTGAATGATAAAAAGGGAGAAGAAAGAATGAAACAAAAGGATATACACGAGGTATGGATGTACAAAGTTCAAGAAGATCAAAAAAGAACCTTCTTATGAGATATCTAAGGAATGGATCTGACAAGGTGTCGGTCAATATCGGGGTCATCATTTAACATAAACGATCATGATCGACGAGGAATGTATCCTCAGCGGTCTCAAAGTGTACCGGCAAGAACCAGTCAGTATAAGTAGTATGGTCATGTCCAGCCTGGGAAGCCTTGCAAATATCAAAGTAAAAAAGGCTCGAACTCGTTATCCAAAAAACCAAGATCAATCCCAGCCTGGCGAGGTCTCCTAGATCATCATCCTCACTAAAATGCCCAAATAGCTTTATAAAAGCAATCAAATCAAAATCGGCCTTATCAGTATCATCTAAATAAAGGTGAATAGGAACGGACTCATCAGTGAAAGTAGTCAAATCATGACCATCCTCTCTAGTCTCAGAGTCCGCCTTCCGCTCTAAGGTGTCTACTGTATAAATCATGCAGATGTCATCAATGCATCGCCATGTACTAGAAGGGGGAACTCCAAGGTCTATGCTTTCCAAGTGTTCCTCCTTGAAGAGGAATTCTTGGGTCTCAGTATCGTCCAACATACAAAAAAAACTTTGGTAGTATCATTATGGTCAAAGCCTTGGGGTTGGCTAACACGGGCACACTCTCATGGGATGCAGGTCTCTAGTCAGTAATTGGTGTAGTGATTAACACATCGCTCCCTACAATAGAATGAAAGCGAATCTCTCCTGATCCATAATCAATAACAACTCTCGCAACGGTAAGGAAAGGCCATCCCAAGATGATTGTAATGTGTTCCACAAGGGCGGAGGTCTCCATCGGTAATACGCAAAATCAGAAGTGAAGTTCATGCCCTGAATAATAATGACAACATTTTTTAAAATACCCTTCAACCTATTAATAGATCCCTCAACAAATTGAACTTTCATCCTGGTTTTCTAGAGAAACCCAAGATGAAGAGAATGTACCACAGAGAAGGGCAACATATTGATTGAAACACTGCTGTCAAGAGAGTGTTCTCACAAGAATAGTTAGATATGGAGCAACTCACAAGAGGTGTGGCAATGTTCCCTTTCTTAAAATGTGGACGGCGGGAGATAGAGTAGGCAGTGGCCATGGTCAGGATGTGATACTCAGATTTGCTCCTTCGCTTTCTCTTCTTATGTTGAGCAGCAGGTAAATCTGTCATAGCTTCGTGAAATGGGACTTTAATGATCTTGTGAATAGTGGCCACCACTTCGGGTTTAGTCAACATTTTTTGAATTTTTGGATATCCTTCATACTAGGGGGAGATCATAATCAGCATATACACGAGGATTGCCAAGAGTAGTCTGTACAGTGGCATCCTCGGTGTCAAGGTTGGGGCATGTGCTGAATGACTGTGGGAAAATGGTTTGGCATGGGTTCCCTCTCCTCACAAAAACGAATCATCAATTTGCCTCCTGGTTTTTTAGGGATTCTTGAATTTTTCTCATTTTTTGTATTTTGGGAGATTGCAAGATCTCATGATTGTACTCAAGTGAATCCATATCCTCAAATAGTGGAGCAACATTCTGGCTCGTATTGATTTTAAATAGATTGCTAATCCTCGAATTCATATGCTCCATCATCTGGTTTAGGGTTTCAAGTGTGGAAATCAAGAAAGGTGACTCCAAAATCCTAGGATCAGGTGAGTGGGATGAGGGTTGGTGAGAATCAAAGTCTGGCTCCTAAAATAATGGGTTAGGCAGATATTTTGCACAAAAATATGGAGGAAAGTCCTCCTATAAAAAGGAAGGTGGATCGGATGGAGGGTATGAGGGATCCGCGAAGATCGGATTAGAATAACTTCAGTCAACCATCTTTGAAACAAGAGAATATGATTGGGAGAGCACAAGGGTCTAGTCAAAAGTTGTGAAGAAAAAAAGGCGCAAATGCACAGAAGGATCTAGTATGCACACAAGCAATCAAACACAATACAAACCCACAATTCACCAACTCAAATCAATGTGAAGAGCATGAAAGCTCGGTCAATTATCTTATCAAATTTCAGAGTTTGGTGAGAATACAATAATTGTACAAACACTTTGGTTGGATTATGGGATTTGGGCACTAACCTTAGTATGTACGCATGCAACTTAAAATGGATACAATGAGGGGGTTACTCTCCTCAAAATAATGATTTTTCGTTATGCTTATTTTAGGGTCGATTTTTCTTTAACAGTCCCATTTTTTGGCAATTATAACTTGGTTTGAGTATTTTCAATGAATTTCCTATCGAGTGTCCAATTTCCTCTTTAACTTATGTGAGTGAAAACAAGTAAGGAGATCGGGAATGCTAATGCATGATTAAACACTATGATTAATGCATGGGTTAAGGGATGTGTACCTTGTCGCCAGCACTCTACATGCAAAATAATGCACGCAGAATTTAAATACAGAAAAGTAAACTAACCTTTATGCAAATGCAAGTGAACCGTCCTTACAATAGCTTCTATTAACTAGCAAGAATCAATTATATTTGACAAACTCCAATTACGCTCTATTATATAGGTACAGGAATTCTTGTTCAGGGTGTTTGGACCTAATTAATTACCTAACTCAAGAAAATTAATAAAATAATCAATAGGTAGCTCACGAAATCCACGTGAAACGAAGAAAATAAAGTGATGAAAACAAAATCAGTGAGGTCCCCCAAGTGCTCCGACACTTTGCGAAACAAACCCCACAACAATTGAATCTCCATTTATAAGAGTTCAACTACATGAAATAAATAAAATAAAGTCTAATTTTTTTGCTTGGTCTCCTTCAATTCTTCTTTTGAAGCAATATTCGAATTTTTGTGATTTTTGAAAGTTCCGACAGAGGAAATATAATAGTTTTTGCTTTTTTAATAATAACAAATGATGATAAAATGCATTGAAAATTTTATGCAGGAAAATAAACAAATTTTTGTACAATTTTCAGAGCATAAAAGCATTTATTTTCGTGAAAAGATCATGCAACTTGAAAGTCTGATGGCAAAGGATAGAATTGTAAATGACAAATGTTTTTGCATAAAAAAATAAAGTGAGGGAAGAAAACACAAATTACCTACATGGGGCATGCGCGTGACTATTCTGGATCTAGGCTTCATTGCAATATTCAAAACATCCAGGGCTTTTCATTGAAAATTTTCCAATGTTTTTTATGGAAGTCCTTAGGGTTCTGGTTTTGTCCTTCATTCTCCAACCAAAGAGGTGCATGGGCGTCGTCGCCCCTTGGCTTCTCACTCAAGCAGGTTATGGATGTCTCCTTAGAGAAGTGGCATGGGTGGAACTATTAGCGGCATGATGACATGTCAGTTGATGACCTCAGGTGGGGATGCAGAAGGTGCACAGATCTATCCTACAGCAGCTGGAGATGGGTCACACGTTGCATGCGATCGGAAGAAGAGGATAGCCACAACAACTCATGCGGGGGCGCATGGTCCTGCTACTAGCAGAGTTGGTGTGAGGTGGGTTGCGAAGAGGATTCACGGTAATCGCTAATAGTTGGTTACACGGCCTAGATGGCGAGCGGTGGAGGGCGAGTAGAACGACGGACGGTTGGCTGCTCCTAGGAAGAGCACGTGCGCACCGACGGTGCTGGGGCCTTGCACGGGCGTGTGAGTGATGATGGAGCTGGCCGGTGGGATGAGCAGTGGTGGACGCGGTTGTGGACGAGTGGTGGGCACTACCTACGGACTGGAGGATGACACATACCGTTTTTGTGGCCCTTTTATTACTTTTATTTTTTATTATAAATCAGAAATGAAAAAACATTTTTTTTTGAAAATTTTTAGAACAGGAATGGCAATTGTTTTTTTATAATTTTTATTTTTTCTATTTCCTGCAAAAATAGTGATAGAGGAAAAATATATATTTTTATATATTTTATATTTTTGTTTAAAATAGAAGAGGACTCAAGCACGATGCATCATGTCTGCTTATTTAATAAATAATAAAAACATTGAAAAAGATTTGAATGGGGATCCAACAAAATGGAAGAATCAAATCCACTTCTCTAGCCACCGTGCGTGGTCGGAGTTGAGAGATCATGGGGGAAAGAACGTGAACATGGACAGATCAAGAGTGTGAGATGAATTCAAAATCTATGGCAGATCAAATTGTGATGGATTCTAAGATCTAGAAGAAAAATGACAATGAAAAGCAATGCGAAAAAATAAACTAAGATTAACCTAGATGAAAAACAAGAAAAAATGGATCTCATCTTAGGAGCGGAAAAGACTTTAATCGCCTCGAAAAAGGCCAACTTGTTGTCACCGAATGGCTCGAAGGCTAAGCACCATTCTGCAGCAAGATAACTCCCAGAGAATAGGCTCTTCTCACCAAAGATTGATACAGGAGAAATGAGGGAGGAGGAGCCAATTAAATAGAAAATTAATTGAGTTCGAATTTGAATTTAAAAATTTCAAAAGTAATAAAGATAAGGAAATTTTGAATGGAGATAATGAAGAAAAATCGTATTAAACTTATTTACAAAAATGGTTTTTTATTTTTGAAAATTTATTAAATTGAATGATAAATGTCAACTTTTTTATTTTTTGTGGTGATTAGTTAAGAAATTTAACTATATACATATACTATATACATATGGTTCATTATATACATTGTTAAATAAGGAAATTAGTTTTTTTGTTTTAAATTTTATAAATTTCTTTATTTTTTAACTAACTATTAAAAATATTTATAATATATAAAATATAATAAATGGTAAAATTGTAAAAACCACCCCAGAAAATCAATTTTTCATCTGTAAATCCAAAAATTATGAAACTGCTCAAGATAATTTAATTTAGACTACAATAGAAGTGAGTTTCTTTCAATTTGAGTTCATATGGAGTTGAAATTGAACTTTCAGTTATCGCTTAATGGCTTTTTTCGGATTTGGTTATTTTCATTTTGTACATGATTTTATTTTGTAATTATTTTAATTTGTTAGGGAACATTTTATTTACAATTTTTATTTTAAAAATTATGTAATTTGAGGCCAATTTGTGTACAAATAAAATAGTTTAAGTATACAAATATTTACAACATATTTTTTTGGATATTTCGATTAAGGCCCTATCTCCTCGTATTTTATTTTTTGTCAATCTAGTCAAGTCTTGATTTTCTCTCGAGGTTCGGGTCAACATGTATATACATATATACATTCTTTTTTCCTTTATCTTTCCTTTTTTCCTTATTTATTTATTTTAGGTTAAAATAATAATAAATGTACAATATTTACACACAGATGCAAGTTAGTAAGAGTATGAAGCTAGTATTATAAACAAGCGTTTTATAAGGGATTTTAAGATAAAATAATGAATAAAGATGATGAAATGCAGATTCATCACCCGGTTTTTATGGAATTTATAAATATAGAAATACATAAAAGTATGAGTTATGAAAGAAAGTATAGATTGAATACACACACACACACCCTATACTTATCTTTTGTTATGTCCTCAAAGCATTAAAAGAGAAAAGGGGGCATAATTCATGCTAAATAAATGGTGATGAAAAGGAATAGAGTTTATCGCCCTCCTATACTTATCATCTGATCATTGTAAGTATAAGGATTACAAAAATTAGGTGACTAAGATAAATAAATATACAAATGAATAAAAGAAAACGAAGAATTAAAATTAATGATATCACTAGGTTCCCCCATACTTAGGATTAGGTATCCTAAGTATAGAAAAGAATGTGGCGAAAAATTAGGGAGCAATGATTAGTGTAAAAGAAAGGAAACTCAAAAGAAAAGTAAAAAGAATAAAATTGAAAATGAGAATCAACAAACAATCGCCCCATGCCTAGGATTTGGTATCATAAGTATAAAAATGAGTGATGATGTGATTTTCGAGCTGATTAAGGTAGATTAAATTAAACAATTATTGTTTTTCGAGATCAACTAAATCGATCAATGATGAAATAAATCATATATGAATACAAACGAAGAAAACGAGCAGCTTTGCTACTTTTAGTAACCTGGTATAGCAATCAAGTTCGAACCCAAAGAGCACAATTATACATTAAGTAGTAAGATTTCAGAAATGAAGGCTCTTTTAGTTGTTTTTAGTTTTCGAATTTTAATTTTTCAAAGTGAAAGAAATAAGCATAAGGAACAAAAAAAGAACACACACAATTTTTTGTATTTTTCAAATAGGTTAAAAAGACTTACAAAAGTGAAGTAAAATATTTTTGGGTTTTAGGTATTTCATAGTGTTTTTGGTAATTTTTATATATTTTTAAAATGTTTTTGTAATTTTCTAAAAAATCAAACAGTGATAAACTATAGACAATCGAGACTATTTTGCAAATAAAAATAAAAAGCTCAAAAATCTTAGAGATTATTTTTAGGATAAACTAGCAAAATACCAACAAAGAGGAACTAGAATCACTATTTTTGGAATTTATTATGATTTTATATGTTTTTTACAAGTTTTAAAGTATTTTTCCAATTTTTAGGTTTTTATAGGGAAGTTTTCAACAAAATTTATATTGAATTTAATAGACAATATATGACAACTCCAGAAATTTTTATAGAATTTTTAAGTGATTTTTCGATTTTTTATGAATTTTCCAAAACAAATAGGGCTTTTTAGGGTATTTTGAATTTTTTAGAAAATGCATGAAAATGAACACGCAAAAATCACAATAAATAATACATGCAATCAGGAACTGCAAGTAATTTTTAGGCAATTTTTGGACTTAATTTAATATTTATTGCATTAAATAAAAGAATAGTAATTAAAAACACTTTACAAGGTCTAATCTAAAATTATTTTAAGTTCATGGACCTTTGGAATAAACAATCAGGAAGTATGAAGGATAATATGCAATTTGTCCACCAATCATTCGTGCAACACATGAAACCAGGTACACAAGGGTATAAATGCAATTTTCTAGACCTTTACTTCATTATATAACAAGTTCAAAGTTCGGAGATAAAAGTGTAAATACACAAGAAACACACGTAAGGTTACACGTGACTCTAACTCAGATGGACTAAAATTTAAAAATGAAAACTATAATTTGCTTACTGCAAATTGTCTTCTACTACACATTCTACTTATTAGACTATAACGAAATAAAATACATAAAGGGGAAAAGTGTAATATAACCTTGTAGGCATGAGGCGATACATGGCTCTATCTGACAGCTCTAACCTCAGTTGTAGTATATGGCCCTGATGACCATTAGGAGGTGGATCTGACGGCTAAGATCACATTGAGTGTGCGTATCAGACCCACCTACAAAGTCGATCTGATGCTTCTAAAAATGGGAAGGATGTGTGGATCAGATCGAATCTGGGCAAGCATCTTCGGATCTGACAGACGTGAAGAGTGCTGGAAAAACATGTAGCAGGGGAACTTCGATCAAAGGTGGGTGGCGATCTGATTGTCGGATTGAAGCTCGCAGAAATCTAACACCTTTGTAAGGGTTCTCCACGTTGAATCGATGGCTCCGATGAGGTGATGCGCGGTTGGATCAATGTGGTGGTGCTCCACTACCTGGAGCTGCTCCTCCTAAGCAGTTGCAGCTCAAAATTGGTTTCCATGAGCGTGCTTGTCCCTGTGAAGGATAAAGGGACTCGGGGGCTTCGCTCTGGTGAAGTTATTGCAAATAAAAGAAGCAAGAGGCGAATGAAGAGTGGAGCACTATTTGACGAAGGAGGCTGAGGAGGGAACCTAACCTAATCCTGGTCCTATGAGCATGATCTAGGGGATGTCAGGATTCATAGGAAGATGGCAGGTGATTGGATATGTCGATCGAAGTAGGAATATGAGTTTGATGAGGCTCCCATTAGGTGGTCGGATAAAAAGATAGGAAGCAATAGAGAATGGAATAATCGAAGTGAATGATGAAAAGCAAATGAAAGATGTGGTTACCAGAAGCTTCTAATGGTCTTAGCTTTGTCAAGCGAGGTGGATGGCAAGGTAGTAGCCTTGACAGGGTTTCGGTGGAGCGGTGAAAATCCGATCACATAGTGAGCTACGTTCGAATCGAGCACGAAATCGAGCTCCGAAAGGTTATCCAAGGAGCTATCACTCTCCTGAAGGTGGTTAAGGGATGTTTTAGTGCGAGGCACAAGCTCTCGAGTGAGGAGGACAGAAACGAATACTGATAGGTAACCATAGTTTCTAGAAGGGTCGAGGGGATGCGCGAAACCCTAGGGAGATTCAGACCACATTAGGGATCTGCAAGAATCTCAGATCGACGAGGAATCTGATTCTAAATCTCAAGGTGGATGTAGGTCGTAGTCGCGCACAATAATTTGGAGAAAGAGCTCTTACAAAGTAGGATCAGGCCCGACCCGATTGGGGGTGGGAATGCTGACTGCAGTCAATATTCTAAGGTGGAGTAATAAGATAGCTTGGATTTGCATAATTAAATCTAAAATAACAAATGTATGCAAAATAAATAACAAATAAATGAATATTTTTTGTAATTTTTCACACTATTTTTCTATGATTGTTTAATTATTTTTATAATATATAAGGTACATACAGGATATGTTAAGGCATAATATGTTTATATATTGTATAGATGTATTTTTAAAAAAATCCTTTTATAAAATATATTTTATATTATATTTTATTAATTTATAATTAATTTAAAGATTATGAAAGAATTTCCATTTGATTTTACAAATTAAATAGAGGTATTAAATAAATGGGTATTATGTACAATATTTACAGGTGTGTCTAATGTACAAAAGAGTTTTATTATCTTTTTTATTTATTTTATGTTTTATATTCTTATTTAATTTTTATTTTAGGATTGGAGATATGTACAAGTGTTTAAAAATATGTATGCATAAAATATAATTTAAAATAATTAGATATAAGTTTTTACAAATATAGTCTGCATAGGACCCTTTCTCCCCCTACTTCATTCCTTGTTGATCAAGCCAATTATTGACCTTCTCTCAAGGATTGGGTTAGTATGCACTTATTGCATAATTACATCCTTGTTTTCTTTTACTTTTCTATTTATTCCTTTAATTTGGAAAATATGTGTTAATTATGGAATATTAACAAAGATATGTACAATAGTAACTTATATATTAAACATATTTATAGATTATTTTGCTTAAAGATGATAATAAAATAAAAGAATAAAGAATGAGAATAGGAGATTCATCATCCACCTATACTTTACCTTTGTTAGTACCTTAGAAAACTCTTAATGTAGTGAAAATAGAAGGAAAAGAAAAAGAATGAATCAAAGTTTATTATTAATCTCATCTTCATAACTTAGAGCATGGAGCTCGGTCAGACCTTTGGATTATTCATTTGGCGGAGACTTATTGGGAAACGGATTTAAGACTCAATAGCTTTTAATTTCCACGATTCTATGGTCAGATATCCTTAACAACTAGGTCATAACAAGTCTACATACACAAACTCTAGTGACTATGAATCTTTCCTTGTATTGTGTAAATGATATGTAGCTCCCCACCTCAAAACTGGCAAAGAAACAGCCTCCCTTAGCAAGGTAACTGTAATTCCCAAGTCTAACAACTCTTTCCTCGAGGAGCGATGTATTCCCATCTAAGTTCAAGGTCAACCATCTAAAGAAGAAGGGGAAAGAAGAGAATGGACCGTGACAAGTGTAGTCATGTATCGTTCGGAGCTTAACCAGTGTAGCTAAGTCTAACGTTGAAGCTTCCTTGAGATGACATGGTGGAATACATATGCTTTGCCTTTTCACTATATACATTCTGACAAGCATTTTCTTTTAAATAAGGCTTATCCCCTTTTTTGGATTTTTTTGCAATTTTGCAATTAAGGTCATAATCAAGTTCCATTCTTCAATTTTATTCCAGGCTAGTTTAAATGTCAACTATGATGTAGAAGAATCTACATGCATGTATTTATAAAAACTCTTTTTGGTGAGAAATTTTCAAATTATGCAAAGTTTTATGGAAATTTTTATTTTTAAATCTTTAGGTGTTTTCGAAATAGAGGTAAAAGAAAAGTAAAGATTTCACTGAATTATGTATATATTTACAAAGATGTTTATATTATAGGTTTTATACACATGGATTTTATCTACAAGACCTTGTGTCAGCTTCATTAAAGATATTTATCTACATAGAATTTTAGGGGTAGATTATGGTTTTTAATATATATATATATAAGTAGTTTTCATACCCATACTTATTTCCTTATGTTGCAAAATAATTTGCATATATTTTTCAAATTATTTTCAAAACTAGTTCTGCAAACATTTACAAAATGATTTTCAAAATATCTTATTTTCACATAGTTTTCTAAAATTTGTACTTTATACCTAATTTTTATATTTTAAATCATTTTACAAATCTTTTTTTGCAAACAACACATTTTTACAAAAATAACTTTTGCAAAGATTTTTACAAAAACCTTTGAAAAAGTTTTCAAATCATTTATATTCCTAATTTATAAATAATAGCCATGTTATTTACACAAAAAATATGGGTTATATCTAATGTATATATTCAATATATATGACACCCCCCCCCCATACTTAAATCGAAAGATGTCCTCAAAGTGATCAAAGAACGATGAAGGATGACATAAATCATACTAAGTATAGAGAAGTGAAAAGAAGGCTATATTGAAATGGCTCAAAATAATTAAAGAATAACATCAATAGAAGTCGCTAATTCCCCCTATACATAAGATGAAGCAATCTTAAGTATAGAAGACTGTACACAAAAGGGAAAATCGAGGAGTATAATGTCCAAACGTTACCTCCCCTATACTTAGGGTACAATGTCCCTAAGTATAGGCAACAAAAATAGAGGTAATGGAAAAATGGATAATCATAATTCTAATACCCCCTATACTTAGGATAAAGTACATCCTAAGTATATCAAAATCATAACATGGATCTAGGGTATCGAACCAGATGAACAAAATAGATCTATACAGAGGTGAGCTAGAAGTAAAAATCAGGCATGAGATGCAGTTGATGTGAGTCAAGGAACACATCTCATGCAAAGTGGATAGGGGAAACATCAACGATGAGTATATCATGATAAAGATATGGTTTTAGGAGCATACTATTGACATAGAAGCTGTACTTAGAAGACAACCCAGATATGTCAATGCTATCACTGTTGTGAACCTTTCTGACCAAGTATGGTCCCTTTCATTTTCTATATAACTTCCCTAGAAATAATCTCAACTTAGCATTAAATAACCATACTCTCTGGTTGGGATCAAACTATTTATGGATGATGTTAGAATCATGTCATATCTTCACTTTATCCGTGCACAATAGGCTACTTGAGAAGGTTGTGTCTCTCAACTCGCCAAGGGCTACCATATTATGCTCTCCTCTGGTCTCCTATAATCTCAGAATCCAAAAATAACTCAGTGACTGCCCAAAGTGACTTTTGCTTGATCTCCACAAATAAGTGGCATGGCTTACCATAAAAAAGTCAAAAAGGATATGTTCCCAAAGGTGTCTTGAAGGAAGTCCAATAGGCCCACAAGACCAAATTCAAAAGTTGTGACCAATCTTTCGATCTAGGTGGACGACCTTCTGTAAAATAGTCTTAATCTCGCTATTTAAAACCTCAGCAAGACCATTCGCTTATGGATGGTATGGTGTGGCAACTCTATGGTCAATGCTGAACTTGTTAGCAAGAGCCCTTATCTTATCGTTGATAAAGTGAGTTCCCCCATAAGAAATCAAGACTCTAGGTACGTCGAACTGTGAAATGATATTCTTCCAAAAAAATTTGCAAACAGTCTTTGCATTTGCAGCTCGGGCGGGGATGTCCCCAACCCAACGACTTACATAGTCTACAACTAACAAAATGTACTCAAATCCCTGACTCATATGGAATGGACCCATGAAATCGATGCCCCATGCATCAAAAATCTCATAGAAGTGAATCGGCTGCATCAGCATCATATCTCTCTGTCCACATGTACCAACCTCTGACAATCAGTACATATATTCACGAATTCATCTTAATCCATGAAGAGGGTAGGCTACCAATGGTCGGAATGGAGAACCTTCTGCGTTGTCCATCTCCTAGAGTGATGTCCTCCTTCCTCAATCTTGCGGCAATAGGTGAGGATGCTATGGTGCTCCTCTTGAGGAATACACCGATGACAAACACTAACCCCTCCTTTGTGGTAGAGGATGGGATCCTCCCAATGGTAGGACTTGGTCTTCGTGAGGAAGGTCTCAAGTCGCTATCATGTGGAACTTTTTAGGCAACAAGATAGTTCACATTGTCACGTACCATGGGAGTGAGGTGATAGAAATAATCGCCTTGTTTGGGATTGTCTCACTGATATTTGTGGTCTGATTAGAATCCTCAAGATGCTCTAATCAAGAGAGGTAATCCGACATCACATTCTTGACTTTAGGTTAATCCTTAATCTCTGTATCTAACCGGTTGAGTAGAAGGATCCATCTTGTTAATCTAGCTTTGGCATCCTTCTTGGCCATGAGGTATTGGATGGTAGTGTGATCAATATAGATAGTCACTCTAGATCATAGAATATAAGATCAAAACTTATCTAGTGAAAAAACTATGGCTAGCATCTCCTTTTCAGTCATAGTGAAATTCTGTTGAGTGACAACCAAAGTCCGGTTAGTGTAGTGGATGGCAAATTGTACATTGCCCCTCCTCTATCCAAGCATAGTCCCTACGGTAAAATCAGAAGCATATGTCATGATCTATAATGGGAGATAAGAAGGGGAGGAGCCTGAATAATCAGATTCTTGAGAGTCTCAAAGGACGAAAGACACTTATCATCTACGAGGAACTCAGTATCTTTTTTGAGTAAATCAGTAAGAGGTCGAGCAATCTGACTGAAGTCTTGTATGAACTGTTAGTAGAAATTGACATGCCCCATAAAAGACCACAACTATCTCAAATTGGACGGTGGAGTGAGTTTTTGGATGATGTCCACCTTGGCTAAATCAACCTCCATACCCCTATTGGATATGATGTGGCCAAGTACAATACCTTGATTCATCATGAAATGACTTTTCTCCCAAGATATGACTAAGTGGACCACTATGTAGTACTGAAGTACTCGATCTTGGCAAGCAAGACAAGCATCAAACCCATCGCTGTAGAATGAAAAGTCATCTACGAAGACCTCCAAACAATCGCCCACCATGTCCAAGAAGATGGAAAGCATGCACCTTTGTAATGTAGCCATGGCATTACATAATCCAAAGGGGATTCGTCTAAAAGCGTACATTCTAAACGAAAAGATGAACGTCATTTTTTTCAAATCTTTGGGTGCTATGGCCATCTTATTGTATACAGAGTACCTGTCAAGAAAGCAGTAGTAACTCTTCCCAGCTAACCTCTCAATAATTTGATCAAGAAATGGTACTGGGAAATGATCCTACTTGGTGTCCTGATTCGATTGCTTGTAGTCCACACAAACCCTCCAAGAAGTGGGTACTCGGGTTGCTATCTCATCTCAAGTCTCATTCACAACTGTGGTGATACCTATCTTCTTGGGTACCACATGCAAAGGACTAACCCATTTGGAGTTGGAGATTGGGTAGATAAAATCAGGGCTCCATCACTTAGATATTCCATTCATGTTTGCATATCGAAGATTTAGGTTCAGCCTACGCTGAAACTCACATGTTGGCTTTGTGTGATCTTCGATAGATAAGTGGTGAGTGCATAGGGATGGACTTATCCTCTAAGATAAGCTACACTCCATCCGATTTCCTTGTGGTTTCTTTCAAGAAACTACATCTAACGACATTCTTGGTCTTCAATCAAATCCACTGAGATAATGATTGGAACATTTCCGGTTCACCCATAAGGAATCTGTACTTCATATTCTGTGGCAAGATCTTCATTTCTGGACATGTGGGAGGAGGAGGAACTGGTCTCTGAAAAGTATGAGTAAAGTCTACCAAATTTGCATGGGAGAACTCTCACTGAATATCTGAATCAGATGAAGATGGCCCTATTGGTGTATCTATCAACCGCGCTGGCTCAATCTCCGCTCTAGTTGTAGGCTCTGTGGACATCAGACATGGTAAATAATCATTGAAGTCCTACCAATCAAAATTAATGTTTGAGCTCGAGGGATTGGAACCTGAATCACAAGAGCCAAAATCTGATTCGCTATTCAAATTACGATCATAAACTGCTACGTTGTCCTGTGCAATGAGTGCGCTCTCCGAATTCTCATCAACGGTCAACTATGGTAATGCAGACTCTTAAGATGTAACAAGATTTCGTGAAATCGGATCTGTCCAAACAGCTTCACCATCTGTAGTCACAAAATCACACTCCAGATTAACGTCTAGATCTGAATCTGTCATTTGCTCGGAACTCTGCTCAGTACAAGTTGAATCTCTTGCTATGATTTCCTCAATCGTCTCTATTTGTATACTCTCACCCTTGACACGAAAGTATACCTTCCTACTATTACAATCGGACAATGCCTAAGATGTGGCCAATAACGATCATCCTAAAATGATGGGGGAATCGATCACTTATTCATGGATCTCCATGTCTAACACAATGAAGTCCACAGGAAATTTCTAGCCATGAATGGTGACAACAACATTCTTTAATAACCCCTTCAGCCTCTTGACATATCAATCTGCAAATTGTAGAACAGTCCTGCTTTGTCTAAGAGGGCCGAACTCGAATTAGTCGAGTAAGGCAATCGGGCGGAGGTTAATCGATGATCAGCTATCTAATAGAGTCCAATCGAATCGCTTCTCATTAATATGGCATCTGACATATGGAGTTGTTGCATCGGGACTATTGGCTTGTAATTGGTTCTGGATGGTGATGCAGGTAGCATGGGTGTGCACATGTATTTCTACATTGGTTTCTCCTCTTCTTCCAACGGATGGTGGTTTTCTCTCTTAGGTTCTTATGAAATAGAGGGATGTGCTCAAGTGCCTCTTGAAGAATCATTTGGATCCGGAATTTGTCTATCATCTGCTTTTTGAAATATGTTTGGTGCCTCTTTTCATATTTTATGATTTTTGGCCCTTCCCTAAGCATATTGCTTGAGGTAATGGGATAATGGGACCTCCCCATTAGAATGAGGGTTAGGACTAGGTTTCTGGGCATCAAGAAGGCAAGAATATGTACAAAGATCATCAGGCACCATATATGGGCTCATAGGAGATACATAAGCCTTTCTTTTTTCATTTTTTTAGTATTAATGTTTTTCCATTTTTTGTGTTTTTACATAAAGATTCTCATGTACAAGAGAGGACAAAACAAATGTATGACACTTAGTGGCATCAGTACCACTGACAACATTTAAAACTACGACATCAGTACTGCACTCTGGCCTATCATCTGGTGAATAGGTAGCATCAACACCACCATCTACAACTAGAGATACAACGTCATCAAAACCATCCCTTGGACTATCATCCTTGGTGGAATCAATACCACCATAATCATCATAGTTTGTGACATCAACACTTCTCTTGACTCCGTCTAGCTCCCTAGAATCCGTAGTGGAATGTTTCCTAGACGAGTCGCCATCAGTTGGCTTTATACCGCTCCTTAGTGTCACAAATGATAATCAAATTAATAATAAATGTCATCGAGAATATCACTCGGAGAGGCGGTTTCTATAGAGTGTACATACTCAAACATTCTCTTTAGATTGTTCGGGTTAGGTTCAATTTGCGTAGGTATGGTGGCCTTGCCCTTGATTATTTCCCTCATTTTCTGTCAGAACTCATCCATCTTTCGACAGATGGTGGTTTGATGCTCTGTCAACATATGAGAGAGATCATCAAGGGTTTTGTTCTCATATGAATGAATATTAGAACCGAACATGTTTCCATGTTGAAAATGAGGTTGGCTCTGCTGTTGGTAGTGAGTAGGGGGAGGTTGGGATACTTTTGATGAGGTTGTTGTTGCCTCTACTGTTGACCCTGATATGCAAGTTGAGGATCATGATGTGGCTACTGCTAGAAATACTAGGGATGTTGTTGCTACTGGGTGCCATGTCATACCTGTGCCGGAGGCTGCTACTAGGATGAAGTACCTCCAGTGGACCATCGGAAGCATGCATAGTCATGATGTATCTTAGGTTGTTGTTTGTACTGGGAGTACTAAATCCTATTGACTTCCATCAACGACTCCTGTTGATCATGGACTGGAGGGGGAAGGAACATCAAGGGATAATCTGGATGGTATACCATCTACTGAGTATCTAAGAAAGGTAGTGGCAACTGGTACTATGAGAGTATATATTGACACGAAATCTCGAGGGTTGGAAAATTAATGGTGAATTAGTCATTGTTGACCCCGAAAAAACCCCTGACAAACAAACATTTTTTTCTTTCTTTTTGCTACTTACTAACCTGTATAGCGGACAAGGTCGAACTCTGGGAGGCTACAATTCTCAAGGGTTATTCAATTAATCGAAAATCAATTAAGAGAAAACAAGAATCTCAAAGGACAATTATCCTTGGTTTTTGTGATTTTTTTATCTTTTATTTTTTTATTTTCTGATTTTCAAATTTTTAGTGATTATGATTTTGCAATTTTATTTTAATTTTTCAAAAATAACACGAAGTAATATTCATAAGATCAAAAATACGCACACCAACTCTTTTTGTAATTTTTTTTCAATTAATCAAAAATACTCAGAAAATGCATAGAAAATATTTTTGGATTTTTAAAGTTTTGAAATGTTTTTGAGAATTTCTATAGATTTTTCAGATGTTTTTGTATTTTTCCAAAAATCAAACAGTGAGAAAATGCGAAAACGTGCACAACCTGGAGTAATTTGCAACTTAAAAATATTTTAAGTGCCCAAAACTCCTGGAAATTATTTTTAAGACAAACTAGAATCAATTATCTACAAACGAAAAATGAAACAACAATTTTTAGATTTTTGTAGAATTTTTTATGATTTTTATAAGAGTTTTGATGTTTTCCATTTTTTTAGGTTTTATAAAGAGTATGCACAAAAATTGGTCAGAAATTAAAAGACAATGAAATGAAACTACCTTAATTTTTTTGGAATTTTTGGAGCAATATTTGAATTTTTATGAATTTATAAATTTCAAACAGGGAAAAATTACAAGTTTTTTCTTTTTTAATATTAATAAATGAAGGAAAAATGCAATGAAAATTTTATGCTAAGAAGATAATTACATCAAGAGCGTAGCTCAATTTTTTCAAGATTTTTAGATCACAAATAACATTTATTTCATTCAAAAGCACATGCAAGCTTTTGTATGCAGTTCAGGGACTAAAATGTAAATAAGTTTTATTTTTGCATCAAATAAATAATAAAAACAAATCACAAGATAGAATGCACAATTTTACCACTATATCACCTGCGTGGCATGTGCTTGTACTTTCGGGGCTCTTTCTGCAATTTTGAACATGTCTAGGGCTGAAGTGAAGTTTTCCCAATAAAATAATAAACCTTTGGGAGGGTTCTCTTCGTTCCTTATTTCTCAAACCAAGAGGGGGTTGCCTCCTCTGGATCTTGGGATGGCAGAGGATACAACACGTTGGGGCAACTGATCGACGGTGGATGCGCGAGGCGCGCGGTGGCCCGAGCACAGGCTGAGGCACGACAGGCGGCATGCGGTGGCACGAAAAGCGGAGGAGACGCGTAAGGCTAGGCTGCTGGGGGTTGTGGGCTTTTTGACGGAGATGGTGCGAGTTGGACGAGTGCGTCGACATGTGGCGTGGGCGACGCTACCGCCTCGCGGAGGTCAGTAGATGAGGGGGGCAGTGCGGCCTCGCGCGACGGGCAGCGCGGACTCGCGTGGCGGGTGGCGCGTGCGGAGGGGTTGCCTCCCTTGACGTAGGATCGAAGGCACGGTGGCTCGCGTAGGCTGCTCGGTGGGGATCGGCAGTGCTGCCCCTCGCGTGGAAGGTGGCGTCGATGGAGGCCCACCAGGGTGCCGCCGGTGACGCGCACACTAGAAGGGAGGAGCGGCCCAGGCACCCTCAGCAAATATATTTTTTTTATTTTTTTGTTTTTTTCTTATGTTATGGAAATTGTAAACAGTAAAGGAAAAATGTTTTTTTATATTTTTTATAAATTTGAAAATAGAAAAAATATAGAAATTCCTTTTTTATATGTTTTTTTATATGTGATCATGCAAAACAAACGTTAGAGAAAACAAAACAAATATTTTTTTTATTTTCTTATTTATTTACAAATCGGAAAATAAACGGGGATCCGACGAAAATAAAAGGATTGAATCCGATTCTCCGACCATCGTGCGTGGACGGAGTTGATAGATCGTGGGAGGTAGAATTTGAAGGCAGAGAGATCCAGAAGATGAGATGAAAAATCGAGTCGGTGGCGGATAAAAAACGTGACGGATTTTTTTTATTGATATATAAAAACAAAATGACGATGAATAAAAAATACGACGAAGTAAACAACGGTTAACCTAGATAAAAGTATGAAGAAAAAATGTGGATCTCACCTTAGGAGTGGAAAAGGAACGTAATCACCACGACAAGGCTGACTCGCTATCACCGGACGACTTGGAGACTAGGCAACTTTCTCGACGAAATTTTCTCTCGGAGATCGGGCTCCTCTCTCTAAATATTGATCAAGTTGGAATGAGGGGGAAGGAGCCATATAAATAAGAAAAGATATTGGAGATGAAATTTGAATTTTTGGGTTTTTGGATAAAGAGATAAGATGGATGCAAAAATTGAAATGAGATAAAGATAAAGACATAAAACTATTTACAAAATTATCTTTTTTTTTTGAATTTTCGTCACTTTATTTATTTGAATTAAAAAATGTAACTTTCTATGGTGGTTAATTAATATTAGCAGCTACATACATATACTATATACGTATATGACATTGTATACAAGGGTAAATGAGGAAATTAGCTTTTTGTGTTTTAATTTTTTTATTTTTATTTTTATTTTAAATAATTAGTAAGAATAATTTACAAATATATACAAATACGATATTTACAAAATACATGGGAAAATTGCACAATGGAAAACCAACTATTTACTCGTAACTCCAAAAAATATGCAGCCATTTTAAAGATAATTTAATTTAGAAACCAATGAAAGTAATATTGGTTCAATTTGAGTTCATATGGAGCCAGAATTGATTTTTCAATTAGTGCTTAGTGGCTTTTTCCAAGTGTGGCTACTTTTATTTTGTACATGATTTAATTGTGCAATTATTTTTATTAATTAGGACACATTTTTATTTACAACTTTGGTTTTGAAAGTTATTTGATTTGAGGCACAAATAAATTAGTGTTACTTTTATACATATATACACAAAATAAGTGAGAAGTATTTACAACAACACACACATATTTTTTTGATTTTCTACTTAAGGACCCTTATCTCCCCATACATTATTCCTGGTCGATCAGGTCAAGTCTTGACCTTCTCTCGGGGTTCGGGTCAACCTGTATACAGTCTTCCTTTCTTTTTTTATTTTCTTTTCTTTATTTTTTCTTTCTTTCTTTATTTATTTATTTTAGGTTAAAATTAGTAAGAAGTGTACAATATTTACACAGATGCAAGTTAGTAAGAATATGGAGTTAGTGTTATATGCAGGTGTTTTATAAGGGATTTTAAGCTAAAATAAATGAATAAAGATGATGAATCGCAGATTCATCAGTATCTAAATTGGTTCTGCCTGAATGTAATGAAGCTAATGATATGAGGCGGTGGGCGAAGAAGAGCTACTCTCTAGATCAACTTGTAACATGGGATGTGGTTGAAACATTGTTTGCGCCACTTGGAGACATATGATCTGGACCTTCATGTCACTAAGAGTTTCGGCCAACTCATCAATCTTATTGATCTTGTCAAGTCCTTCGCACGCCTTATTCTCAGTGATCTCTATCTGGTCCAGCTTCTTGCTGATGATACTCATCTTGATAGCTGAAGACTTTGCTAATGTTGTTGTTGGCCTCAATGCGTGTTATCCTCTCATATGAAGTTTCCTACGAGAGAGGTTTCCCTTAAGTGTAGACCTTATTGTGAGATATCATAGTGTAGTTTTTTGCCATTTCCTCATAGATGGCCCGGACTTTTTCATCATCCTTAGCGAAGTAGGAACCTCCTTATGAGGCATTGATTAGCCCCTATTGCATAGGTGTCATGCCACAGAAGAAACTTTGAATGAGGTTAGGCGTGCTGATCTCATGGTGGGGACACTTGTCAATGAGCACTTGAATCAATTCCATGCTTCATGAAATTGCTCATTAGGGATAATGGTGAAGTTGCTGATCGTAGCTCTGGTTGCATTAGTCAAACTCAGTGGATATTACTTGTTTGATTACTCAGCTAGGATTTGCTCCCAAGTAGGGACTACCCTCCCTAAATGCTTCAGCTAGTAGGTTGGTCAGTCAACCAAGGAAAATGGGAAGACGATCAGCTTAACGGTGTCCTCATCCACAAAGCTATCGTGGACGGTGCTGCAGATCATCTCAATTCTTGTAGATGGCGATGGGGATCTTCGGTGGCATGCCGATGGAACTTGGCAAGAATATGAATAATTTGGGTGCAAAGCTTAAATTCCCTAAGATGGTTGGAAGCTAGATCCATCGTTGTGTGAAGGTTGCACCCGGGTTGTGCAACTGCCTAATGGTGCGGGCTCGTATGGCTAGATTGTGCGTCTCATCCTGCCATCTATCATCTACCCAACCCTCCTTATGTGGTAACTCTCTACCACCTACTATTCTCTCTAGTTCTTCTCACCCAACTCACATCTTTGTGAGCTTTCTCCTCACTTTTGTCGTGAAGATCCCTTGGTCCCTGATCTTTCTCTACATGGTCTCCAAGAAGCTAGTAGGGTGTTGTTAATGGTTGCCTGATCCAATACGAATGATGAAGTCTGAGGCTTCTAATCTATCATGTTGTCACTGGCCATATCTCTAGTTTTTGTAAAGGAAAAAGACCCTAGCTCAAGTGTAATTCTATAACTGTGCTAGCATATCTGATGGTATCTCAGGTATGGAAGAAGGGTGATTAAGGGGAATAGGTTGGAAGCGAACTAGGGTTCAAAGAGGGGTCTGATCTCTCTGAAGACACCCTAGCTGAGTGGAGAGGAGTGATGGAAATCGGTGGTTTCAGAGGCATCCTACGGGACCTCCTTCCCATCATCTTGATATGGGGATTTATCAAGATTTGATCGGGACCGCAAGCAGGATGAGAAAACCAACCCCCGATTCACGTACTCAACAAAATATTATGACTATGAAAGCTTGGTCTTTTATCTTATCAAATTTTATTAGGTGGTAATCCAACCTTACAGATTGGGTTAGCGAGATGGTAGGAGCCTGATTCTCCCTGAATACTAGCCCGGATTCTTATGACTATTTGCACCTATTTCCAGCCAGTATGAGTATAAATACAGACTATTTCCATCTACCCAATTTACTTGAGGACGAGGCCTTACACAAGGTCCTCTAAACTACCCACTATGTTGAGGAAGTCCGAACCATTTAACGGCCACCAAAAAATCCACACTGGAGAATAACTAATCCTTTTTGTTAGAATTGGTAGTCCGAAGAAAGCTCAGATGTGGCTCTATCCTAGTGTGCAAGTCTCTCAACTCTCAGCAGTAAAATCAGACAAGGAGGGGATTACTCTCCTTCAAACAAAAATTTTGAGTGAAGTTTGATTTTAGGTCAATTATGCTTTAACATGCCTGATTTTATTGGTTATCCCTTTTTAAGTATTTTCCTGAATAAAGACAATATTTAACAAATTTTTTGATTTCCTTTTTATTTAAGTCCAATAAAATAGGGGGAGGAAGACAGAAAATACAATGCGTGATGAAATCAATGATGCATGTAGAGTAAGAAATTATTACCTTGATCTAGCAGTCTACATGCAAAATGATCCATGCATAATTTAAATATAGAAACTAAACTTAACATGGTATAATGACCACGGTCGTACTCAAGGAGCACAATTATACACTAAGTAGTAAGATTTCAGAAATGAAGGTTTTTTAGTGGTTTTTAGATTTTTTGAAATTTTAATTATTGAAAGAAATAAGCACAAGGAAAAAAATAATACGAACAATATTTTTTGAATTTTTCAAATGGATCAAAAATACTTAGAAAATTAAAGTAAAATTATTTTAGGTTTTTAGATATTATGTAGTGTTTTGTAATTTTTATATATTTTTCAAATGTTTTTTGGTAATTTTCTTAAAAATCAAATAGTGATAAACTATAGACAACCATGACTATTTTGCAAATTTAAAATAGGAAAAAGCTAAAAAATCATAGAACTTATTTTGAGGATAAACTATAGCAAAATACTTACAAACAGGAACCGGAGGTGCTATTTTTGGACTTATTTTTCATGTTTTTTATGATTTCTACAAGTTTTTAAGTGTTTTGCAGTTTTTTTGGTTTTTATAGGGAATTTTGAACAAATATATATTGAATATAAAGGACAATAAAAGACAACTCCGTATATTTTTATAGGATTTTTAAGTGATTTTTCGAATTTTTATGAATTTCTAAAAAAAGATGTACTTTTAAGGTATTTTTTAATTTTCAATAATAGAAAATGCGTAAAAATGGACAAACAAAAATCACCATAAATAATACATGCAATCAGAAACTACAAAATATTTTAGGCAATTTTTGGAGTTAATTTAATATTTATTGAAGTAATTAAAAAACTTATAATTTAAAAACAGTTTACAGGGATTGATCTGTAATTATTTTAAGCTCTTGGGTAACATAGTCTGAAACTATGAGGGCCACCATGCAATTTATCCACCAATCATACACGCAACACGTGAATTCAGATACACACGTGAATAAATACAATTTTCAAAACCTTTACTTCATTATATAACAAGTCCAAAGTTCAGGGAGAAAAGTACAAATACACTAGAAACACACATGAGGCTATACATGACTCTAACTCATGTGGACTGAATTTAAATATGAAAACTATGGGGGTCTAAATTAAAAATGACTTCAACTGCACATTCTATTTATCGGACTAGAACGAAATAAAAAGACATGCGGAGGTAAAGTGCAATATACCCTTGCAAGAGTAAGGCGACATGTGGCTCTATCTGACGACTCTAACCTCGGCTGCAGCATAGAGCCCTTCAGAATATTGCTGGAAGATCTTATAGTAGGGGAACTTCGAATCTGATGCTTCTGAAAAGGGGAAGGATGTGTGGCTTAGATCGGATCCGGGCAAGCATCTTCTGATCTGATAGATGTGGAGTGCTGGAAGAACTGATAGCGGGGGAACTTTGATCGATGTGGGAGGCGATATGCTTGTCAGATCGAAGCTCCTAGAGGTCTAGCACCTTCGTAAGGGTGCTCTACATCGAATGGTTGGCTCCGATAAGGTGATGTACGGTTGGATCAACGTGGTGTTGCTCCACTACCTAGAGTTTCTTTGCATGAGCAGTCAAGGCTCAAAATGGGTTTCTTTGAGCATTCATGTACCTATGAAGGATAAAGGGACTCAGAGGATTCGCTCCAGTCAGGTTATTGCGAATGAAAGCAACAAGAAGCAAATGGACAGTGGAGCACTGGTTTCGAGCGAAGGTGGAGGCGGGAACCTAACCTAATCCTGCTTCGATGAGCAGGATCGAGGGTCTTAGGATGTGCAGGAATATGATGGGTGAGTGGATGTGTCGATCAAAGCAAGTAGATGAGTATGGTGAGGTTTCTACTAGCTGGTCGGAGCTAACGGAGAGGCGACGGCAGAGAATGGAATAATCGGAGTGAAAGATGTAAAGTGGATCAAAAAAAGGGGTACTTGAATCTTCGGATGGTCTCTGCATCGTCAGGCGAGGTGGATGGCGTGGTAGTAGCCTCAACTAGGTTGTGGTGGACCTGAGAGGTTGCATGCAATGGAAGTCCGACCATTTAGTGAGCTACGTTTGAATCGAACTCAAAATCGAGCTCTAAAGGGCTCTTTAAGGAGTTGTCACTCTCCTCAAGGTGGCTAAGGGTTGTGGTGTCGTGAGGCATGAGCTCTCGAGTGAGGAGGCCTGAGACGAATATTTATAAGTAGCCTTAGGGTCAAGAAGGATCGAGGGATGCATGAAACCCTAGGTAGATTTAGACCAAATTAGGGATCTGCGAGAATCTATGGTCAACAACGAATCAAGGGTCTGAATCTAAGGGTGGATGGAGATGGGAGTCTGGCACGACAATTGGGAGAAAGAGCTCCGATGAAGCAGGATCGGGCCCAACCTCGCTAGGGGGAATGGTTAACTACGGTCAATATTTTGAGGTGGACCAATCAGATTGCAGAGATTTACATAATTAAATAAAAAAACAAATGGTTTAAAATAAAAAAAGGAATAAAATGAAAAATGTTTGTAATTTTTCAAACAATTTTCTATATTATTATAATTCTTTTTATAATATATATATAAGATATATATGGGATCTTGTAATATGTATATGTATAATATGGCAATATATTATATACTTGTATTTTTTATTTTTTTAAAATATATTTTTGATATTTTATTTGCTTATAAAAGAAATTGAAAATTATGAAAGAATTTTTATTTGGTTTTAACAAATTAAATAAAGTTATAAAAGTAATGGATATTTTGAACAATATTTATAAGTGTAGCTAATGTAGAAAAAAGTTTTGATTTTCTTTTTGATTTATTTTATGTTTTATATTTCTTATTTTTACAAGTGTTTTAAAATATAGTATGCAGAAAATATAATTTAAAATATTAAGATATAAGAATTTACAAATAGAAGCAGCATAGGACCCTATCTCCCCCTACTTCATTCCTTATCGATCAGGCCAATTATTGACCTTCTTTCAGGGTTTAGGTCAATATGTACTTATTATAAAATTACATCCTTTTTTTCTTTTTATTCTTTATTTTGTAAAATATGTGTTAATTATGGAATATTAATAAAGGTATGTACACCTGAAATTTATTATATTTACACATATTTATATATGTTTTTTGCTAAAAGAGTAAGCTAAAACAAAAGAATAAAGAATGAGAATCATAGATTCATCATAGAGAAAAAATGGGACAATTGAGATCTAAGAAGAATATACAAGTGATGGTGTACTCCAGAAAATCGAATGGCTCAATGGTCACTATAAAAGATAAAATGAAGTGGAAGAGTAGACATAAGTCTTGTACATAGTAGACCTAAACCTGGGTCATACTGAATTGTCTGCTACATAAATGCGCAATGATCCCTAGTTGTCCGAGTCAAGCTATCTTTGTATGTGAAAATTGTACATTGTTGGACATGTGAGCCCAGGACGAGCCATTATGCAATAAATGTTATTGCAAATATCATTCCCTCTAATGAAATGAGGAATGGTTAATATACTAGATCCCTTAGTACAATTAGGGTTATGTACCATGGCCATCTTGATGATCATAGAACTGTTAATCCCATATAGGTTGGTGCTTGAATGATATCTTAAGAGTTAGATCAAGGACTCTTAAACCCCTGTAAAATGATCGTTAACTGAGGATCTCCAACCTGAGTAGGAGATAGCAATCCTTTCTCTAATGGGTTGATATCTAACTGATCTCTTGATGCAGCTCCTCTACCTAGAAATAGAGATTCGGAGATGTTAGATAAGTTAGATCAAATAGTTGACTTAACGAGATCGAGATAACCAAAGATCTATGTCGTATGTTGTCATGACATAGGCACACATCCTCTAACCAGAGATAGAAAGTTGTTTTATATATATGAGTATGTTCATTTGGTAGACCGATAGGTTGATGGTCTAATCAAGGTCCATACACCAGTGCATTTGTGTGCATACAAGGGCATATGAGTAACATGATCTATCAATGGGATTGTACTTGTTCATCTCTGAACTGGAAGACATGATCTCACTCATGCGCTATTGGGAATCAAATTCCGTGCATGATCGTCCCTCTTTAGAAGCTTGACTGAATTTGTAGGTTTGAAATATACTTTTGGAAAGTATATGATCAATATCTAGGTATGATATGTGCTTTTGGAAGTATATGATCAATAATGATTCCAACTGATCAACTAAGAAACTTAATGATAAAACACTAAAGGAGATATTCCAAACAAATCTAAAATTTCGAGTTTAGATTAGGTCTTTCAGTATGTAGGAAGTACATGTATTAAGATTACCTGAGGGTGATGTGACCATAAATGATTGTATAACCATGACGCTTCCATTCGTGGGAGTGATGAAATAAGTATAGATTTTAGTGACTCCTCCCATAGAGAAGTTATCTTAGTCCAAATGTTAGATATTGATCTGAATGTGATTCAGGTATAATGAGAAGACTAGATCTACGACTTTGATTTAACCAAACATCTATGGGAGGTCCACAAGATATGGATTTGAGATATGATCTCAATATCCAAGTGACTATACATGGAACATGTAATCGCCATGTTCTTATATCAAAGTATCCACGGAGAAAGGCATTATTCTTGAAAGAGTTCACGGATAATTTCATTGTTGATAATGTATCTGAGCACTGAGGAAAATTAATAGTTAAATGTGATTTATTTATCATGAATAATATGAATTTAATTCATATTATTTGGCCATATAAGGAGAGTTATACATGATAATTAAATTTTATTTAATTATCAAAGATGTGAATAATGTGAATGTCATTCATGTTATTTGAGCACATGAGAAGAGTCATGTTGGATAATGAAATATGATATAATTATCAAAGATATGATTAATGTGGATATCTCTATCCTTCATAATCATATATATTGTAAATATGAGTCATAATATGTTGGAGATATTTAATTGTAAATAGAATTACAAAAAATATATTTCGTAGTGAGTTAGATTTACAATAAACAATTAACTATAAATCTGATTTACATATTATGTTTGACATTTGAAAATATTTTTGTTGAAGATAAATGCAATAATAGTTGTTGCATTTTAGTATAAATATCATAACGATATATTAAGGATGGAGAAACCCCAAAAAAAGGTTATTGTCCACTTTGACCAAGTCAAGGGGGGGTGGATACCCCCTTTTTGCAGTGGTAGTTTCCACTCTAGTTATCTATCATTATAGTTGAAATTAAAATGAATTAATTTGTATCTTGATAAAGGGGTATAATTACTTTATTTTAATTAAATTTGTTGTTGCAAATTTGTAGCAACAAATCATGGACTGGTTAATAACCTCTTAATCTAAAACATTGGATTAAGAGAGCACATGGATTAAGATCCATATACATCCAACTAGTAGAAAAGGAGGGGTGGACATTGCCTTTTAGACAACACACTCTTGTATAGTTTCAGTAATTGCAAAATGGTCCCTGTATATGTTTGTTGTAAATATTGTTTTCTAAAATTGCATTGACAACATTGTACTCATGTTTTATTTTGGACATCTTTATAGCATCCTTTTATTTAATGAACAATGTCTTTGTGTTGAGCAACTTATTCTCTATCATTTGAATATTTATTTATATTTTGTGAGATATTGTGAATTGATTAAGAATGTTCAACTGAAATATTGCATATTTTACCCAAATTAAGCTCTGAAATTTATATCTCACACACGATTGTTCTAAGAATTCCACAAAATTTAGGAATAATGCCTTGATATGTGATTGAGATACTATCCAAATATCAACTAAAGTGGAGTTGTTTTGTTCCTGAAAGAACTTGTAGAGTTATTTTAGTATTTGATTTTTAATTAAATCCACGTACATCATTTTCACGAAATTTCAAGTCTCTTGGATTCTATAAGAAAATACCTTTTTTGGAATAATTCGCACTCTTATTAATTTGATAATGTAGATTTATTAGGAATTATTTAATCATTGTCACTCTATTTTCACTAAAAAATCCATAAAAAAATTCACAATTTATCAAAAAATTCCAAAGATATTACGGTAGCTTCCTTGTATCATATTTATGTTCCAGTAAAATTTTCATAATTTTTGCTTATTGTTTGTGTGAAAAATTGCAAAAATACCCATAAAAAGTCTGCATTTTTAATTGTTGCATTTTAATTCCTAAAATTCAAAAAAAATGTGTCTTGCATTAATAACTAGATTAGGATTCTAGGAAAAATATAATTTAGCAGAATTGGATTAATTCTCATTAAAATTAATTTGGTTAAATTGTATGCTTTCTTAGTGTATTAGTTCAGCCTCATTTGCATTTGCATTTGCATTTGTTTTTGCATTTAAAAAAAATAAAAAAATACCGCTTGGAAATCTATACCTAAGTTTTCAAATTAACCTCAAGTTGTTCCTTCGCCTCCATGTGTTCGACCCCGGACTTGCCCGGGATATAAATTAAGCCGAGACACTCTTCACGGAGATCTTCTCTCGGTTCTGACTGAATTGCTAAGTACACATACTACAATGTGTCCAATTAAAGATCACACTTAGCGACTCGTCAGATGGCGTCGTTGTTGGGGAGGCAAACGGCTTAGAGAATAATTTAAAAATTTGGATTTAGATTTCACCTACTTGGGTAGTCTGACCCCTGAGCCACCTTGTATTTAGTCTATATTCGTTCGATTATTTCTCTTCATATTCTTGTATATATTTTGTTTTTTATCTCTCTAATATAAATCTTATTTTCCTTACGAGGGCCCGATGGACTTCGAGTGCATCGGAGGTCAACGGACGCGACGCGCGCCGACTACTGAAGTGTGAGGATAATTCTTTTATCTTCGAGAGAATTTTTGTAAATTTTTTTGTAATTATTTAGCTTGCTCCTTTATAGAGGCTCTTGTTTGAGAGCTCACGCATGTAAAAAAGACTTGGACATTATTTGTGGTGTATCGAGATATATTTCACTCTCTGGTAAGGGTGGGGCTCGACTTGAGTGGCAAATTTAAGGATTAGGCACAGGGTAGTTTAGAATCAAATTTGTTTGTACCCATCGTAATTTAGGCCACACATATATTAGAAGATTCACTTATCTTATAAGATTCATAATGGGACGTACATAGACACGTACTACTTATCTCAAATCAAATCAATTCTTCCCCGCTAATAGTATACTGTTTAGGTGTGGTTTTCTCGATGTGCATGCATTTAGTGTAATATTTACAAATTCAGTTTTGCATAGCGCATGGAGAGTACTGGGATTCACTGTAAGTATACCTTCTTCTGAGCATGCATCATAGTTTCTCGTTTGCATTCTGATTTCCGATTCCTCTCTTGTTTTACAACTTAAGGTCAAAAGGAAATTGGGACTGAACGGTAGACGTGCTTGTGTGTTCATATAAATTTCAAGTGATAACCTAACTCTAAAATTCAGACTGAATTGAGCAGGTCGATTAAATAATTGGAATAAAAAGAACCCTATTCTAGGGTGCATAAAGCCCTCATTGTTTGTTTTACTTGCAAGTGATAGAGAGACGACCCTATAATAGAGCCAAGCCAGGATTTCTTACTTACTAATGGTTCTTTATTTTCAGACGATTAGCTACTTTTCAATGAGGAATACGGGTAGCTGTATTTATACGGTTAGCAGATTGGGAGGTTTAGAGGGCGCTTTAGTCCTCAAGGAACGGGCTTCGGCATGTACTTACTCCTATACTGGCTGAAAGTAGGACAAACTAGTCGTAAGAACCGGGTCAGTCTGTAGGAAAATACGGGCACCTAACAGCTCATTAATCTTTCCAAGATTGTATTTCTCACCAGCTAAAATTGACAAGATAATTCGGTCGAACTCTTACGGCCATCACATGTTGAGTTGGTGAAATGGAGGGTTTGAATTGTGTTTGTATTGTGTGAGTTTACTCCACACATTTACGTGCACCATAGAACTAGTGCCTCATTGAATATCGTGTTCTAGTCGGTTCTTTTGACATCGAAGATGACCGATTGGGGGGATATTTATTCGAACTTTCTGAATCTCCCGTTGAACCCTCCAAGAAGTATGTCTTCACAGGTCCATGCGCAACGTGGACCAACCTCGACTCATGACCCTCTTGAGACCAGGATCACCCACTCTCGGGATGGTTACTCTCAAACCATTCCATTTCTCTCTTCCCACCTCACCGAGGAAGACCTTCGCCTCGGTGAGAAAATCTTGATTCATAAATCCTCCTCTTATCAAGAACGCATTGCTTATTCAGGCCATAAAGAAGATTCAAGGAAAATGCCTCCAAAGAAGAGATATGAGGAAGAAGAGAATCATGAAGACCCGATGAGAATGATACTTGCCAGATTAGTTGCATCTTAGCACTAACACGCATTACTGAGAGCTCAGTTAGGATAGCTAAATGTTGGGGTCGAACCACCAATGGATGCGGCGTATAACCCCAGACAATATCAAATTCGGAATTACTTGAGTCCAGTCGAACCAAATGTTGGTTTTGAATTGAAGCCGCATTTTCTGAACCTGCTGCCACACTTTGATGGGAATGCTTTTGAGGAGCCATATGCATTCCTAAGGGACTTTGAGCTCATCTGCGCTAACCTCAAACATCAAAATGTTAGACAGGATTATATTAAGCTCAAAGCCCTTCCATTTGCCTTGGGTGGCAAAGCTGACTACAGGGTTAAAAAAATAGGGATTACAGTCACCACTTATGCCCAGTTCAAGGACCTGTTTCTGAAGAAGTTCTACCCGTTGAGTAGGACTAACATGATGAGGAGCGCATTACGAGTTTTTCCCAATTACCCCATGAAGCCTTTTGTGATGCATGGGAAAGATTCAAGGACATCCTGCAGAAGTGTCCCTGTCATGGATTAGATGACAACATCTTGGTCCAGTCGTTCTTTACTGGTCTCAACCCTGAGATGCAGAGTTTAGTGAGCGCGGCATGTGGTGGCAGCTATACATCACGAGGAGAAGATACAGTCTAGAGGGTATTCGAGCAGATGGCTAAAAGTAGCCGCTCGCAGATGGCCAGCAGGGCCTATACACCATCCCACAGTTCACTCTCATATGGAGGGGGAAAATCAGCTGTAGTCGATCTCTCTCAGGACGTGATCCCTAGCATGGGACTCCTTATTGACAAGCTTACTGTAGTTGAGAGGATTGACAGGAGAATTAATGAATTGGACCGGAGCATCTCCAAGATTCCAAAACAAATTCAGGAGTTGACTGATAGGGTATCTAAGATAAAGATACCTGCCATGACTGCACCTTCTACTCTCGTTTACCGAGTTCACCATGTTCAGAAGCAGTTGGTGTCAGGGCAACCCCAGCCGTGGGAGCAAGACAAATCCTACACCCACTCTTTCCAGCAGCCACCTCCATTAGCAGAGACAGTCCAGGAGGAGCCTCCACCGGTTTGGGAGGTGAATGGGATATGGTATACTCAGGACCCTGCTAGGCAGGGAAGTACAGGAGACCGACAGACTTATCAGTGTCCTCCAACCTTTCACAACACCGCATTCGCCTCTGCACCACTTCCTTCAGAGTAGATCCCTGCATTTCAACCACCCCAACAGCTGCGGCAGCAGTACCAGCAGTATGGCCGATAGGGCCATTACCAGACGGGTCAGCAGGGCCCGCAACCTCAGCAGCAACAGAGGCAATACTCTGGCCAGCAGGGCCAGTCTTCCCGTTCTTCTTCCTAATCTTATCCACTTCCTTCATTGTCTAGTCCGGTGGATATTCAGCAGTAGATACTCAACGAGCTACGTTCCTACAGGAACGAGATTCATGACTTACGGGCGGATGTCAACTGCCTGTCCAAATGGCGAGACGAGCAGACTGCACCCTCTACCTCTATCCCAGCCCAAGTTCAGGCTAACCCCAATAGCATGAACCGATCTAGTTCTCAGCAGAACTTTGGTCAGGTATACTACTCAGCATCTCCTAGATCTGAACATAATATTCTTTTATGTGACGAGGCTAACCACATGTCACTCAGGAGCGGAAGGACCGTGACCGTACCTGACCGGGAGAGGGATACGAGGAGGGGCATATCTGGAGCTCTACATGAGGAGTCTTCAGAGGACGAGGAGGAGAGGCATCATATTTCAAAGCCCCATCAACAACATTTGAGGATACCTACTCAGGGAGCTGAGAGGAGGAGGAGAGCACGTTTAGAGCATCAGCAACATGGATACACTTCTGATTCTACAAAGGACCTTGCATCTCCGGTTGTGGCGGATACCACTCCATCTTCTATTCCACAACCTATAGTAGATAGATTTGATTTCAATCCCATGTTGCATCGAAAAGATTCATGTATGAAGAACTCTGTTTTCGTTAATGCAAAGAATGATCTTTCAGTTCATAATTCAGACTCTTCATATTATTAACTAAGGTGTACATATTATAAGGGAGATGTTACTTTTATAGGTGAATATTTTACAAGTGATCTTGGCTTCTTATTTAATGCAAAATGAGTGCTAAAATGCCTATGTTATGAATGCATGCATGAATGCTAATTATGCATTAAAGAGGGAAATATGCATCTATTTACTGGGAACAAGCTTCTATTTTCAAATTTTAGAGTGATGAATCACAGATTCATCAACCCCCTATACTTAAACCTTGCTCGTCCCCGAGAGTGAAATGATTTTGGGTTCCATACCAAGGTCATGAACAAAAGTTGAAAAATGAAGCTTGACTCAACCTTTGGATTAATTGTGTGGCGGAACCTTATTGGGACCTGAACTTAAGACCTAACCGACTTCAAGTTCCACAAGTCTTCCATTCAAGATGCCTCAACAGTCAGATCAGAACAAATCCTCAAACGCAAATTTCTGATGACTATGATTCTTACTTATACTGTGTAAGTGAAATATAACTCTCCATATCAGAAATGACTCGGAACCAGCCTCCTCTAACAAGGTAACTCAGTAACCCGGTCCAGTAACTCTTTCCTCGAGGAGCAGGGTATTCCCTTCTAAGTTCAAGTGCGACCAGCTCAAGAGGAGGGGCTAGAGAAAAGAATGGACGGTAGCCAGTGTAGCTACCTATCCCGAGATGCCTGACCAGTGTAGCCAAGTCATCCAGCTGCATTTCTTTGCTAATATACAGACTCCGACGGGTATTTTATTTTCACTTGGACCTGTCTGATTTTTTTGGAGTTTTTCCATTTTTTTGGTACTATATACAAGGTGCAACATGTACATCAGAAGTTTTTCCTCTTGAGCCAGTAGACTATCCCTCTTTTGAAGCATTATTGCAACCCACAGTGTCCTGTCCTTAGACTTCAACACTACCAGACTAGGTTGAGATGCACTACCCTCCCTAGAGGAGGACGGATGTTTCCACCCGTGTGCCACTCCAAGCTAAAGGATTCTACCTCCTCACCACCACATCAATGAAGAGCTACGTGCATTGTGCTTGTCCAAGGTAGGTCATTGTCTAAAAGAATCATGCGTGTGCATGAGATATTCTACTTAGACTAATCAAGATGCCATATGAACATAGACTTGTGGACTCATGGAATTAAGTCACTTGACCTGAAAAATCTTAACTCCAGCTACTATAAGGTTCCTCTGAAATTCGGTGGATTAAGGTCAAATCAAGCCCATCCTCAATATCTACTCATAACTTGGTTCAGAACCCACTAGCTTTTCACATTGCATATGCAAGATATGCCGATGAGAGGTAGATGACATGCTATGTATATTAATGAAATGCAGGACTCTTTTTCTTTTCAGATGCAGAGATGATATGCAAGAGTATATAAGAAGCCTTATTTTTAACATTTTCTTTCACACACTGGTATACCTCCTATGATACAAGTATTTTATGAGTATTATACAAGTGTATTTTACAAAAAAAATCTCAAATTTTTACCCACCCGTAATTATTGCATAATATATACAAAAATACGCGAAAATACGTGAAAGTACGAGCTATGGGTAAAGTATATATGTAGTATATACACCCCCCCTATACTTAGCGTGTGCTATGTCCTCAAAGCACGAAAAGCGACTAAAAAGACTTAGCTTGGGCTAAGCGTAGGAGAGTTAAAATTACAAAAATCGTATAGAAGTCGCACCTCCCTCCTATACATAGGCTCTTGACAGCCTAAGTGTAGAAGAAGATCAAAAATGGGGCGGACGAGGGCAAGAGGGGAAATGGATGAATATATACAAGGTGGGCATCGGTTCCCCCTATACTTAGGCTTTGGTCAGCCTAACTATAGGACTAGAATGAGTATGAGAACTGATGTGATCTAGAGGATTTACAGAGAACGGACTCAGGTGGCTCATCCCCACTATACTTAGCATCTGGTCATCCTAAGTATATTCCAAGATAGAGATAGATGAAGCTGGGATGAGTTACTAAAGTCGCGGGAGGGAAAGGACAGAATGTACAGAAATGATGGTATATACAAGTGAGTCGGTTTGAATCTTTCAAGATGTTGCTGATGGCTGGAGCTCACTGCTGCAAGGTCTCTTGCGCGGCTCGAGGTGTATCTGTTGAATCTGTCTCGCGCATAAACACAATCTCCTCAACATGGACTAACTGCTCATTGGATTCGATGAAGTATTTCAACAAGTGTCCATTCACAAGGGATGTCGGTGCGTCATCTGCGAGATCTGAAATCTCGACACATCCGCTATCATGCACCGCTCGGACAATGAATGGGCCCGTCCACATGGATTTCAACTTGCCTTGGAAGGTCTTCAGCCTTGCATTAAACAACCATACCTTCTGTCCAAGAACAAAGGTCTTTCGTCTGATATATCTATCATGCCAACGCTTCACCTTGTCCTTGTACACCAAACTATTGTCATATGCACAATTTCTGACTTCCACAAGCTCATTCGGATCCATCTCTCTCTGCTTCTGCCCAAGGTGCGTGTTCCAATTGACCTTCTTAATTGAACATTATGATTTATGCACTAACTCTGCGGGCAAATGGCACGGCTTTCCAAATACCATTCGGAAAGGGGAGGTTCCTAGCAGTGTCTTGTAAGCTGTCCTATACGCCCATAGGACTTGATTCAAGATCTGAGACCAGTCCTTCCTGTTTAGGCGGACAAGCTTTTGCAATATGGTTTTCACCTCCCGATTCGACACCTCAGCCATACCATTAGTCTGTGGGTGGTAAGGGCTAGCGACAAGGTGTTCAATGTCGTAGTCCTTCAAGAGTTTCTTCACCTCCCGATTCACAAAGTGGCTATCCCCCTCTGATATCATCATTTTGGGAATCCCGAACCTAGAGATGATATGATCTCTGATTAATTTACAGAAAGTTCTACTGTCTGCGGCTCGGGTTGGGATAGCCTCCACCCACCTGGATAGATAATCTACCGCAAGAAGGATGTACTCAAACCTGTGGCTAACAGGGAATGGGCCCATGTAGTCGATGCCCCAGGCATCAAAGACATCACAAATGATGACATGCTACATTGACATCTCATCCTTGGGACCAACGGTTCCTCCCATTCTCTGACATACTGGGCACGACTTCGCAATGGTGATGGCATCACGAAATAGAGTCGGCCAGTAAAAACCACACTGGAGTACCTTCCATGCGGTCCTCTTCCCGGAGTGGTGCCCTCCTGCCTCCAAGCTGTGGCATAAAGAAAGGACACTCTGGTATTCCTCCTGAGGAATACACCGTCTCCATACACAATCCGGTCCTTCAAAGAAAAGGATCGGATCCTCCCAATGGTAGTGTCTCACGTCTGACTTAAGTCGGTCGATGTGGCTCTTGGGCCAACCCTCGGGAACCTTCTTGGAGACAAGATAGTTCACGATGTTGGCATACCATGGGAGCGAGTCGACAACAAAAATTGACTCGTAAGGGAAGGAGTCTCGAATTGGTGAATCCTCATAAGTATTAAGATCTTCGAGACGAGAAAGATGATCGGCTACTACATTCTTCTTTCCAGGTTTATCATGAATATCCAAATCAAATTCCTGGAAAAGTATAATCCACCGAAGAAGATACGCCTTCTCATCCTTCTTCTCCATCAAGTACCGTAGAGTCGTATGGTCAGTGAACACAATTACCTTGGATCCAATTAAGTGAGATCTGAACTTGTCCAAGGCAAACACTACCACAAGCATCTCCTTTTCCGTAACTGTATAGTTACGTTGAGCGGTATCAAGCACTTTGCTTGCGTAGTGAATTGCAAACGGGATGCCATCTCTCCTCTGTCCTAATACAGCCCCAACAGCAAAATCCGATGCGTCTGTCATGATCTCAAAAGGTAAAGACCAATCTGGGGCTTGTAGGATAGGTGCGTCCATTATCATTCCTTGCAATAGCTTAAAGGACTCAAGACATTTGTGATCAACAACAAACTACATGTCTTTGCCTAAAAGCTCAGTTAGCGGTCGGGCAATCTTAGAAAATCCTTAATGAATCTCCGATAAAATCCAATATGCCCGAGGAACGACCGCAACTGCTTGACGTTTGTTGGTGGCTGGAGTCGTCTGATCACATCCACCTTGGCAGGTTCAACCTCCATTCCTCTCTTGGAGATGACATGCCCCAACACAATGCCCTCTGTCACCATGAAGTGACTTTTCTCCCAGGAGAGCACCAGATTAACCTCACAACATCTTTTGAGGACTCGATCCAGATTCCTAAGACAGGAATCGAAGGAATCACCGTGGACCGAGAAGTTGTCCATGAAGACTTCCAGGAATTCACCGACCATTTTGGCGAATACAACAATCATGTACCTTCGAAAAGTACCCGGAGCATTGCATAACCCAAAGGGCATGCGCCTGAAGGCATAGGTACCAAAGGGGCATGTAAACGTGGTCTTCTTCTAGTCCTCCGGAGCTATGGCTACTTGATTGTAGCCCGAGAACCCATCCAAGAAACAGAAGTATTCTTTCCCCGCTAGTCTTTCTAGGATCTTATCAATGAATGGTAAGGGGAAATGATCCTTATTCGTCGCGGCTTTCAAGCGTCTGTAATTCGCACAGACGCGCCACGACGTGGGCACTCACGTCACGATCTCCTCTCCGTCCTCATTGGTGGTCATCTGAATTCCCGACTTTTCCGGGACCACATGGATCGGGGCCACCCATTTCGAGTCGGAGATGGGATAAATGAAACATGTGTTGTACCATTTCTCTATCTCCTTTTTCACTACCTCTCGTAAATTTGGATTCAAACGACGTTGGAATTCACGAGAGGGTTTGGCTTCATTCTCCAAGTAGATATGGTGCGAACACAGAGCGGGATTTATCCCGTGGAGATCGGAAATGCTCCAGCCTATCGCCTTGCGGTTTTTCTCTAGGATCTCTAGCAAGTGAGATTCCTGCTCCTCGGTCAATCGTAAACTGATGATGACCGGATATTTCTTCTCCAGACCTGCAAGGAAGGCGTATTTCAGTGTTGTGGGTAAAGGTTTTAGCTCAGGTATGGTGTGATCATCTAGGAAATCTGGCTCAATCGAATCTGGCTGAGTGTTGGAAGTGGCTGGATCTTTCTCTGTAATAGCTGCCACCAAATTATTTGGCTCTCGAGTCGGATAGTCAAAGGTCTCCATGAAATCAGCGAAAGCCACGTCCGACTCTTCATCCTCATCTTCTGATTGTCCTAAAGAGGGAAGGACTGACAAGCCCAGCTGGGCTTCTAAGTCATCAAAGATGTAGGGGGATGCAGGTTCTGAGCTATACTCGTCTCTGAGGATCTCGTAAACTGACTCATGCACTGGATCATCTCCGGAGGGGATGGACTCATCGATACTGGCTGGGTTCTGTCTGCATGGCCCAACTATGTCTACATGATCACAGTCTGCTTCGGTTGAAGAGTACTCGGTGCTGGATTCGGAATCAGGTCTCTGCCATCTGGTCTGCTTCATCTCAAGTTCCTCATCTCCGCCTGGAGTTTGGAACTGGATCTTCCAGATCTTGTAATCAAACAAGGCCCCCGCTGTCCTGAGGAAGGGCCTGCCTAAGATGATCTGGGAGTCTCTCCAATTACGAGGGGTTTCCATATCTAGGACAGTGAAGTCCACCATGTATTCCTGCCCCTCGACTTTGATCACAACATTCCTCAATTCTCCTTGGGACCTCTTGGTTGATTTATCAGCGAACTGCAGCAGGGATCTAGATTTCCTAAGAGGTCCGAGATTAAGCCGCTCATAGAGGGTTGTAGGCATTAAGTTAATTGAGGAGCCGTTATCTAGGAGAGTGCGTGCAAACGCGTTGGTATCAACATGACTCACTACACAGTGTGCACCCATGTCTCTACGTTTCCTTGGAAACGAGTTATTTATTGCACAAGTCGTGGCTACTGACAGAACGTGTTTCTCAACACGGCTTTTAGTCTTCCTGCTAACCCTAGTAGGTGTACATCTTACCTTAAGGTATTTCTAAAATGCAGGAGTCATGTCCACGTACTTGTCAAAGGGGATTGTGACCTTGATGTATTTGCTGCAGAACTCGGCCATCTCAGGGTCATCATTTTGGATTTTTTTTTTGATTTTCTTCTTTCCACCCGTAAGAGCTCGAGGGAAAGGTATTATTGACTCTAACTCATGTTCTGAAACTGAGTTTTTTTCATTTAAAGCTGGAACTGAGTTCTGTACATGACTCGGACTCTGAAACAGACTCGGACTCTAACGAGGACTAAAGGAAACATGCTGGGGCGAAATCGGTGATGCATCTTCCGCTTCTTCTGGATTGTCCTCCTTAGATGGAGGTGCGGGATCTTCAACGGTTTCATCGGACTCACTAATGATGCGGGTTTGCTACTTCGAGGACCCAGAAGTCCTCTTCTTCTGCCGGTGGTGGTGACGGTGGTGCTGCTCCTCTTCTTCCTCTAAGTTCTCCTCAGGTAGAGACTTGGCGGCTCCTTCCTTCAATGCTCGTACCCGATCAGGTACGATCACGGTCCTTCCACTCTTGAGGGACATATGATTTACATTATCATACGAAAGGATCTCATGTTCAGATAAAGACTTATCTGAATAGTATACTTGATCATGAGGTCGGTTCTGGCCTTGATTTAGGTTGTTCGGGTTGGCCTGAACCTGGGTGGGAATTGGGGTCTTTGGCGCCATTTGTTGATCCTGGTTACAAGAGAAACGATTTAGATCGGATCTCATATCCAGATAGTCATTCTGGATCTGTTGGACCCTATCAGACAGGGTCTGGATCGCCAAGGTGAGGGACTCCAATTCAGTGGGATGAGCTGGCTGGTGATGCTGACTTGTAGATGAGGTTCTGTACTGGCCCTGCTAGCCATGCCGATACTGTTGATCATGCTAGGACGGACCCTGCTGGAATGCGCGCTGCTGCTGCTGGTGCTGCTGAGGCTGGTACCCTTGTTTGGGTCGGGACTGAACAAAGCGTGGTGCAGGAACGGACCTGGTTTCTTGGTAAGCTGGGGAAGGTCGGTGAGGCTGACCATTCCCCATCTATGCACCTGACACGTGGCGCACATTGCACCCTTCGATCACACACGCTGACCCTTCATCCTAACCGCATCTTCCAGCATCACATCATGACCCTTCGATCATCCTCAGATCTAATCTGAACTGCGCGTTAGCGCCACTTCCACAACGTGCCACGTGGTGCAACCACGCCCTTAGATCGCCTCGCCCCCAGGTCAGATCCAAGCCGCTCCATCCCGCCTTCTTCTCCGCCGTTGTATCACAAGATCCAAAGGTGAGGGCCTCATCTTCCACCTCCGACACCCTCTCTCTCCCACGATCTCAACCTTGCGGGAGGGGTTGCCCCTTTCTATTCTCGGCCGCACTCCAGCCACCCTCGCCGACTGCCGACACCTCCACGATCATCCCCACTCTTCCCTCATCCTCGCCATCTCCCCCTGTTCCCACGACGTCCACCAGAGACGCTCCACAAACCCCACAAACTTCACCTCGTCACCAGCCAACCCAACACCTTTCTTCCTATAAATCCTCGCCCTCCGGCCACTGACACAACCATCCGCCTCCCTCGAGAGAAACTTAGAGCTTGGAGCCTTCGATTTGTGACAGAAATTAAGTGAGTTCTTGAGCTAAGACGGGCCTTCTTCTCCTGCGAGATCCACGGCCGCCACATCCATGTCGCAGCCTCCCCCCCCGTGAAGCTGCTTGAGCTCAGAGCCCTACCGCCCCTTCGAGCGACGATCTGGAACTCGAGACCGAGCTCCAATCCCCAGGTAACCCCCTCCATCCTCCTTTGATCTTCTTCTGATTTTTCTTTTATTTTTCTTCGATTTTATTCGCCTTCCACCATGATCTTCTCGCTCCACATTCACCTCTCCAAGCTCCGCAACGGAGCTCTGATCTTCGCACCATACTTCACACCATCCGACGATGCAACCCATCTTCCATCGACTCCAGCTCCGCCACCTGGGCGGAGCACCATCGCCGAAACACCCTCGCATCGCCTTAGGCCTCGCCGTCCACCCTTCACATCTCCACGCACTGCCTCGTGCTTCGGCTATACTTCTAACCCTTGCAGGTGCCATCTCGTTCACTGGCCGGAAGTTCACCGGAGCTCCTATCGAGCTTCGCCGCCACGGTGCTCCAGTACTCCTCCTCCACTCCTGGGACCGTCGGACTCTTCGTCGCACCATCGCACGTCTTCCGAGGTATCTCTAAGCCTCTGGAGAGCTTCACCGATGACAGGAGGGATGTGCGGAGCAGGGCCACCATCACCGGAGCCCCGCCAACTCCTCTGCAGGTGGCGAAGGACCGTTGAAGACGAAGCTCCAGCCACCATTCGATCGTCTTGATCGAACGATCAACTTCACGCCACGTCGCCCACGATCGGAGCAACACAGGACCGTTGGATCGATCAGTGATCCTACGGTCAACATTCAGCCACGTCGCCCTCTTCATCAAGCCCCTGGCACTGTTCGATCGATCAAGGATCCAATGGTCTCTGATCATGCCATGCGCCAGCCACGACAGCCGTTGGATCGACCTTGATCCAAGGGTCTGAAGGATATGGTTAGATCCTCAAGCGCATCACGGAAGCGTGATCGTCGTATCGAATACGACGAAGAACGACTAGTCGTACTAGTTGTTCTATGCAGCGGAAATTAAAAAATTTTCTATGCGACGAAACCACATGATCCAAGAACACTTCTCGGATCGTTTCGTCCAAACCACAAACAAGTATTAGGTTTACCTCTTGAAGCGTGGTTGCGATCAAGTCTCTAAACAAAGAGACCTCCTGTCTCAAGTCCGATCCGACGGAGGAGACGCTTGCGAGCGCGGGGATGAACCCCGTGCTTCTCGTAATCCATGTTGATGATCCAAGCGGCGGATCTCCTGATCTCGACACACGAGATCCGACGTCTTCTTCACGAGCAAGGCACGCTGAAGTAGACGGAGTTCCACGAACAAACCATCGGGCAGCATAACGACGATGCCGCGGCGATGGAGAACCTCTCTAGGGCATCCATGGTGGACGGCCACATGAGAGAGATAGAGAGAGGACGTGTAGAGAGAATGAGAGAGAGAGAGAGAGATTTGTTGCCTCAACTTCTGTGTCAAGAAGAGCAATGGGGTGCCTCTCCTTTTATAGGGTTTTGGGATCCATGGATCTCAATCCATGTGTCAACACAAATCCAATGGTCCACATTAATTTGTGTTTCTTTCAATGGTCATGATTTGTTGCTAAAAACACAACAACAATTAATTTAATTTAAATTAAATATATGTTGATAAATCAACACAATTTAATTACAAAATTAAATCATCAATACATGGAGATAATGAAAGGAGAGAAAGCCTCCTTCCATGTGGAGAGGGGGGACGGCCTCCCTTTCCTAATGGGAGTGGTGTCCGTCCACCCTCCTCCATTAGGAAGGTGGCTATTTCACCTTTTATGTAATCTCCATTATTTGCAACAACTTTTGTTGCAAATTATTTCACAAAAAATAAATCCAAATTATTTTCGTGAACATTGCAATCATGCCATTGAAAATTTGTGAATCACATTCACAACCCAAAACAAAATGTAAATTACATTTTCAATTTGATGTCCAATGTGAATCCAATTCACATTAACATTTAATTAACAAATGTAAATTACAAATAGCTCTCTCTTATATATTATAAATCACATTTATAATATATATGACTAATATGGATATTGCTATCCATATTATTCATATCCATGATAATTAAATCATATTTAATCATCTTGGATACAATTTATTTTAATTTCATATGAATCATGTTTAAATTGTTGGTGTACCTAACATGTGCTTTGTTGGTAAATTGCAATAAAAGAATCACATGTTTTATGTTATTGTTTGGACCTCAAAATTAATTTATTTGCATTTTGGTCCATTCCAATAGGGCACGCGTGCCTTCGCACATGTGATTTCAGGATTTTTGCATCATTAGCCCCTCCATTTTCATAATGTTTCCCTTCAGTGTTACAACTTGAATTAACTACATACAGGTCCTTGTAAGTCTACATATTTATCTCGCATTTTAAAAATTAAATAAAAATTATCAAAGCATTTCTGAAAATTCCACAAAAATTAATATCATTTCCTATTACATTCATCTTTACTGCATAATTTTTATTTCACATTTTTTTATTTTTCTTATTTATAAAAATTCAAAAACCTCATAAAAATGTCCTTCTAACATTAAAATTTTAATAAAATTTATAAATTTTTTTCCAAAAATACAAAAAAATATTTTTATTTTTGTTTTAATTTCTATCCAAGTTTCATATTTTTATCATTTATAAAAACCATAAAAATTGTAGAACTAACTTAAACATAAAAAATTCATATAAATCATTTAAATTCCAAAAAAATCATAAAATGGCTTTCTAAAATACATAAAAATATCTTTTATTTTATATCTATTTCATCCATTTTGTCTTTCTTTATAATTTTAAAATAAAAAATATCCTTATTGCAATCTGTTTGCAATATTCATTTTTTTTATTATAATAAATTGAAAAAACTAAAAATTTTGGAAAATTCATAAAAACATCTGAATAAGTTAAAAAAATCTAAAAATGATTTTAATCCAATTTTATGTGTATATTTGCTAAAGTTAAAAATTCCAAAATGTGTGTATTATTTTCATTGATTATTTTTCTTTTAATATTCCATTATTTTAAAATTAAAAAATATATTGTTTGTGAAAAATATAAATAATGAAAAAAGAAATCAAAATTCAGGTAATCAAATAAAAATTATAAAATTAAAATCCCAAAAAAATTTAAAAGATTTCTAAAACACATAAACCAAGCATAGTTTGACTTAGGAATCCCTTTATTCTTTGAATTGATTTTTTTCAATTATTAGTATAAACCTCAGGATTATTGTAGCCTCAATGAGTTTAATCATATTAGCTATATAGGTAAACTAAATATAAATTTCTCTTCTCTATTTTCGTATTTATTTTTACTTAAGAATAGATAGTTTTTGTTTAACGCTTCTTTGGGTTGCAACGACATGTGTTAATAATTAATATAAATAAAAGCCCTAAGATTTCGTTCAATAAAATGGCATTGTTGCTTGGAGGCATGATGAGGGTAGTTAGGTCTTTCGTTTGTCCTACTATTCTTGGGTTATATATACTTGATTTTCCTTTCTCTGTCAACATTTTCCTACATTTATTCCAATGTTTAAATTCCATGTATCTAATTCATTTATTCTTGCTCCTATTTTCATAACAAAAATTCTTTTCTTATTTTTTATTTCCACTTTCTTGCTAGGATTCGACGATCAAGGGTGGTAATCTTAAGAGTGCCGGCACACCCAAGCGAAGCAGAGGAAACTTGGTTCTCCACCGAGATGTAGGAGAGCGTATAAAGAGGAGAAGAAGACTTTGGAGGAGTGAGGGTGGTAATCTTAAGAGTGTTGGCACACCGAAGCGAATTGGAGGCAGCTTGATTCTCCACCGAGCTGTAGGAGAGTGTATAAAGAGGAGAAGAAGATTTTGGAGAAGTCCATCATTCGGATCATAGATATCTCTAGTTCATTTTATCAATTTATACACTCAAAAACTCTTGTAAAAAGGACACTATATACTATGTTTGGGGATCTGTTTTGCCAAGTGTTGGTGCACTTGGGGGACCTCACTGGTTTTATTTTTATCTCCCTATTTTTCTTTGTTTTGACATGGTTTTATGTGTTTGAGACCTTAGCGATTGCTTTAATTAACTTGCCAGAGCCAGGAAATTGATTAGGTCCATAACCATAAACATGAATTTCTATATCTATAGAGTAGAGCGTAGTTGAACTTAGACAAATTTAATTGATTCTTGTTCGCTAATAGAAGCTATTACTACAACAGTTCACATTCTTCATTTAGATTAGCTTTATTTTATGTATTTAAATTCTACATAGATCAACCTGCATCTAGATTGCCGATGACAAGGAACACATCTTTAACCCCTGCATGCATCATTGTATTTAATCGCACATTTGGCATTTCTGATTTACTCCCTTTTTTCACTCCAATAATTTAAAAAGGAATTTGGACACTCTTTAGGCGATCTATTGCAAAATATTCAAAAATAGTGATCGCTTGTAAAACATGGATTGTTAAAGAAAATTAGACCTTGAAAATAAAATGGAAGCACATAAACATTTTTTTGGGAGAGTAACCCCCCTTATTTTTTGATTTCACTTGAAAGAGGGAGAGAGAGATGAACATTAGGATTGAGACAAGCTAGGATTTTCATATAGCGTACTAATTTTACAAAAACGATTAGCTACTTCTTAGTGAGGGAATGTGGTTAGCTGGTAAATAGTCTGTGTTTCCTTAATAGAGTGGGAGGTTTTGAGGACATTGTATGATGCTCCGTACTCAAGTAATGGGTAGCCATTTTTGCAGTCCATACTTAATCCCATATTGGATGAAAGTAGGTAACAACTCGTTAACTCTTTCAACGATTGTATTTATCACTAACTAAAATTGAAAATATAAAAGACAGAACTCTTACAGTCTTGTGTTGAGTTGGTGAAAATGGGATTAGTATTGTCTTTAATTAATTGTACTAGAGATTCTTCTGCTCACTTTGTGCCATTTACAAATTCTCTTTTTGGTTATCCTTTGTGTTCTCGCATCTCGCCTCTTCACATCAATGATTTAGAATTGAAGCACTTTTTTCTCGGACATCACGGACTCATTTCACACTCCAAAACGCTCATCTTCTACTCTGGAGGAGTCACTTCCCGAGTATACTGCTTTCTCCAATTCACCATTCACCACATCCATCAATATGTTGTTCAAGATCGACTCTAATCTTGAACAATCATTTGGGACTCCATCCTTCCTATGTACTAATCCAATGTACTTTATGAAGGATATGTGGAGAAATCCTCAAGCGCATCATGGAAGCATGATGATCGTATCATATATGATCAAAGGCGACAAGTCGCACTAGTTACTGAATGCAGCGGAATTTTAAAATTTTTAAAATGATGAAATCTTATGATCCAAGAACATTTCTTGGCTCGTTTCATCTAACCACAACAAAGATATAGGAATACCTCTTGGAGCGTGATTGTGATTGAGCCTCTAAGGGAAGACACCTCTTGTCTCAAGTGTGATCCATCGGAGGAGACACTTAGGAGCACGGGGATGAGTCGAGTGCTTCTTACAATGCAAGTTGATGATCCAAGCAATGGATCTCCTGATCTCATCTCACGAGATCGTACGCCTTCTTCATGAGTTCTACGTACCAAAGAAGACGGAGAACCGATGGTCGTCAAAGTGGATGCACAATGGTAAGGTGACGACGAACATGACCTTCTCTTTATGACAGTGGATAGCCACTCAAGAAGAGAAGGGAGAGAGTATGCATGAGAAAGAGAGAGAGAGAGAGAGAGAGAGAGAGAGAGACTTCGTCGAGACTGAGTAACTCGAAGAGCAAGGGTTGCCTCTTCTTATATAGGGTTTTGGGAGTCCATAGATCCCAATCCATGGACAACACAAAAATCAAAGGATGAGATTGATTTGTGTTTCTTTTAATGGATAAGATGTTGTTGTAAAAACACAACAACAAATGATTTAATTTAAATCAATTTATATTGATAAATCAACAAAATTAATTCCATATTAAACCATATTTGTCTAGCGATGAAATAGTGAGGAGACTAACCTCTTTCCCTAAAAGAGGGGGGATAGCTACTCTTCTCCACATGGAGAGTAGTGGCAGGCCACTCCTCTTGAGAGGAATGAGTCTATCTCCTCTATTTATCATGAGATCTTATTATCTCATGATATCTCCTAATCTCTTGTCATAAATATTTTTTCACAAAAAAATAATTCAATTTTATCTTGTGAAATTTTCAATCAAGCCATTGAAATTATGTGAATCACATTTACAACCCAAAACAAAATGAGGTTATATTTTCAATTAATCATTTACTGTGAATCCAATCCACATTAACAATTAATCAACAAATATGAATCACAAAAGTCTCTCTCTGACATATTAGAAATCTCATTTATAATATACATGGATAAGTGGATAGTTCTATCCACATTATCCATATTGATAATAATTCAATCTCATTTACTTACATTGGGTAACCATTAATTAAATCACATTTAATGCTTAGACATAATTCAACTTTGGATAATTCTTGAACTCTTTCAAGAATAATGTGCTTTCTCTATAGATACTTGGAGATAAGGACATGGCAATTGTATTGTACCAAATATAGTGACTTGAATATTGATATTACATCTCAAATCCAGATCCCATGGATCTATCATAGATGCTTGATTTAATCAAGTTCATAAATCTAATCTTATCACTATATCTAAATTTCTTTCAAATCAGTGTCCAACATTTGAACCAAGATCAGATTACTTCTCTACTGAGAGGATTCACTAAAATCCATACATGTTTCACCACTCCCTCAGAATGGAGCGTCATGGTTATACAATCATTTAAGATCACATCACCCACGGGTAATTCTAATACATATACATCATGCATGCTAGAGGACCTATGGTCAATCCGAATATAGAGATTAATTTTACACTGACATCTTCATTGTTTGATCATCAAGTTTCTCATTCTTGGTCATTGGGATTTGGTATTGATCATATGCTTTCCAAAAGCATATATCATACCTTTAAATTCTTGTCATGCTTCCTAAGCATGACGATCATGCATGGAATTTGGTCCCAATACCTTATGAGTGAGCTCATGTCTTCCGGTTCACAAGTGAACTTGTGTGATCCCTTTGAGAGATCGCACTACCCATATGCCCTTGCATTCATACCAACACGCCAGTGTATAGACCTTGGTTAGGTCATCAACCAATTGATCTGCCAAATGTACACACTCATACATATAGTAACGCATCTCTCTCTGATCAGAAGATGTGTGCCTATAATGTGATAGTAAACAACACAGGACTTAGGTTATCTTGATTTCATTAAGTCAACTCCTTGATCTAACTAATCTGACACCTCTGAATCTCGATTCCTATGCAGAGGACCTACATCAAGAGGTCGGTCAGATATCAGCCTAAATGAGAAAGGATTGCCATCTCCTACTCAGGCTGGAGATCATTGATGAGTCCGAAATCGCTACGTTAAAAGGGTGTTTTTATTTATCGTGCGTAAAAAATGATAATGATTCGATTTGTTTGTTGTAGGCAGCAATCAGAATCGATCAAGAAAATAACCACACAAGATATTTATCAATTTTAACGAATGCAGTTTTATGTTTACTTTACTTGGGCAAGTCCCAAGGTCGATCACAAGGAGGCAAAGGAACAACCTAGAATTATGTTAATCAAAATTCGTGCGTGGTTTTTGAGGCGGTCTTTTTTTTATTTTTAATGCAATAAAGGATGCAAAAATGCAATTTCGGCCCATTTTAGGGACTAAAATGTGAATTACGATCAAACGATGTCCAAAAAATACGAACTTGGCCACGATACAAAATATGATGAAATGAATGCAGTATAATTTTTTTTTGAAATTTTTGGATGTAATATGATTTTTTAGAAATTTTAAATGCAAACAGAATGAATTTCAATATTTAAGTATAATAAATATTAAACCTAATGTTTTTCAAGAACAAATTGTCTAAAATCTATCACTAGGTGATTGATCTCAGAAAAATCTTAAATCTCGAAAATACTAGTTTCAATACCTATTAAAAATCAAATACCGAAATATGCCAAATGAATTTTACAGGGCAAACTATGCTTGTAAATGCAAATTATTTTGGGCACAGTGTCGAGCAAAATTAATTCTACAACATGTGATTTTTTGGGAATTTTTGAAGAAACGGTTAATCAAATACGAATTTAAGAGCACAAAGTGGGCAAAATATGCAAATTTCCACAAAACAATTAATTATTAATTAACCAATGATCACAAAATTATCCATGATATGTCAGACTGTAGAGAATTAAGCGAAAAACATCATATTATTTTTTAATAATAAAATAATGCAAGGAAGAGGTTCAAAATAGAGGGGGAATACAAGGGTATAAATGCAATAAAAATTACTGGGGGCCTAAATGTAATTACCTATAATTGGGGGGTATCTCTACAAAATTCCCAAGGGAGGGCGTACGACGCACGTGCTCCTTGTGTGTTTGGACAGAATCGCAAATGAGAGGAGGATGGGGGGCTCCTTAGCAATTTGCCTAGGGGCACGTGCAGGGCACATGACCCCGGGGCACTCCTTCTGCTGACGTCCCCCACGCACGTGTCTTGCACGTGCTGGGGTCTCGGGCTCCAGGCCTGGTCGAAGGCGAGGCAGAGGGGCGAAGCTTCCAGAGGCTGGTGGTGACGCGACACCACCCCCCTACGGTAGTCGTCGGTGAAGGAGGGGTGGAACTGTTGGTGCCACCGGATGCGCAGCCCTTGGTGGATGAGGGTGCCGGCAAGCGTGGTTCACACTGAAGGTGGCGTAGCGGACATGGCGAGGAGGGTGATCGATTGTCGTGGATGTAGCAATGGCATAGTCATTGAAGATGGACGCTGTCAAAGTTGTTGTCGAAGTCGAAAAAGATGGACGTCGTTGGAGGTGGACGGTGGTTGTCGAAGACGATGAGCATTGAAGTCGGTGGAGAAGTTGTTGGCTCGACGCCAATGGCGGAGCAGGGGCAGTACGCCGAGAGGGTGCTGCTACGAACGGGAGGGGCTCGGACCTCATCGGAGCAGGGGAGTCGGGGCACTGTCACCACCGCGAGAACCCATGCGGTGTAATCGACGGATGGCTGTCGAGTGGGGGTGGCGTAGATCTTAAATAGCGAGATGGGGTCGTCGGTGAAGGAAGGTGGTGATTGGTGATCTGATTAGATTGAGGTGGCACGCGGGAGGTCAGATATGGAAGGTGGTAGGCGCTCGACGATAATGGAAGAGGAAGGTGGGTCAACTGAAGGGGATTCGACTCGGTAATTTGATGAGAGATCCGGGATGAGATCGTCGATGGGGATCTGAGAGGGCGGCTGCGAGATACGCACGCCGATGATGGGCGAGATTAGGGGCGAAGTCGCGGGGCGATGGAGCTACCAACAACAGCGGCGAAATTGGATTGGGAAAGGGGCACATGGGGAAGTTGAAGTTGGGTCGTCCGATCGGCCGAGATCAGACAGCCCAAATGGTGACACGTGGCGCACGGGAGAAGAGAGGCGCACGCACGTGCTTGGTGCATGCCTGGGAGGCACGTGCTTCACACGTGCGTGCCATTTTGTTTATTTTTTTATATAAAAATGATATATAAAACCTCAAAAAATGGCTAACACGTGGCGGATCCAGGAGCTGCCACGCGTCAGCACGACAATAATCCGCAAATAAATATTTTGTAAAATAAAAAATAAATAGCAAATGGCCTCGGATCGAAAAAGTTTCTTCACAAAAATTGCTCGTCTCGATGAGATCTACAACTTTCATATAAACATCAAAACCAAAATTGATTAATTGCATAAAGTGATATTTTCGGGATATCCCATGTACATAGAATACCTAGATTTGGGGGTTTTATAATTTTTATGTCATTTTTAAATCAGATAAAAATCCGGAAAAAATATGGTAAAATCAAAGATAAATAATTACACATTAATCTTTTTTTTGTATTTTTATTAATTGATAAAATATGTACATAAAGTATCATGTCAAAAATCGGTAAAATGCGAAATGTACAAAAGAGGCTCAAAACCCAACTTTCACATATGAGCTCTGATTCACTTAAACTTGGTCTTATTTTGAAGGTAATTGAATGTGCATTAGTTTAAAAGTGAGTAGGATTAAAACGGACACTAGATGAGGAAGTTATGAGGTTTTTAGTCCGGAAATCCTGAAACTAGGGTTTGGGTTTTTGGTCCACATATTTGGGTTAGTTATTTTTTTGTATTTTTTATTTATTCTTGTTAGTGATATGTACACAGTGGAGGTCGTTTGTGTCATTCGGAGTTAATATGAATGAGTTAAAAATCCGGGAAGTTAGGCTATTTACAGGTATTTTTGGCTTGGATTTTTGGCTTCTTATTTTGTGCAAAAATTAGTGCTAAAATGCAATTCTTATGAAAACATGCATGATGCTAATTATGCAAAATAGATGCGGAAATGCTCTTTATTTTGAGGGATTTTGAGCTTAATAAATGAGATTTAGAGTGATGAATCCGAGATTCATCAATCAACTCTTAACAATTATTTGACAGTATTTGATGAGTGCTCAATCTAACTCATTAGATAATAATCTAGATATCAGCCTCTATGATTCTATTAATGAATCAATACCTATATGATTATCAAGATGTCCATGGTACATAACTCTAATTGTACAGATGGACCTTATAATGTATTCATTCATTTAATCTCAGAAAAGGAGTGAAAAATAATCAATAACTTTTATTGACAAAAATAATTATTACAATAACATTTATTGTAGGAGTGGTTTGCATCGGGCTCACATGGCTAACAGTCTCCCACTAGCCCTCAGAATCATTCAAAAATAATCCTTAAACCCATACTCATAACATGGTGGTCATAAACCTTCTGTGTCAGAGGTTTGGTAAGAGGACATCAACGTTATCGGTAGAGGCCACCTTGGTGATGATGACATCACTATGCTTTTGAATCTCCCGAATGATGTGGCATTTCCTTTCCATTTGCTTGCTCTTTTGATGCCATCTAGGTTCCTTCGCCTGGGTAATGGCTCCCATGTTATCGCGGAATAGCAGGATGGGAGTATTAGATGAAACTACACCAAGTTCTAGGATAAACTTTCTCAACCACACCGCCTCCTTTACGACATCCGATGCGGCAATATATTCAGCTTTTGTTGTTGAATCTATTATAGTGTTCTGCTTCTTGCTTCTCCAGCTCACATCACCACCATTCAAGAAGAACACAACTCTGATGTCGACTTTCGATCATCAATATCCTACTAGAAAGCTGAATCTGTATATCCCAAGACTTGGAGATTACCATCTCCATAGATCAAGATGTAATCTTGCATCCATCTTAAATATTTGAAAATGTTCTTCACTGCATTCCAATGTTGTTCTCCATAGCAGGATTGGTAACGACTTACCACACCCACTACATGGGAAGATATATGTCCTTGTACACATCATGGCGTACATTAAGCTTCCTACAACTGATGCATTGGGGCATCCAACCATGGCCTTATTTTCGTCAACACTTTGAGGAGCCATCCCTTTAGATAGGTGTATACCATGTATTAAGGGGAGGAAACCTTTCTTGGAACTATCCATGCGGAAACATTCAAGAATTTTCTTAATATACCCATGTTGTGATAATCCCAATATCCTCTTTTTTCGGTTTCTGAATAGCATCAGACCTAAGACGTAAGAGGCTTCTCCAAGATCTTTCATCTAGAAGGTATGGGATAGTTAAATCTTCACACTGTTCATCATACATGTGTCATTCCCAATGATAAGGATGTCATATATGCAAAGCATGATGAATACAATGGCGCTCCCACTAAGCTTCATGTACATACAAGGCTCATCAGGATTCTGCACAAAATCATAACTCTTTATGGTTTCATCAAATCTGATGTTCCAACTACGAGAAGCTTGTTTGAGCTCATAGATGGATTTCTTCAGCATGCATACTTTACCTTTCTCGGTTATGAAGCCCTGGGGTTGCTCCATATAGATATCCTCCTCAAGGGATCTATTGAGGAAAGTTGTCTTGACGTCCATCTGCTAGATGTCATAGTCAAGATATGCAACTATAGCTAGCAGTGTCCTGATGGACTTAAGCATAGCTACATGAGAGAATGTATCATTGTATCGATGCCTTCTCTCTATGTGTAGCCTTTGGCCATGATGTGTGCCTTGAAAGTCTCCACTTTCCCATGAGGATCCCTTTTTCTCTTGAAGATACATTTACACCCAATAGGTTTTACCCCTTCAGATAGTCCTTTTGCATCTTTCAGCAACACCATTAATGTGGGGGGGTTCTAGGAGGAGTGAGATTGGAGATAATTCCATTCTCTTTAAGGTATTCCTTGAATTCATCTAAAATGTACTCACCACCTCAGTCAGATCAAATTCATTTAATCTTCCTTTCGATTTGGTTCTCAACCAAAGCCTTGAACTCTTTGAAATTTTCAAAGGTTCCATATTTATGACATAGAAGGAAGATAAACCCATATCACGAATGGTAATCAATAAACGTCAAATAATATCGATATCCATTTCGAGTCGCGGTACTGAAGGGACCACATACATTCAGTAGGTATTAGGTCAAGAATACCTTCGCATCGTGTAACCTCATTACGAAAAGGTATCCTAGTCATTTTACCTCAAATATAGTGTTCACAGGTAGGCAAAGATTGAACCTGTAAAAAATCTAGGGGTCAATGCTTTATCAATATATTGATCCTATCAAAAGATAAATGACGAAGCCTTTGATGCCAAATCATATTCGAATGATTTGCATTTTCCTTGGATCTTTTAGGGTTATTATTATTATTATTAGTGGTAGTAAAATTCATGACATGCTCATCAATGCACAATTCATAGAGTCCACCATAAGTTATAACACCATCTACAATATGTTTATCATAATGATTTAAGACTAATTTATTACAGAAAAGGAATGAATATCCATTTCTAATAAGCTTAGATACAGATATTAAGTTCCTTCTAACTATAGGTACATAAAGACACTCTTTAATTACTATGACTCTTCCACTACATAATGATAATCTGCAGGTTCTGACGACGACTGTTGCAACACTTGCATCAGATCCCATCTGGATGACTATCTTCCCCTTCTTCCAGATTCTTAGTTTCCTGAAATAGATGCAACAGATTGCATACATGAACAGAAGCAGCAGAGTCAACAACCCAACTTCCTTCTCGTCTAACGAGAAATAGTTTCAATGATAAAAGTAGATTTCATACATGTTAGGGCATTACCTTTGTATGGCGACTTCGGTTAATCCAGACAATTTCACTTCCAGTGCCCTGGCTTCTTGTACTGATGACAGACATCGGTTTTCTTCAATGTCATCAAAATGGATGCATTGGTAGACGGGCAACTCCTTGACTCTTGTTCTTTCTCTTCTGGGTCGGGCCCTTCCGAGAACCATGCTTCCAACCGTGCTTTACTTTGACCTGTGCAACCAGTGCACTGCCAGAGGGGCCATCTTTCTTTATTATGTTCTCAGCAGACTTTAATGCAGCTAATAACCCAACGTTTGTAAAATCAACTTTGCTCATGTGGTATGTAACCACAAAGTTGTTGAAAGACTTAGGGAGTGACAACAGAATGAAGTCAGCTTGCATATTTGCATCCATGTCAGCTCCAAGGGTTTCCAACCTAGAGAGTACCCAAACATTTTGAGTACATGTTCTCTGATAGAGGTCCCTTTCTACATCTTGGAGCAAATAAGTTCTTTCATAATATTATAGAATTGTATGTAGTTTACATCACCGAACATATCTTTTAGATTTAGCATGATCTCCTGATAATGGTTCATCTCCACTTGCTACTTCTGAAGCACATTGGATAATGAACCAAGAATATAACACATTCCCAAATTATTTTCTTGATCATATTTTTCATTAAATGAAATTTCATCCGGAGTCTTTGGGTCTATACTTGTCCTTTGAAATTACGAATGCACTATATTAGAATATATAAATAATTATATATTCAGTTTAAAAAAAATGTTGATTAAGGAAGTTTTAATAAATTTAGTCTTGCTTTGTCAACTTTTAAAATTTGTTTCATTAGTTACTTTCAAAGAAAGAGATATACTTACCGCTATATCTCAAGCAAGAACTGGGATCTCCTCTTTATCTTTGTCACATCCCAATAGTACGAGAAACTATAACTCCAATAAAGAGAAGCAGGAACACATTTCCACCTTACAAGTCCAACTTGGAATTTCTTAATTCGGTCTTTAACACTCGGACCCACCACACCGAAGATGATGTTGACCCGTTGTTAATTGAACCAATCATCAACAGGCTTAAAACTCTCTATATACAATCCAATGTCACCACAAAAATATAGGATGCGATATTGGGGTCATTACGAATACGACCCTACTCTTTCAAGAAGTGAAGAGCTCGATCCAAATGGATTGTATGCAAGAGCTATCACTTCAGACAGGCATCTCCTACATACAATATCTGGCGACGTAACCCTTCGCTTGACAGAGACCATGGATGTCACTTATGTGGTCCTCTACCTCATATTTAAATTTTAATTAATTACCATGATTTATATCCATGTAATTAATTCTTCCAAGGGAAATACACATCTATTCATATATGAGTGTTTTAGTTGGATACAATTAATTTAATCTTATTAAATCAATTATCGATCCAATTGAATCATCAAACTTGATTGTTACTTGAAAGAATGGTATTATCTCAAAGTATGTATTATTAAAATTTTAATAACTAGAAAATACACCATGATTTCTCTAGCATTATAGAGTCCCTTAACTGATGTCATGGCCAATACATACGGGAGTGGGACAGACCGCACACGGTGCAACCTACTACCCCAATGCTCCCCGACTAGACACCATATCCACCTCAGGAAAGGATAATGCCCAAATCAATCATTGTGTACATGAGATGTTCATCGGTTTTTCACACAAAATTATCTCATATAGTAATAATCAAAACCATTTTGATTATAAGGAAATTTACTAAACAAATTCCCAAAACCTATTTAAGTAACATATTTGATAAAAGTGTATCAAGTAATCAATTAGTGATCTTGATCATATCTAATCATTTATAGGTTGAGGCAATGTCATTTAAGGGAATAACTATAATCAAATAGTTCCCCAAATATTATCTATATACAGGAAATTGACCGTTAATTTCACAAGTTACTTAAATGACAATCACAAGGTTCATGATCTAGTATGTAGTTTTCAGCAGTGACCCCTACTTACTAAAATTAGCATATTCTCAATCAATTTAAATCCAAATTAAGAAAAATAAATTTCTAAAGTTTTCTAATTTTATTTAAAAACAGAACCTACATGATAAAAATGCATTTCGAGTCATTTTAAAACAGTAATTAACTTCTTAATTTCGTCATTATTCGCCATCCACGAAAAAAGTGGATATATAGTCATTAAAATGATCATACTTGAGCAAACGGAATCTAAATTGCACAATCTAAAATTCAAATATTTCCTTATTTAATGGGTAACATTATCCATGTGATAGATTCATGTTTAAGAATGTTAAACAAGGTCGAAATTATCACAAAACAGGGCTGCAAAAAATGGAAATGCGATAAAATTTTCATGAACTCTAACTCCAACATGGATCTGATACCACTTGAAGGATATGTAGAGAAATCCTTGAGCGCATCGCGGAAGCATGATGATCGTATCATATATGATCAAGGGTGACTATTCAAACTAGTTGCTCTGTGCAGCAGAAGTTTTAAAATTTTTAAAATGATGAAATCATATGATCCAAGAACATTTCTTGTATCATTTCATCTAACCACAACAAAAATATAGTAATGCCTCTTGTAGCATGGTTGTGATCGAGCTTTTAAGGGAAGATACCTCTGTCTCAAGTTCGATCCATCGGAGGAGACACTTGCGAGCATAGGGATGAGTCATATGCTTCTCGTAATACAAGTCGATGGATCCAAGTAATGGATCTACTATTCTCGTCTCACAAGATAGTACGCCTTCTTTATGAGTACCACGCACAAAAGAAGACATAGAACCATGGCCATCGAAGCGGGAGCACAATGGCTAGGCGACGACGAAGACAGCCTTCTCTTTATGAGAGTGGACGACCACTCAAGAAGAGATGGGGGAGAGTATGCATGAGAATGAGAGAGAGAGAGAGACTTCGTCAAGATTGTGTAACTCGAATAGCAAGGGTTGCCTCTTGTTATATAGGGTTTTGGGAGTCCATGAATCCCAATCCATGGACAACACACAATCAACAGGTGAGATTGATTTGTGTTTCTTTAAATGGCTATGATGTTGTCGTAAAAACACAACAACAAATGATTTAAATTAAACTAATTTATATCGATAAATCAACATAACTAATTCCAAATTAAACCATATTTA